>JAABKJ010075445.1:141885156-142136478 GCA_011634705.1 Andricus grossulariae
GGGGAAATGAGGTAAGGGAAAATGAGGGAAGGGGAAAATGAGATTCAAAATAACTTCTAGAAGGCAATTCTTGACCAAAGTTCGATTTTATTTTATTTTTAAAGATTAAAAACAAATGTATTTTAACTTTTATTTTAATGCAAATAGTGAAAAAAGTCAATTTTTTCGTTTTTAGGGTTTCTTAGTCCAGGGCAGAAACCCTTACTGTTTCGGTCATCCGTCGTATTTTTTCCCAAGAGGAGAAGTGAGGGGAAATGATTGGAGGGGGGTAGGGAAAATAAACGTAAATTAAGGGAGGTAAAGCAGAGGGAATAATGGGGGTGGGTGAAGTGGGAGGAAATAAGTGAAAGGGAAGTTAGGAAAAATAAGGGAAGGGGATTGGTGAAGTTAGGGAATATGAGGGGAGGTAAAACAGGGGAAATGAGGGGAGGAGAATATGGGAAGTGAGTGGAAATTCGGGGATGGAAAGTAGGGGAAATAAGAAAAAATTAAAAGAGGTGAAGCAAGGAAAATGATGTGAAATGAGGTGAGGGAAAGTGACGGGAAATGAGAAGAGGCGGAGTGGGCATATCACGGAAAATGAAGGGACGTTAAGTAGGAGATGTGAGGAGAAATGAGGAGAGGTGAAATGGTTGTTAACTTGAAATAATAATAATTGCTTCGATCTAATCGAAAAAAGGTCAAAAAGTGTAAAAATTCAGAAAGAACTTCAACTTTCTAGCATTAATCTAAGATAATAATATTATAAATATTAATAAACAGTTTAAACCATTGTTTATATTAAATTTAATTAACTATTTCCTCGCTCTAACCGAAAAGTTGACAAATTCGCAAAAAAAAAGCGATTTTCCAAATCTGTTCTAAGAGAAAATTACTACAAACAATAAATTGTTTTAACGATTTGTTTAAACATTTAATTATAAATATAAAGAGGTATTTTATGTTTTAGAAACAATTTTCAAACAAAAATAACCGCGAAAAAATGCTAATTAGCGCCAAGAACTCTCATAGCCCAATTTTTCCCTTATGGTGTTTTTCGGGACCATAAAACAGACTTAAGTGGGCGATATTTGAAAAATCATTTCTAATTTTTTTAAAATGAATGAAATTCATTTTTTTGTGGATTAGGAAAAATTTCGGACAAATCGTTCGAATCCACACAAAGATAATTTAAAAAAAATTAAATTTAGAGGTGGCGCAAGCTCCATGAAGTTTAACACGTCTTTCCCATAAGAAAGAAAGACGTTTTTGTAGATTTTATTCAGAATCCTCAATATTAGCTAGATTAAGTTCAACTCAACATTTCTCTTCAAAATTAGCCATAAAATACGAATCAAATATTACTTTACAAATATTACCCCCATAAGTCTTTCTTAGAGGGTCCCAAAAAAACCCCATAAGCAAGAAAATGGGTTTTGCGTGTTTTTCGCGCTAATTATGATTTTTTTTTGCGTTTTTTTAACACAAATTGTTTATAATACATGAAATACTACTTTATTCTGATAATTGATTGTTCAAATAATTTGTTTAAACAATTTATTATTGTTTTTCGCAACTTTCTCCCAGAATGTAGATAGAAAGTCGCCCTTTTTTTTCAAACCTTTTTCACATTTCGTCCAATTTTCAATTAGAGTGAGGTTAATGAGAGTTAATGTTAACTAACATAATTGTTTAAACAATGTATTATCATTGTTAATAATATTCTCTTAGAATAATGCTATAAAATTGAAGTTTTTTCTACAATTTTCAACTTTTGTCCACTTTTCACTCAGAACGAGTAAAATAATTAATTAAAGTTAACAAAATTATTTGTTTAAACAATTTATCATTATCCTAAATAATATTTAATTGAAATAATGATAGAAAGTTGCGGTTTTTCTGAAATTCAAAACTATTTATCTACTTTCACATTGGGTGAGTTAATAATTAATTCAATTTAACAAAAATAATTATTTAAACAAATCAATATTGTTTATACCTATCTTATCGTAGATGAGTGCTAAAAAGTTGCGATTTTTCTGAACTCTCAACATTTTTGTCCACTTTTCACTCACTGAGGTTATAATTAATGCAAGTTAACAAACGTGCTCATTTAAAGAATTGATTATTGTTTATAACTATATTGTCCTACAGTAATGCTAGAAATTTGCTTTTTTTCTTAAATTTTTAGTTTTTCTTTGTCTTTTCAGTTATGAATAAATAAAAAGTGAACCTGAACTATCTAGTAATAATATAGAAGAAGATAGCTTTAGACAATAATAATAATTTCTTTAAACAATTATTCTTGCCATATTAAATTAAGTAATTACGCGCTCCAAGTGGAAAATGAACAAAAAGTTGAAAATTTCAGAAAAAACCGCCATTTCTAGCACTATTCGAAGATAATATTATTAACAATTATAACAAATTGTTAAAACTATTATTTTTTCTAAAATTGATGAAGCTCTCTCTAATTAAAAGCTGGACGCAAAGTGAAATTTTTTTGAAAAAACTGCGACTTTCTATCTCTAATTCAATTATTTCGAATTCTTTAAAGTATTTATATATATTAAATTTTTTAGGTATTTATTTTTATTTAACACGGGTTTCAAATATTTTCTGGATATGGATTTTTCTTAATTCGATTGAATTATTTTAATTCGATTGAATCCTTTAAACTTGATTGGATTCTTTGAATTCTATTGCAATCTTAAAAGTTTTTTAATTCTATTGAATTCTTTCGAATTCTATTGAACTTTTTTCAATTATTTGAAGTATTTATATATAATAAACATTTTCCAAGTATATATTTTTATTTCACACGGTTTTTTTAAATATTGTCTTGATATTGATTTTTTTAAATTCGATTGAAATCTCTCAATTCTCTTGATTCTATTAGATTCTTTGAATTCTATTGAATTCCATCGAATTCCTTGAAGTATATATATTGAAAATTTTCTAAGTATTTATTTTTATTTTACATGGTTGTTTCAAAAAAAAATTTGATACTAATTTTTTTAAATAAAAAATTGCTTCAAATATTCTTAGAATTCTTAAGAAAATTCTATTCCAAATAAATTCTATTGAATTCTGTGAATTCTATTTTAATTTTGTGAATTCTGTATGAATTTGGTGAATTCTATTGAATTCTGTGAATTCTATCCAAATCTGTAAATTTTATTGAATTTTGCGAAGAATATTGAAGCCTATTTATATTTTTGGGTAAAAGTTTTTTTTTTTCATTGAAAAGGCTACTATTATATTTTTGGTTCGGAATTCATCTCGCTTGGTTAAAAATTTTATTATTTGGTTGAAAAGTTAAGTATTTTGTGGAAAATGCAACTTAATTATTAAAAAGTAATTGTTTTTATCAAAAATTCAACTACTTTGTTGAAAGTCCATTTTTTTAGTTCAAAGTTAATCTCTTTGATTGAAAATTTAACTATTTTTATCGAAATTCGTTTCATGTTTGGTTGAAAATAAATTTTTTTAATTGTTAATTAAACTATTCAATTTTTGGGTAAAAATTTCCCTTTTTCAGTTGATAGATCAACTTTTTGGTTGAAAATTCATGTATTTGATTATAAATTCGTATTTCTTGGTAGAAATTTAATCTTCTTGGTCGGAAATTATCTTTTTGGCTGAAAATTTAACGACTTTGTTAAAAATTCATTTAGTTTGTTAAAAAGAATTTTTATTCATAAAATTCAACTCTTCTATGTTTTTTTTGGGCGGTACATGAATAACTTTTTAAATTAAAAATGTAAATAGTCCATTTAAGATTGAAATTTTGTTAGTTTAAAATTCAAATATTTGGTTTCAAGTTCTTCACTTTAGTTGAAAATTAAAAACCTTGGTTGAAAATTTGACTAGTTTTTTCAATATTCTTTTTTTTTTTAGAAAATCATTTTTAAACTGAAAATTCAATTTTTCAATTCTTTGTCGAAAGCTAATCTTCTGGGCTGAAAATTTAACGACTTTTTTGGACAATTCGTCTTTTTTGCTTCATAATTAAATAATTTTGTTGAAAATTCATATACTTTTTTCAAATTCGTCTTTTGGGTAGAAAATTAATCTTCTTGGTCGAAAATTCATCATTTTGATTGAAAATTTAACAATTTTGTTAAAAATTTGTTTCTTTCGTTCAAAATGATTTTTTTTCATTAGATTTTTTATTTTAAAATATAACTATTCTATTTTTGGTGGAAATTTTATCTATTTTTATTGTATAAGTTAAAAATTCAAATATTTGGTAGACAATTCATGTATTTGATTAAAAAGTCGTCTTTTTGGATAGAAAATTATTCTTGTTCAGTTGAAAATCTAACTATTCCACTTTTGGCTGAAAAATTATGTTTTTTTTTTCGATTAAAAATTTATTTATTAACTTAAAATTATGCATTGGACAATGTTTGAAAATTTAACTATTTGGTAGAAAATAAACTTTTTGTTGAAAATTCAACTATTTTGCAGACAATTCAACAATTTGGTTTAAATTTCGTGTATTTTTTTGAAAATTAGTTGTTTTTTTCTTGGTAGAAAATTATTCTTGATGGAAAATTAACTTTTTATTTTGAAAATTTAATTGTTTTACAGAAAATTCGTCGTTTTGATTTTAAAATGTATCTCTTTTGTTGAAAATTAAATCTTTTTTTGCTAAAAACTGTAACTATTTGGTTGAAAATTGGTATTTTTTGGTAGAAAATTATTCTTGATGGAAAATTAACTTTTTGTTTTGAAAATTCAATTTTTTTGTAAAAAATTCGTCTTTTTGGTTCAAAAATTCATCTCTTATTGAAAATTTAATCTTTTTTGGTAAAAACTGTAACTATTTGGTTGAAAATTGAAGTTTTTTGTTGTTGAAATTTATCTATTTGGTAGAAAATCAACTTTCTTTTTGAAAATTCAACTGTTTTGTAGAAAATTCAAGAAATTAGTTTAAATTTCATGCCTTTTTTTGAAAATTCTTCTTTTTTGTTGTAGAAAGTTTTTTTTTATGGAAAATTTACTTTTTATTTTGAAAATTCAATTGTTTTGCAGAAAATTCGTCTTTTTTGATTTTAAAATTTATCTCTTTTGTTGAAGATTAAATCATTTTTGCTAAAAACTATAACTATTTGATTAAAAATTGTTTTTTTTTTTTTTTGGTAGAAAATTATTCTTGATGGAAAATTAACTTTTTGTTTTGAAAATTCAGTTTTTTCATAGAAAAGTCGTCTTTTTGGTTCCAAAATTTATCTCTCGTTAAAAATTTAATCGTTTTTGGTAAAAACTGTAACTATTTGGTTGAAAATCGAAGTATTTCTTTTGAAATTTTATCTATTTGGTAGAAAATAAACTTTTTGTTGAAAATTCAACTGTTTTGCAGAAAATTCAACAATTTGGTTTATATTTCGTGCATTTTGTTGAAAATTTGACTTTTTGGGTAGAAAGTTATTATTGATGGAAAATAAACTTTTTATTTTGAAAATTCAATTGTTTTGCAGAAAATTCGTCGTTTTGATTTTAAAATTTCTCTTTTTTGTTGAAAATTTAATCTGTTTTTCCTAAAAAATGAAAATTGGTGAAAATTGGTTGAAAATTGGTCTTTTTTTGGCAGAAAATTATTCTTGATCGAAAATTATCTTTTTGTTTTGAAAATTCAATTTTTTGTAGAAAATTCAAAAATTTAGTTTAAATTTCATGCATTTTTTTGAAAATTCTTCTTTTTGTTGTCAAAAGTTTTTCTAGATGGAAAATTAACTTTTTGGTTTCAAAATTAATTTCTTTTGTTGAAAATTTAATCTTTCTTGGTAAAAACTGTAAGTATTTGGTTGAAAATCGAAGTATTTTTGTTTAAAAATGTATCTGTTTGATAGAAAATTACTTTCTTGTTGAAAATTCAACTGTTTTGTAGAAAATAGAACAATTTAGTTTAAATTTCTTGGATTTTGTTGAAAATACGTCTTTTTTTTGTAGACCATTTTTCTTGATGGAAAATGAACTTTTTATTTTGAAAACTCAATTGTTCTGAAGAAAATTCGTCATTTTGATTTTAAAATTTATCTCTTCTGTTGAAAATTAAATCTTTTTTGCTAAAAACTCTAAATATTTGGTTGAAAATTGGTCTTTTTTTGGTAGAAAATTATTCTTGATGGAAAATTAACTTTTTATTTAAAAAATTCAATTGTTTTGCAGAAAATTCGTCTTTTTGATTTTAAAATTTATCTCTTTTGTTGAAAATTAAATCTTTTTTGGTAAAAACTGTAACTATTTGGTTGAAAATTCTTGTATTTTGTTGAAAATTTATGAAAAATGATCTTTTTTAATTAAAAAATCAACTATTTGGTTGAAAGTTAAACTTTCTTAGTTGAATTTTACTATTTGGTTGAAAATTCAACTATTTGTTCGAAAATTTAATTATTTTGTTGAAAATTCCTTTTTTTTTTGTTGAAAGTTCAACTATTTGATTGAAAATTTGTCTTATTATGTAAAAAAATTTAACTATTTGGTTGAAAATTTATGTTCTTTGTTGAAAATTTGTCCTTTTTATGGAAAATTAATCTTCCTCAATAAAAAATTATCTTTTTAAATTGAAAATTCAACTCTGGTTGAAAATAGAATTATTTGGTTGAAAATTCCTTTTTTTTTTGATGAAAATTCAACTTTTTGATTGAAAATTTGTCTTTTTATGTTGAAAATTCAACTGCTTGGTTGAAAAGTGATCTTTTAGTGGAAAATTCAACTTTTTGGTTGAAAATTGATGTTATTTGTGGAAAATTCGCTCTTTTTCATGGAAAATTAATCTTCGTAAATGAAATAGTTGAATTTTCAACCTAAACAGAAGGAATTTTTAACAAAAAATTCAATTTTTAGCCAATGTGGTGAATTTATAACAGAAAGATGAATTTTTAACTAAAAAAGATCAATTTTCAACCAACCAGTTGAATTTTTAATTAAAAAACGAAAAATTTTCAACCATGAAGATTAATTTTTCATAAAAAAGGGAATTTTTAACAAAATAATTCAATTTTCAACCAAATAGTTGAATTTTCAATCAAAAAAGATCATTTTTATTCAAGAAGATTAATTTTCCATACATAATTCAATACATTGTCTCAAAATTGAATTATTTTGTTAAAAATTTCTTTTTTTGTTGGTTGAAAATTCAACTGCTTGGTTGAAAAGTAATCCTTTTCAGTTAAAAATTCAATTATTTGGTTAAAAATTTATTTTGTTGAAAATTTGTCTTTTTTATAGAAAAGTAGTTCTTTTGGATAAAAATTCCTTTTTTTACAAAATAATTCAATTTTCAACCAAGTAGTTGAAGTTTCAACCAAATAGTTCAATTCAACAAAAAAGTGTAACTTTCAACCAAATAGTTGAATTTTCAATTAAGAAAGATAATTTTTCATTCAAGAAGATTAATTTTCCATAAAAAAGAACGAATTTTCAACAAAGAACATAAATTTGCAACCCAGTAGTTGAATTTACAACAAAAAAAGATCACTTTTCAACCACATAGTTGAATTTTTATAAAAAAAGGAATTTTTAACAAAATAATTCAATTTTCAAGCAAATAGTTGAATTTTCAATTAAAAAAGATAATTTTTTATTCAAGAGGATTAATTTTCTATATAAATGTACGCATTTTCAACAAACAACATAAATTTTCAATCAAATAATTGAATTTTCAACCGAAAAAAAGTGATTTTTAATAAAATAATTCAATTTTTAGTCAATTTTCAAATTTCAAATTTCAAATTTCAAATTTCAAAATTTTCAACTAAAAAAGATTAATTTTTAAAGATAATTTTTATTCAAGCAGATTAATTTTCCATAAAAAAAGGAATTTTTGAACAAAATAATGCAATTTTCAACCAAATAATTGAATTTTCAATTAAAAAAGATAATTTTTTATTCAAGAAGATTAATTTTCCATATAAAAGTAGGCATTTTCAACAAAGAAGATAAATTTTCAAACAAATAATTGAATTTTCAACAAAAAAAAGAAGTGATTTTTAACAAAATAATTCAATTTTTAGCCAAAGTTTTTAATTTTTATCAAAAAGATGAATTTTCAACCAGATATTTGAATTTTCAAGTAAAAACGAGAAATTTTCAACAAAGATTATTTTTCCATAAAAAAAGGAATTTTCAACAAAATAATTTAATTTTTAACCAAAAAACCAAGTAGTTGAATTTTTACCAAAAATGGAATATTTAAATTTCCAGTTTCAAAAATTAATTTTCGACTGAAAATGAAATGAATTTTTCACAAAAAAAGTTAAATTTTTATCCAAGGAGAGTAATTTTCAATCAGCAAAATTAATTTTCAACAAATTGTTTAACTTTTAACCAATTAGTCGAATTTTGTCCAAAAAATGTTACATTTTAACATAATAAATTGAGTTCCAACCTATTACTTGTATTTCCAACTGAAAAAGATAGTTGAATTTTAAACTAAAAAAGACAAATTTTCAACTAAAAATTGAATAGTTAATTTTTCTCCTTTAAAAATTCATTTTCAACTAAAAATGAAACGAATTTTCCAAAAAAAAAAGGTAAAATCTAACAAAAGAGATGAATCTTCAGCAAAATAGTAACATTTTTAAGCAAAGAAATGGATTTTTAACTCAAATAATGAATTTCCAACCCAGAAAAAGACACATTTTTAACAAAAAAGATTAATTTTCATCAAAATAGTTAAATTTTTCACCAAACAAATGAATTTTCAAACCACAAATATTAAATTTCTATAAAAAAAAGATAAATTTTAATCGAAAAAGGGAATAGTTGAATTTTCAATTGAAAAAATTAATTTTCAATTAAACAAAATAATTTGCAATCAAATAAATGAATTTTCAAACAAAAATATTAATTTTCAACCACATTAGTCCCCAAAAGATTTATATTTGACCAAAAAAGACAGTTTAAGTATAATACAGAACTTTTTAACCAAATAGCTGAATTTTCAAGTAAAGAAGATAAATGCGAAACCAAACATGGAATAGTTAAATTTTCAGTTTAAAAAATTCATCTTCAACAAAAAAAAAGAATTTTTAACAAAATAGTTGAATTTTCAAGCCAGGAAATTATTGTTTACTAAAATAATGAATCTTCAACCAAAAAATGAATATACGTTTTAAAATTATCTAAGATTTTCTGTAAAATCTATAACAAAATGTTGGAAAATGATCCGAGTAATTTTTCTAAAGAAAGGGTAATTAGTGAGCGCATAACGCGCACAATGTTCTATTAAAGCAAAAAATATGTTAATCAATTAAAATAATTTTTTATTTGATTTATCATTTTAATATTTTTATTTCATTATTTAAGAATTTGTTAATTATTTGGGTTCAGGAATTTCCCTGTATCGAGGAGTTTAAATTGTCGACAATTATTTGGGGAAATTTTCTGTTTCGAATTTTCAACCTAGGCATTTTTACCAAAAAAAGATGACTTTTTAGTAAATTACATGAATTTTCAACCAATTACTTGAATTTAAAAACAATCTTTTTAATTGTCTAAATTCGTAAATTTTACAATTTGGGAATGTTATTTTTCGGGAATTTTACAGTGTCGTGAATTTTATTCCCGTCTTTTTATTTAGTTTTTAAACATAAAAAAGCCTATCATATTTAAAATTCACAAATTGAAAGAATAAAAATTGATTTTTGAAAAAAGCGCTCACACGATTTTTTAGATTTTATATTAGAAGTGTCCGAAAAACATCCAAGGAGGTAATTCTGTAAAAAACATTCAGTAATGTCATTTTTCAATAAAATTTTATATTTATATATTTTATTTAAAAAAATAAGTTTAAATCGCTTCTACAATTTTTCAACACTTGATATTAAAAAAATTGTTATTATGGATTTTTAAATGGTTTGTTTTTGTAATATTAGTAAATAAAAATTATTTAATAAAAAAATAAGTATAAAATAAAAAGTTTTTAGGGCTAGTCGTATAAATATATTTTTTAAATACGAATTTAAGGCAAGAGAATACAAAAAAATTGTTTTCAATAAAAGAGTTGAATTTTCAAAAGAAAAAGATGAATTGAGACAAAGAAGATAAGTAAATTCCGCCCTGGAGCAAACAAAAATCGTTCAATAAATATCCGCGTCCACTGACGACATTTGTAGAATAACAGTAACTGTCAAAACACTAACAACAACAACAAAATAAATGAAATAATTCCGCTGACCTTAATCAGAAAATCCTGAGCAGCGCACATCCGTACTTTGCAACGGTTTAATAAAACAACCGATAATCAAACCACTCTGTGGCAAAAACTCCAAAACGCAAGTAGGGAAACAAACAATACCAGCTCCTCACATGAGGCTCGAACGATAAAAGACAAGGAGTCCGCTTCACTCGACGGAACGCAGACCGCCCAGTTTCTCCCCTCCTGCTTGGGGTGACGAGATGTGTCTTCTGCGCTAGCGCAGTTTCATGGCGGATAGAGGGAGATTTCGGGACCTTTATGCCCAAAAGATGGTGATAGTGGTGCTGCGATGAATACTCAGCGGTGAGATTTGAATCGCCCCAGTAGTCCAGGGAATGAACGATTTTTTCACCACAAAATTTTAGAATGAAAACGAGGTATGCCATCATGTAGTGTTAATGGTTGTGAGGAACGCTTGTATGTTTGCAGGCAAAAATATGTTTCCAGGAGGAATCGCGCAATCTTCAAAGTTGGCGAAATCATGTTTTTGGGTGATTGCGATCAAGGTATTGATTTGCGAAAAAAAGTTCAGTTCTAAATTGAAGGTCTTAAAAAGATCTTTAATTTGGTTGGTCGTACATTATAATTGTTTGATTTGTTCCCTCACTAGGTAATAAAAACCGGAAAAAATGGCCGTTTCGCAAAATCCAGTTATTTTTGCAAAAAGTGTATGCACATCTATCAAACTACCGAAAAATGTGTGCTTTGCTAACCTGAGAGTATGTCTAAAATTTGAGCTCAAAATAATAAATAGTTTTTGATAAAAGCTATTTGTTTTTAAAAAAGGTGTGGTTGTTTCGGTGGGGCTAACTTTTTTTTGGACGATCGCAAAGCCATAAAAGTGGACTGATTTCTATCCTGAAGTGTTATAGTGTCATGTACGCTTAGCAGCTAATTGATTTCAGAGTATTAAGTACGTTAAAAATGACTGCAAAAGAATACTACGTTTTGGTCTCGTAAACAAATGGTCACTGGAACCTTACACTTTGTGCATGATTTTAGGATGAAAATATTTTCTGTACATTAATTGAGAGGGGAGTTAATTTTTTTGTATAACAATTATTGCAGCCGTAATTTTCAAGATACAAAGCTAAAATTCCTAAATAATCAAAGCTGGATACTGACACTAATTGTAATCTAATTGTCAGAAAAATCAGTTGCGAAAGTACGGTTTAGAATAGCGGCTTATTTACGATCAAGATCAGTCGCAGTGTATAACGGAGGAGTGGGGAAAGCTGCTTCCGCCTGGTGGACTCTGGCGCTGAAATTGAATTCGTGCGTTCGAAATGTAACAATTGGAAAAATCTCTTGAAAGGTACTTGTACTTCTTTATATTTTCATTAATTGTACAATTCCTGTCATATCTCTTCGATATAATGTAAGCAGCATTTCATTATTTTTAAGTTTATTCAATACTGTTACAAAAAAATGTGTACTGGATGCAACATTTGTTTTTCAATAAACTTGGGGCATGTCGTTTTCATGAAACTTGCTGAAGTAAATTTTCGATTTTTAAACTTCTTCGTATCCCCACATTTGCCCCGCATCAAGTTGAAGATTTCTATTCAAATACAAGATATAGTTGCACAGGTGGAATGTCGAATTGTCACAGGTATGTACTTCTTTTGTATTTACATTATCTGCGTATTGTTTCTCGGAAGGTACACATAGCAGCTGCTGGATGATTCACGTAGGTCACTTTGTCAGTTTTCAATTAGGTGGTGCCAAATATTTTTCCGTTTTAGATTTGGCCTCGGGATTCCATCAAATCCCAATGGATCCTGAATCTCGCGCAAAAACTGCATTTTCTACCCCTTTCGCTCATCTTGAATTTATGCGCATGCCTTTTGGCCTCAAAAACTCCCCGGCCACTTTTCAGAGGCTAATAGACCGTGTCTTGTCTGGTCTTCAGGGTATCGAACTCTTCGTATACATGGACGATATAGTCGTGTATGGAAAATCGTGAGAAGATCATTCGAGTAAACTTAGAGCTCTTTTAGGTCGGCTGAAGGAGGCCGGATTGGCCCTCCAACCTGAAAAATGTCATTTTCTGAAAAAAATAACCTATTTAGGTCATGTTATTTCAGAAGATGGCGTTAAACCAGATCCTAGGAAGATAGAAGCGGTTAAAAATTTTCCAGTTCCTAAACGAAGGAAAAATATAAAGCAATTTCTCGGATTAATAGGTTATTACCGACGTGTCATTGCGAATTTTGCCAAAATCGCGAAACCACTTAACTATCTTCTAAAAGGGGGCGTGCCATTTAAATGGACAGAAACCCAGCAATCAGCTTTCGAAACATTGCGTGACATAATTTGTTCAGAACCCCTTCTCCAATGCCCCGATTTTACCAAGTCATTTATCGTAACGACAGATGCATCTAATTATGCATTAGGGGCTGTTTTGAGCCAAGGCGAAATTGGGGAGGATTTACCCATCGCCTACGCATCTCGTACTTTAAATGATGCAGAAACTAGGTATTTTACAACCGAGCAGGAACTTCTTGCAATTGTCTTCGCGATCCAGCATTTTCGCCCATATCTTTATGGCAGAAAATTCGTGCTGGTTACCGATCATCGTCCTCTTGTTTGGTTACATAATTTAAAAGACCCTAACTCTCGTCTAGGGCGCTGGAAAATTAAACTGAGTGAATATCATTACGATATTGTTTACAAACCGGGGAAAATAAATGCAAATGCGGACGCGCTTTCCCGAAACCCTTCTGATAATTTAAATAAAGGCAGCGACAACTCGACGCCTTACGCCTCGCGTGGTCGGATTGTGTCCAGCGTTGGTCCCCATGCAAACATCGAGGGAGTGGAGTCCGAGAGTGTTCTCGAGGAAGAAGACCTTAATACTGAAAAAATAGAGAACCTGGTAGAATACGTCTTCTTGAGTCGCGGTGTCCTCGATACGGCCGATGAGGAAATTAGTTCCGATGAGGAACCGAATTCGGAAGAATACGATACTGCCCCTGAGGTTGAATCAGAACATTTCTATCCGACAAAGCGTACCAAGGTAACCAGACTGAGGGCGCCGTTGAAAAATGTTAGGGACCCCGTATCAGCGCACTGTCTCATCACTAAGAATGGCGCACCAGCTGGGGGAAAGAGACACTTAACCCCCGGAGATTTTAACTGTAACAAAGATGACCCAGTAGAGAAATGTCACAATTTTCAGGGACCCCAGGTACGGTACGCAGATTTGGCACCAAGTCCACTGCAAGCCTCGAGTGGGGAGAGAGGAGAGAGTGTCGGAGACGCTCGAGATACGAGCGGATCAGCTGCGGAGGGGGGACTACCGGACTCAAGGGAGAACAGGTGTATAGAGAAAGAAGAGTCGGTTTCGGAAACGCGCGAAAGCGAGGTGGAATGCGATGTTTCGCCAGTCCTAGTAGTCGTAGAATCGTGCTTGAAATATAGCAAAGATAAACTACTTAAGGGTAAAGGGTACATCGTCAATTTCATATCGACTGATTGTAATTTAGATTCTCAGGTTAATAGGGATTCAATTAGTGCAAATATGATTAATGTTGACAATCTAAAAGCACAAAATCCACAAGTAGGCCAAACAATTGTTTTTGCACGCACTTATTCTACGAGATTGGACCTTGCAGTTTAGCGTTTATTCTACGAGAAATTTTTCAAAATTTAAAGTTGTTCCGACAGACAAAATGAGTACTAATGATCAGTCGACTCTCCGGGTGTACCTGGTAGAGCACTAAGTAGCTTAGCACGTATTCTACGAGAACTTTTTTAAAATTTGAATTGTTGTAACACCCAAAATAATTAAGGGTGGTGAGTCGACGATCCGGGTGTACCGGTTCGTGTAACAGGTAGTTTGGCACGTATTCTGCCAGAACTTTTTTAATATTCAGATTCTGCCAACATTCAAAATAACTAAGAGTTGTGAGTCGATGATCGGGGTGCGCCGGGTCGTGCACCAGGTAGTTTAGCACGTATTGTACGAGAACGTTTTTAAAATTTAAATTGTACCAGTAGCCAAGATAAGTACCAATGATCAGTCGACGGTCCGGGTGCAGCTGGTCGTGGACCAGGTAGTTTAGCACTTATTCTACGAGATTGGACCTTGCAGTTTAGCGTTTATTCTACGAGAAATTTTTCAAAATTTAAAGTTGTTCCAACAGACAAAATGAGTACCAATGATCAGTCGACTATCCGGGTGTACCTGGTAGAGCACTAAGTAGTTTAGCACGTATTCTACGAGAACTTTTTTAAAATTTGAATTGTGGTAACGCCCAAAATAATTGAGGGTGGTGAGTCGACGATCCGGGTGTAGCGGTTCGTGTACCAGGTAGTTTGGCACGTATTCTGCTACAATTTTTTCAAAATTTGAATTGTGTCACAATCCAAAATAACTAGCAGTGGCGAGTCGACGATCCGTGTGAACCGGGTCACACACCAGGTAGGTTAGCACGTATTCTACGACAACGTTTTTAAAATTTGCGTAGTGCCAAAATCCAAAATAACTAACAGTGGTGATTCGACGATCTGGGTGCACCTGGTCGAGCACCAAGTAGTTTAGCACGTATTCTACCAGAAGTTTTTTAAAATTCAGATTCTGCCAACATTCAAAATAACTAAGAGTGGTGAGTCGACGATCTGATTGCACCGCGTCGTCCACCAGGTAGTTTACCACGTATTCTACGAGATCTTTTTTAAAATTTAAATTATGCCAACATTCAAAATAACTGAGAGTGGTGTGTCGACGATCCGAGTGCACCGGGTCGTGCACCAGGTAGTTTAGCACGTATTCTAAGAGAACTTTTTCAAAATTTAAATCCTGCCAACATCCAAAATAACTAAGAGTTTTGAGTCGACGATCCGGGTGCACAGTGTTGTGCACCAGGTAGTGTATCACGTATTCTACGAGAACTTGGTAAAAATTTAAATTGTGTCAACATCCAAAATAATTAAGTGTGGTGAGTCGACGATCCGGGTGAACGGGTTCGTGCACCAGGTAGTTTGGCACGTATTCTACGAGAACTTTTTCAAAATTTGAATTGTGCCAAAATCAAAAATAACTAACAGTGGTGAGTCGGCGATCCGGGTGCACCTGGTCGAGCACCAAGTAGTTTAGCACGTATTCTACGAGAACTTTTTTAAATTGTTTGAATTGAACCGTGTTGTACACCAGGTAGTTTTGCACGTATTCTACGAGAACTTTTTTAAAATTTAAACAACACTATTGGTTAATAACGATCCGGGTGCCCCTGGCCGTGCACCAGGTAGTTTAGCACTTATTCTACGAGAGTGGACCTTGTAATTTAGCACGTATTCTACCAGAACTTTTTTAAAATTCAGATTCTGCTAACATTCAAAATAACTAAGAGTGGTGAGTCGACGATCCGAGTGCACCGGTCGTGCACCAGGTAGTTTAGCACGTATTCTACGAGGTTGCACCTGGTAGTTTAGCACGTATTCTACAAGAACTTTTTGAAAAGTTTAAAGATGTCGTCATCGAAAGTCAAACAAGGACAGAGTGACGCGAAAAAACCACGGTTTTCATCTTTTCGCTAAGGATATTTTCCAAACAAATTTTTTTACATGAACAAATGGGGACTTGTTTCAAGCGCAATAAAGTAAGCTTTATCATGGTATAAGCTGTGTTTTTGTGCGATCTTTGTCTTACGAGTAAATTACCAACATGTGCAGCTGTTTTGGAGGGGCCTTCGTATCATGAACGGATAGTAGGTACGAAAGGGGGTAACCAACCAAAATTAAATTTTACACCGCTGCGGAAAAACGTTCGCATTTGCAAAATACTGCAGTATTCGTTACAATCAGAAACTGATTTTTCCGAAAACCTGTGATACGCTCTCCCTGAAAATCCGAGGCAAAAATAATGAAGTGTTCCAAAGTTATAGTGTTTTAAAGGTAACTAGAGGGGTAACTGTAAGGCTTGCAAGGTGCAAAAAAGGGGGTATTTGTCAGTGGCCGCTGAGACGTTTCTCTCGCCTTCTTGTATTTCATGGCATATCTACGCCAATTTTGTTCGTGCAGATTTTCAGTTTTCGCTATCCGATTTGGAAAACCCTACCAATGATGATGTCCTTTGGTAGAATTTCGAAGCTTGATCATTTAATTGAGAAAAATGGATGAAGACCGCAAACAAGCGCGCTCGATCACGTGTTCGCTTCTGAATAAAATGTTTTTCATAAGACCCAATGCACAGATACCCCCTTTTGTGCCTCGGGACCTCCGCAATTAGCACCGAGCTTGACTTTGTTAAATAATTGTTCAAAAACCAGCCAGGCAAACGAGCCAGGTATCGAGGACATCCGTTTTTATTAGAAAATGCAAAAAAAAGCCTTTGTACCTAGACCCCTCATATTGTCCTTATCGAGTTGTCATTCTCATGTCTGCATATGAATCTTATTTCTGCATTAACCTATCTTGGGTGTTTTAATTTAATTAAGTAAAAGTAGTGAATGTTAAGAAAATAAAAACACCTGTTAAACACCAGCAAATGAGTATAGTTTTGACTGTATTATTCTTTCAAAGTAATTTTTTAAACAACCTTTTTTATTTCCGTAAAAGCATTTCCTGGAAGTTCTGTGAAGAACACTGGAGAGTTCAGTGCACTTAAATCTTTCGCAAGATCCGTGGATTACCAACAGAAAATGCAATGCAGATCACTGATACTGATTGGCAACCATTACATTAATAAAAACACGATAGAGAGTGAAATATAAATGCTATGCTATCACAATAAATTAATTTGAATGTGTAAATTAATATAAACAATATTTGTCTAAAAGGGTACAAAAAATCGGATTGATGAATAAATTATTATTATGGTGAATATTTATGTTTGCATAGATGGGAGGAAATGTTCTGTGCACATGCAAATGTTATCAAAGAAAAAGCTTGGTGACAAAATCAACTAAATTATTGTAAAGGAACTTTCAAGGTAAATGAAAGTGATTTATTGCAGTGATCTTCTAGAGAGAATTTGAAACAAGAGTAGTATGATTTTTAGTTTAAAATTAATATAAAAGCATAAACAAATGAAGTATGAATATTGAATTCCTGACCGATTTCAATTAAATTAGACCCTCTGCTGCTCTTATATGTAATTAAAATACTGAGCAATAAGATATACCAGACCACACATTTTTTATGCGAATTCCGATAGGATTGGTGATGATTTTGGCACACTACTTCCCCCTCTCCAATTACCTCAAAGTATCAAAAATGCAATATTAAAAAATTTGAACATTTCATTTTTTTTCAAGTCAATTGGACTATGTTACGGGATATCATTATCAAAACTGCGATTGAAGTATGTGGTACGGCGGTTGTAGGAAGAAAATCTGGTCAGCGAGCCACAAAAATCTCGCAGCCAATCAGAGATCGCGTTAACTCTAGCAGGCCGCAAAAGCCACTGTTCCCGGGCAGAAATGCAGCCGGGAAAACGTACTTTCGGCTAGGAGACGAAAAAAAAATCCTTTTTCCAACGTAATCTCACGTCTTCAAATTTGATAATTGATAACGCGGCGTACTTGCACATCTCTTAACGTAGTATAAGTACAAGTAATGATAAAGTTTCAAAGTTGCGGAGAATATTGAAAAAATGGCAAAATTACAGTTATTTGTCAAAGAGTGTTTCAGAACGGTATAAATTATGGAAAACTTTATTTACAAAATTGATAAAAAATGTATTTAAAAAAATTATTTATATTCGTGTATATGTCAATTTATTTTTTTGATAATTACGTAGTATACCATCATTCACATTTCTCATGCAGATGCTAAAGTTACCATGTAGATTAAAAACACGAATATTTTTGGTTAGAATGCCATCACCTACAAATTCATAATGTACATAATGCATTGTAATTTTACAGAATCTGTCTGCGGGAACTTACGTAACCTAAAAATTGAATTCCATACTAAAAGTGGATATTCGTTATTGTCAGTGAAAACGTTACCTTGGGAGTAGTTAATAATCGGAACTTCTCTGAAAGTGGTAAAATTACTAGACATTTTTTTTACAGGGTACTTCAAAATTACCCGCAACTGAAATTCACTTTTGTTTTTCTGTGTAAAAATTCAATTATTTTGTTGAACATTCGTCTATCTTGGGCAGAAAGTTCTAATTTCCTTGTGTCTACTATTATATGAAGGGCCGCACTGCATACGGGCGTAAGTGTCAAATTTCGGAAATGCGTTTTATTGGCTTAAAACAATTTTTTTAACCTAACTCGTATTTCTGTAGAAGATTATGGTCCAGTTTGATTTAGAAGTGGGTCAAAATCCATGTTTGATATTTTTTTATAAATTAATTGAATCTTTTTGCCTGCTCATTTCACCATTCAATAGAGCTAAGTAATAGCTCAAAAGTTATTCAACTCTTTGTGTGTCCATACTTTTGTTTTTGGAGACGCATCGCACCACTGATAAGGGGTTTTCTCGGACGTGGCTTAAATGAAAGATAAGACTTCAAAGACTATGAGATCTGAATTTGAGATTTTTGTTACAATTTTCCTAGGGCATGTCACAATTTGAAGTAGAAGTATAAAAATCGAGAAATTCTTAAATTTTTTTTTTAAATTTTCTGACGTGGTATATACTCTTCAAATGGTTAAAAATATCACTATTAGAGTGCAATTGACGCGTAATTTAATAAGCTTTCTAACGGTGTTTTTTAAGTTTCTGCCTCTGCTTTTTAACGAGTTATCACGTTTCAGAGTCCGCAGTGATTTTTAATAGTACTTTCCCTGATCGTAGCGACAATTCTCGACAGTAGTGTATTTTGGGTTCAGAATAAAAATCTTTTGTGTTGAAAATTTAACTATTTTGTTGAAAATTCGACTATTCTGTAAAAAGTCAACTTTTTTTTGTCGAAAAATCAACTCTTTGTTGAAAAATCATCTTTTTGGCTTGAAAAATATACTGTTTGATTGAGGTTTAATCTTTTTTGTGTAAAAATTCGATCATTTGGTTCAAGAATCATCCTCGTAGGTCGAAAATTTAACTCTTTAGACGAAAATTCTGAATTTAACTGTTTAATTGAACTTTTTTGCTGAAAATGCATCTTTTGTGTTTGAATATTCAACTATTTGGTTGGAATTGCAGCTGTTTCGTTTATATTGAATTAAATATGAAATTAAACTATATATTTATTATTATTATTATTATATCATTAAGCCGTTTCCCTTTCGGGGTAGGCGTGAATTGCTCGGTGGTAAAGTTGGAATTAGTTCAAAACGTTATTAATAAATCAAATTTTCAGAAAATTATCAGTTAAAAATTATTTGAATGCTTTAATCCTTAATATAAAATCTCTAAACGATATTGTCGTTTTCGATTATGACGATTTTCGAGAGTAACGCTTGCTTATTGTAGAGCCCTCAAATCCTCATTGTTGTTTTCGATTATGACGATTTTCGAGAATAACGCTTTTCGTAACGCTTTCCTACAGTGGACCGCTAATTGAGTCGCCTTTATCTGCGCATGTTTGGATTGTAGTATAGTAGTTGATTGGCTGTAGTGCGCGCCTGTATACGAACTAGAGCCAATGAGCACCGTTCAGTTCAAGCATGCGCAAGTATTTTGGGGTCACTGTTGTGAATAATAATCGAATCGAATCGAATTATAGTTCGAGTTTGATAATACGACAACGTGTTTCTTCGTATTTAGTAGTGTGATCCGGTAGGGAATCGATTTCCAGAACTCAAATTTGCCAGAATGAAATTTTGTCAGAAGAACGCTAATTTCAGAGCGTGCAAATGCGGGCATACAATTTATGAATACAAGAGCGGTGTTTCTTTGTAAAATAGCGCAAAGATCGGTAAAGGGAGGTGGTTTCTTTACATAATGAAGCAACAGATGGTGATATGCGTACATTATTACTGAGGATGCCAAACGAAACCCCCAAAGGGTACTTTATTTTAAATATTTATTTCAGTTCTGGATACAATTCGTTAATGAAAATTGATTGTTGAAATTATTTCACAATTGTTCTTTTTCGAAAGTTGTGTTTCAAGGTGTTAAAAATACATCTTCCTCGAGGCAGTCGGTTTAAGAAATGAAACCTAAGATACCTGGATGATTTTTTAAAGTTGTCCGAGCACTTAACATACATCTTCATCCGGGAATTTAGTTCAAAAAATAATATTTAAAACACTTTTATGTTGTTCCTTTTTTTTCAAGATCTTGTCGATCTAACAATTAATCTTTGTAGTCCTGGTATTAAAAATACATCTTCCCCGAGCAAGTTTGGTTGAGAGTTTAATTCTAAGATACCCGGATGCTTTTATAAGAGGCTCAGCGTACTAAAAATTAATCCTGGTTGTCCAGGTATTAAAAGTACATCTTCCCCGAGGAAGTTTAGTTAAGAATTGAAATTTAACATACTCGGATGATTTTAGAAAGATCTCGTCGTGTACTAAGAATTAATTCTGTTAGTCCAGCTATTATAAATACATCTTCCTCGAGGAAGTTTGATAAAGAAATGCAATGTAAGATATCCGGATGATTTTATAAAAATAATAATTAATGCTGGTAGTCATAACCAAACTTCCTCGGGGAAGATGTATTTCTAATACCTGGACAACCAGGATTAATTTTTAGTACGCCGAGACTCTTATAGAAGCATCCGGGTCTTGGAATCCAATTCCTAAGCAAACTTCCTTGGGGAAGATGTATTGTTAATACCTGGACAACCAGGATTAATTTTTAGTACGACGAGACCTTTTTAAAATCATCGGGGTATATTAAATTCTTAGTTTCAACCAAACTTCCTCGGGGTAGATGTATTTTTAATACCTGGAAACCAGGATTAATTTTTACAAAGTCATCCGGGTATCTTACATTTCAGTTCCTAACCAAACTTCCTCAGGGAAGATGTACTTTCAATACCTGGACTACCAGGATGACCTAATGGAATGAGATCTTCCAACATCCAGTGAAGTGTATAAAATTTTTATTTGGACCGGAACTTCGTCGAAGAAGAGGTATTTTTGACACTTGGACTACAAAGATTAATTGTTAGATCGACAAGATCTTCAAAAAAAAAAAAAAAAAACATAAAGGTGTTTTAAATATTATTTCTTAAACTAAATTCCCCAAGAAAGCTCGTTAAAAGGAACGAATCTACAAAGATATGCACCTCATAATGTGCTTACGATTGGAAATTCCCCAATATAGTGCGAATACGCAGTAAAGTTAACTACCTTTGGTACGGAATCGGTATTCCAGGTAATAAAAGAAGACGATTCATTTAAGTAACCTATTTGATTAGGAATGAATTTTCTGTACGATCAGAAATTTTCGATCGATCTTGACAAAGGTACTATGAAAATAGGTCCAAAAATTTTACATCCCCAACCATCTAAGAAATCAAAAGATATGATTTGCTTTGTGAATTTTAAGGAAGACTTTTCGGTAGTTACAAGATTAGGAAAGGATCGTGAACCCATCTTACCGCAAAATACTGCTACTATCGATAATTTTTACGAAGCTGAAGAAGGAAGATGTAATGACACGGTTAAATAGATTAAAGATAACTATTGTAACATCACAAAACAGACAGAAGAAAAAACTAACGAATTATTAGAAAAAACGAGATTAAAACTTATAAATGAAGGGAGACAAGAAGTGGAGACATTATTAAAGGAATATCACGATATATTCCGTCTAAATGACGATACTGCTCCAATTACAATACTAGCAACTCATGAAATAAGAACAACGGATGAAAGCCCAGTAAATACAAAAAATTATAAATATCACCCAATTAAACAAGATGAAATGAATCCACAAGTTAAGAAACTTTTAACAAAAGGAATTATAAGGGAAAGTATTTCTCCTCATAATTCCCCGATTCTTTTGGTCCCTAAGAAAATGGACGCAAGCGGTAAAAAAAAGTGGAGACTAGTAGTGGATTACAGAAAATTAAATAAGAAAACAATGTTAGACAAATATCCTCTACCAAACATAGACGAAATCATTGAGCAACTTGGCAAGGCTAAATATTTCTCTTGTCTAGATTTAGTAGCAGGATTCCACCAAATTCCTATGCATAACGACAGTATAGAGAAAACTGCATTCAGCACAAGAGACGGGCATTACGAATACACTACTATGCCATTCGGTTTGAAAAATGCCCCTCCTACTTTCCAGAGAATGATAAATAATGGATTACGAGGATTAATAGGGAAATGAACCTTTGAAAATGTAGATGATATCATAATATATGGAAAATCTCTTAAAGAACACAACGGAAACTTACTAAATTTATTTGAAAGACTAAGGCAGGTCGGATTACAATTAAATCGGGATACATGCGAATTTCTGAGACCAGAAATTTCATATTTAGGTCACATAATTACAACAGAAGGGATCAAACCAAACCCAGAGAGAATTGAAAAGTTAAAAAATTATCCCAGACCTAGGAATCCCAAAGAAATAAAACAATTCTTAGGGCTGCTAGGATATTACAGAAAATTTATTAGGAATTTTTCAAAAATAGCCAAGCCTTTAACACAACTATTAAAGAAAGAAAGAGATTTGAATTGGACGCAGAAGGAAAATGATGCATTCGAATCAATGAAAAAAAGCATTGACTACATCTCCAATATTAAAATATCCCAACTGGAATGAAGAATTTATCCTTACAACAGATGCCTCAAACAAAGTAATAGGTGCAGTGATATCTCAGGGAAAGATTGGGCTAGACAGACCCATTGCATTTGCATCAAGAACTCTAAATAAAGCTGAAGAAAATTATACAACGACCGAGAAAGAATTACTGGCCATAGTATGGGTAGTGAAACATTTTAGATACTTTCTTTATGGTAGGAAATTCAAAATAGTAACCGATCACAAAGCTTTAGTTCGGTTCATCAGAAGATGAAATCTATACATAAAAAAAGGCCAAAAAGCTTCTCCTTAGAATCAAAAAACTGGAGAAAGATGCAAAGAAAGCAAGGAAAGTAAAGGCGAATGTCCTGCAAATATGAACTCATTTCAATAATATCTGACCGAGTTAGAACGATTTAAGTTTTAAAACTTAATTAAATTCGAGAGAGACTTTTTTTGAATATTTTATTTTTATTATTAAAAATAAACATTTGGCAACTAAAATTCTAATAGTAAAAAGTTTCCCATTCTTATTCTCTATAATTCTAAATTTTCAAACAATTTATTTTTCGATTTTGAAAATTTTCTTTTTTTGAAACGATCGGACAATACTGTTACGCGTTTTCGAGCGTCGGGCTGGTTCTTGCACCCGGCGGCTCAATTATTCATGTGTCCATGTAGTGCAGCATTGCCACCGACCAAATGACTCAATGTAGCCAGCATTTTCTGCATCTAGGGCCGTCATGGCAGGCAGAAAAAAAAGGGTTTTAAGGTGCAGGGATTCGGAACCTCAGTATCGGCGGCGGGTCATAGTGGGAAAGCGGGCCACAGCCGTCGTCATCCAGCGACCGTACCTCATTAGCAGTGGGTAACAACACAACTTCATGGCAAAGTTCTATGAATCAAAAAGATGCGCTGCTTGCAGCAAGTTTACTAACATAGCAGAGTCTGCAAATGAAGCAAATGCTTTTTCTCTTTGCTTTGAAGAAAGTATTGCCCTTAATGATGTTCTCTATTGGTCCTGTCGCTGTATTCCTTGCAAAAGCAGAAAACTGAATGATGTTAATAGATTTCCCGATAATGAAGGAACAGTTTCTGAGGGCGATGATTCTATATAATCAAACGACAAAGATACAGAATTCGAAGCCGAATGCACATGAACGGCCGCGTAATTCGAACTCAAAGTAAACAAAGTAAAGTTTTTAAATGAAAATTATTAAAAATGAGTGAAACAAAATATAAAACGTGGACTGTATATTGATAAAAAGATGAACTGCCAAGTTGGAAAGCATTATTAATAAAGAAACGAAAGATTTGGTAAGAAGGTATGTTATAACCAACACCACTTAAGGTAGATTACTGTTGCTCAAAACTGAAGGGTCGAGGAACAAAAGGGCCTAACCGCGTTTCTCCAAATTTTTCAGGACGCCGGAACAACGTTCGCTCGGTACCCCTGTGAGATCGGACCTTGACTGACTGATGAATTTGGAAAAAAAAGCTTTTTTAATTTTTTAATTTTACACCCTCGAAACAGCGTTTTGTTGAAGAGTCCAAAATGTGTAATAGTCAATTTCAAAAAATTTGTGGGATAGGTCCTTTTGCTCCCCGACCCTTCAACTTACCTTCCTACTAAGTCTTTCGTTTCGTTTTTGATAGAACTTTCCAACTTTGCAGTTAATCTTTTTATTAAGCTACAGTCCACGTTTCAAAATTTGTTTAACTTATTTCCTTATAATTTTATTTTAAAAACTTTACTTTGCTCACTTTGAGTTTGAAATACGCGGCCCTTCATGTGAGTTCAGTGGCACCTCCTAACAAGCGGTAAACTCTCCTATTAGAACGAGAACAGCTTGTTTCAGACTATTTCACATTTATCATGAACTCTTTCGGAAAATATGTTTTACCCTCACGATTTGGATTAAGTGCTATCTCTGGACGTGGCCTAATAGATTTTCACACTACTGATGTCTCTAAAATTTTATTCAATTTTGATGATGAGCTAATCTTAATTTGTGACGGTGCATGTTCTCGCCATCAAAAAAACAGTAATAACACAGGCCGACAAAATTTGACAAAAGTCAAAAACCAGAAAGCAGACCAAAAATTTCCGAAGGATTTTCATGCGCTGAATCCGAATCCGAACTCAAAATTGCTCCTGTATGACAGGTTTTCAAGATATCCCAACCTAAAAGTGCAAAAAACGCGTTTTTTAGCTGTTTTTGAGGTTATGTAACGGAACAGATCTAGGAATGTCGGGTGTATTTATTTGTGTTATTATTGATAGTATTTATTATTGATTTCAAATCACCTGCGCTTTCCGACTGAAAAAGTAGCGACCGGTGGTGCATCGATACAAGAACGGGGCAGCCAATGAGCGTCGTCGATAAAAATAAACTTCCCACTCGCGTTAAGGGCGGAACCCCCTCCAGCTTTAAAATAATTGGTCGAGTACGTTTCAAGGACCTCAAAATAAAAGGGAGTTTACTGTATTTAAAATAATTATTCTCCAATAAGCCATATTATTATGTGTAATCTTATAAGGAGATAATGCAACCTACAGGAGATAATATGGGAGGAATATTGCAGAATCTTCTCTCGATAACAGCCATCAACAAAGCAGGGTTTTTTCATAATTATCGGGACCTATGAGAGAGTTTAATTTTTGTATTTATAAATGAAATTCGAATTTGATGGCCAGATTGAATTTGCAGAAATATTTTTATTTTTTCAATATAGGAAACAAATACAGCCATTTTTTTCTTTATTTCATCTGATCCCAACCTTGAAATAATTTGCAATTTTGTACAGCTGTATAAAATAGAATTTTTTAACCTCGCCTAAATTTGCGCCTTTTTAAGAATTTTTTTTAACAAATGACTTCAAATTGTTTGGAAATTAAGATTTCGTATTAGATAATTGAATTCTATGTACTATTCAATTTGCAGAAATATTACAGTTTTGGAGTACTCATTCAATAAAATGTGTTTTTCTTAAAATGTCACATGCTCCCAACCTCTGACAGGCGTGAAAATCGACTTCAATCATCAGGGAAGTATGTTATTATGTATTTGCAATGTCTAAAATATTTTAGAGTTACTGTAAGATTTTGCATTCAATTCAGTCCTGCTGGCCTATCATCGTGCCAGACGTTGAATACTAATTTTTTTCTCATGAACCACTGGTTGTACCACTATGAAACTTACAGAACTTATGAAACACATTTCTCAGAAATGGAATTGAAATAAGTACAACAAAGTTCAAAGTCTCATATCTCCGACACTTTTCGAATTTTCTAAAAATATTTGCTGGGGTTTTTCTTCACTGCCATAGAATTAAATACACCGAGTTAAAACCAAATCTCATTCAAACACAAAAATTCTTATGATCACTTGACATGGATTCCATGGACTCCGAAACAAAAATGGTTTTTAGGCAGCTATTTTCGTAATGCCGTATTAAAAAAATGTCAACAATAATTTTAAATAATCAAGATTTCTGACGATTACTGACGAGAATTGTTACATTTAAGCAATTTCATGGCAAATCATGTGAAGAATTTCAGCTATTGTTAGTAATTTTGATCAAAATTTTAGTCTCCGTTCTATTCTTTGGTGTTAGAAGAAGAACCGTAACATAATTGTTGAAATATTTTAAAAAACTTCGGTGATACTCGAAATTGAAAATTTTGGTTCTTTTCTTGAACATTCATTACTTTGGTGATTTTAATGATGTTAAGCTGTATTTTTTCAAATACTCATCAGACGCAGTTTTGAAGAAATATTTGTTGAAAAAATAAATTTCAAAAACTTGTTTAATTTATCAAGAACAAATTCTTAAACTGAATTTATGACAAAAATCCACTTTTTATTTCCTTCATTTTTTTATAAATAGCTTACAAGGTGCTCTACAAGCAATGTAAATATCAAAATGGGATCTTCCTTAGTTTTCGAGAAATAATTAAAAACGTACGCAAAAGCGATGCATATGATGTAAAAAACCATGTAAACAATAGACGAATATTATACTCGTACACGGAGACAATTTGTGTGTTAAATTTTACATAACTTAGTTCGGTAAACGGAGGACATTACGGCATTATATTAAAATTTCACTTTCATTGAACTTTTAACCAAATTTTTTAATTTTCAATGTACAAAGATGAATTTTTAACCAAAACGACTAATTTTAAACCAAGAAGATTAATTTTTTACCAAAAAAGACAAATTTTAAACAAAATAAATACATTTTCAAATAAATAGTTGTATTTTCAACTTAAAAGTATAAATTTCCAGTGAAAAAATACTTCCACAAAATAGTCGAATTTTGCAACCAGATGTGAATTTTCAACTAAAATTATGAATCTCCCAGGAAAAAAGAACCCATTGAAAAGGCGACTCTGTGAATAGTGTATCTGTCATTTGCAGATTGCGATTTTTAAAACTAAATCGGTTTGCGACTATGTGAATCGGTCAGCTTCTCGAATGGCTTCAAATCTGCAATGTACTACAATGTCCATTTCAAGCAAAGTCATATTGAATCGGTTTACCTCTTTTTGAATGAGATTGACTTTTCTGAGGTTAGGCTGCCATATTTCACATGATTTTAAAAATGTATAAATTATTGAAAGATTCAGAGAAATCATACGCAAGGCTACTAGATTCCTTTCGCTCTTTTAGTTCTAGAGGATGTAAAGGCTTTTGCGGCTTATAAGTCTGACAAGAAATAATAACGAGTAAAATTCTGTTAGAAACCAATCGGCGGCAATCTGGAATTCCAGTGATAGATACGCTATTCAAACGACTTCGAAACCCATTCAAAGCAAGTGAATGGAATTTTGTTTCCTGGGCTGCAACCAATAAAATACATTTTTTAAAAAGTAGGTCAACTTTTAATGAAAAAAAATACAAATTTTCGACCCGAAAACGAATTTTCAACAAAACGATTGAATTTTTCAGACAAGAAAAGAAATGTCATCCAAATTGTTGAACTTTTAAGCCAAAAGACGATTTTTTAATAAAACAGTTGTATTTTCAACCCGAAACTATTAATCCACCACCAAAAAAGTTAATCTTCAATCAAATAGTTGCAGGTTTAATAAAAAAAGAAGAATTTTCAACCAAAAAGATTAGTTTTCTACCAATAAAGACGAATCTAAAAAAGATCAAGTTTCAATGAAAAAATGGAAAAGTCAAATTTCGATTTGTTGTTAAAGTTGGGAAAATATGTAACTTTGAAATATTTTCGATTTTAGCTTCGTGATTTATCATCGTGGTAAAATGAATAATCTCAATGCAATGTTACCAAAAAACGGTTTTTCGACTATAAAATCATATTTTGGGGGCGTATGAGAAATTTCGCATGACGCATTTTTTGGTTCCACATTTTTTGGTTCAATTTCTGCTATGTTTCGTAAAAAATATTTTTCTATCGTAAAGAAAGGTACCTGGAAAAATTAATGTTTTGTCCTGGAAAACCTGGAAAAGTCTTGAAATTTTTTTTGTTGAACCGCTAGACACCCTGGTTGAACGAATACAGTGAATTTACGTGAATGTTTTCAACTGGAGACATGTCACAATTTATAAAATTATTGTATACTTACGAGTAAATTTTCGTAATGTTAGTTGAACTATTTCAACGAATCAAATTGTAACAATCGTGTAAACAATATAACTAACAAAAATAGCGACGTACACAAACTTTAAGTTTAAGAATTTAAACTTTACATGACGTCACAGAGCTCTTCGTTTCTCGAGACCAACTGAAGATGGCTCTGTTGGCGCAGCAAATGCCTAGGCAAAAAAATACATTGGAGGCGGAACACCGTGGTCATGATCCAACCCACTCATGGTCTAGCCAAACATTGTCCCATTTTCGTTGTAATTACGCATACCAGCTCCGCAGCCATGTTGGTTACCATAGTAACGCAATGACGCTACATTGAATTTGAACGGTGACGGCGACGATCCATTCAACACTGTCGCTAGCCCGCCGCGCTGTGTGTGTGTGTGTGTGTGTGTGTGTGTGTGTGTGTGTGTGTGTGTGTGTGTGTGTGTGTGTGGATACATATATAATTTTTTTTCTAATTCTGCCAAATAACAGGGGTCATTTTGACATAAAAAAAAAACACTTTGTAGGGGTGCCATTTGAAAAAATGAACCCTTTTGCTGGATGTGTTCGTGAAAAATTTGGCCTACAATTTTAAATAGCAAGGGTTCAACTTAGAACAATATTTTTAGATTGAAAGTTTAACACTGTGCAATAAAAAAATTAAACTCCTTAAAACTTGAACGATTATAAACTCACTACGTTTAACAACGAATATACTATACAACAGCGTGGCGGATACACCCACCGTTATTTTATTTTTACTCAATTTGACATAATCTAATGACTAGATATTGTCGAGGATTAGACAATTTCAAAATAAAACCTTTTTAACAAAATTATACAATTTTTAAGTGAAGCATTAGAAACTCCCTTGTTTGAAGTTTAAATTGTTCATAATTGTACAATTTTAAATTGAGAGTCTTCATAATTGAACTATTGATTAATTCTTCTTTTTCAATAAGTTAGTCGAATTTCGATTGACCTAAATGTGAAATTGTTGAATTTTGATGGCTTTTACTGTGGAATTGTTGAATTTTAAATGTTTTACATGTGAAGGTTGTATAATTTTGAAAGCTTCGAATCTTTACAACAGTTGAATGTTTAATTATATAATATAATAATAAAAGTAATTTAAAAATTAATTAATTAATTTTTTTTAGACATTAGAGGAATCTTTAACCAGGACCATCGAAAGACGTCGCCCGACTGACAGACAAAACAACACAAACACAAGCAGGTACGGTGGGTCGTCAGACTTCAAGGGATTTCAACGACAGAGAACGGGGATGAAGTTCTAAACGTATTTTTCAATGTCAAGAAAGTAGTGTCCAAATCCAATTTAAAATTAATTGCTAAGTCGCGATTTGAAGTTTAAAAAAATCGCAAGTCACTTCTAGGTGAAAGAAAACTTCTCAAAAGTATCCCAGTAGAATACGAATTCCCATCGAAGTAAAAAAGCATTTGTAAGTTTTGCACTCTAAATGAATCACAAAGTCATATTTTATAGAACATTATAATTATATAAATATTAATGTATTCAAACAGCGATAGTTATTATTAAAGAAAATAAATTTGTTTTTATGCCATTACTTGTGTTTTACATATACAAATTACAGATTCATTTTTGCTTAGTAGACTGTACAACTTCTTTAATACTTTTATTATCGGTAGATGTAGGCAGCTGCTACTTTATCAGCAACCATACTGGCTCTTTCCTCGTTTTGTAGGAGCCACTTGGTTGAGCCATTTGTGTTCGGTATACTTTTTCTGATGACGGAACAAAGCATTGTGAGCCAATGAGCACTTTGTTTTGAATCAGGGCTCGCACATCTGAAACAAATGCATCCAATTTTAAGGTTAACGAATATAAAAAATGTATAAGGGGCCACACATAAATGAGGAGAAAACGAACAATGTGTGATAAATCCACTTGAGTTAATTTCTCAATATTTAAGGATATATTGTAGCTTGAAATCCATCGATCAAAATGAAATTTGAAATGGGCCATTATAATCAGTCGGGCTGTCAAATAAATGAAATGCAAAAAAAAACATTAAAATTTAATACTGTATTGAAGTTAATAACTAAATGAAAATTATGAAAGTGGATTATTCACTAATTGTTGATGTTCTAATGAAATAAATTTACAATTTCTTGTTTACATATGGAATTACAAGATATTTTTCATATATTATTATTATTATATCATTAAGCCGTTTCCCTTTCGGGGTAGGCGTGAATTGCTCGGTTGGAAAGTAGTGATGAAAAAGACAAATTTTCAATAAAATACTCGCCAAATAGATGAATTTTCAACCAAAAAGATGAATTTTCAACACAGAAGGTTAATTTTCTATTGGAAAAGACGAATTTTCATGAAAATACATGAATTTTCAAACACATAGTTGCATTTTCCACAACAAGAACAAAATAAATTTTAAAACCGATAAGATTAATTTCCTCCCAAAAAAGAAATATTTTCAATAAAATACTCGCCACATAGATGAATTTTTAACCAGAAAGATGACGTTTCAACACAGAAGATTAATTTTGTATAAAAAAAGACGAATTTTCATGAAAATACATGAATTGTCAAACACATAGTTGCATTTTCAACAACAAGAACAAAATTAATTTTAAAACCGATAAGATTAATTTCGTCCTGAAAGAGACAAATTTTCAATAACATACTAGCCAAATAGATGAATTTTCAACCAAAAAGATGAATTTTCAACACAGAAGATTAATTTTGTACAAAAAAAAAGACGAATTCTCATCAAAATACATGAATTTTCCAACACATAGTTGCATTTTCAACAACAAGAACAAAGTAAATTTTAAAACCGATAAGATTTATTTCCTCCCAAAGAAGACAAATTTCCAATAAAACACTCGTCAAATGGATGAATTTTTAACCAAAAAGATGAATCTTCAACACAGAAGATTAATTTTCTGTGGAAAAAGACAAATTTCCAACAAAATAAATGAATTTTCAAACACATAGTTGCATTTTCAACAACAAGAACAAAATAAAATTTAAAACCGACAAGAATAATTCGTCCCAAAAAAGACAAATTTTCAATAAAATACTCGCCACATAGATGAATTTTCAACCAAAAAGATGAATTTTTCAACACAGAAGATTAATTTTCTATCGAAAAAGACGAATTTTCATCAAAATACATGAATTTCCAAACACACAGTTGCATTTTCAACAACAAGAACAAAATAAATTTTAAAACCCATAAGATTAATTTCCTATCAAAAAAGAAAATTTTCAATAAAATACTCGCCACATAGATGAATTTTCAACGAAAAGGATGAATTTTTTAAAACACAGAAGATTAATTATCTATAAAAAAAGACGAATTTACATCAAAATACGTGAATTTCCAAACACATAGTTGCATTTTCAACAACAAGAACAAAATAAATTTTAAAACCCATAAGATTAATTCCCTCCCAAATTAGACAAATTTTCAATAAAATAATCGCCACATAGATGAATTTTCAACCAAAAAGTTGAATTTTTCAACACAGAAGATTAATTTTCTATCGAAAAAGACGAATTCCCGACAAAATACATGAATTTTTTAACACACACTTGAATCTTCAACAAAAACAACTAAATGAATTTTAAAATCGATAAGATCAAGATCAATGAAAATACATGAATTTTCAAACACATAGTTGCATTTTCAACAACAAGAAACAAGTAAATTCTAAAAGCGATCACAATAATTTCCTCCCAAGAAAGACAAATTTTCAATAGAATACTCGGGACATAGATGAATTTTCAAGGAAAAAGATGAATTTTTTAAAACACAGAAGATTAATTTTCAATCGAAAAAGACGAATTCTCACTAAAATACATGAATTTTCAAACACATAGTTGCATTGTCAACAACAGGAACAAAGTAAATTTCAAACCGATAAGATTAATTTCCTCCCAAAGAAGACAAATTTTCAATAAAATACTCGCCACATAGATGAACTTTCGACCAAAAAGTTGAATTTTCATCACAGAAGATTAATTTTCTATCGAAAAAAACGAATTTCCAACAAAGTGCATGAATTTTCAAACGCATACTTGAATCTTCAACAGAAACAACACAATCAATTTTAAACCCGATAAGAATAATTTTTTATAATTTCGGGAATTTTATTATTCGGGAATTTTGCAATTCGCGAATTTTACAGTGTCGGGAATTTTATTTTTCGCGATTTTTCAGTCGCCTATTCCGGAAAAATTAAATTCCCGTCACTGTATTACCGAATTTCAAAATTCCCGACAGAAAATTTACGAATTATACAATATCTCGACTAGAAAATTCCCGCTTTTGAACAATTAAGAAATTGTTTGTTAACAAATATTTTTTCAACTAAAATAATCAAATATTTATATTAAAGAAAAAACCTGTTTAATGTTTAAAGTTAAAAAAATGAATGTTTGAATTTAAAATAACAATATTTGAAAAAATATATTTCTGGATAAAAAATGTTGTTTAAACATGTGCATTGTATTTCTTTAAATGACAAAAAACGTACCCAAAAATAAAATTATTAATTAAAAAAAAATAAAAAGAAACTTCGAGATGAATCAGTGCTGAATTGAATTATTATTGTTATTTTAAATTCAAACAATAATTTAAAAAAATTGAATATTAAATCCCAAACCACAGAGAATACCTTCTACTTTAAAGACCGTGGCGACTTTTGAGAGGTGTCACATTTATTCTCTGTTTACTCATCAGATCAGGTAATAGCAGACAGATTACATCAAACATGGGTATTATTCATCTTCTAACTACACCAGTGAGTAAAAATACGAAATTACTTGCAACAAAATTTACTCCTAGTTTTTTATGTGTTAGGAGTATACAATTGTTTCTTCAAGATTGAAATTTTGAATTTTTAGAACGTTTTTTGACTCTTCTGAAAAATCGTTGATATTGCGCTTGAGCCATTATGAAGATAAACCCATCAAGTTTATTCATTCTCGATCGTCCAGGCGTGAACGAAACGAAAATATCATTGTAGCCAAAACCGAATCAAGAGTTCGGTTGGAGTTGAACCGAATCGAAATATGAGTTCGGGCAAAGATAGGTTAGTCCACGCGCTACAGGCAAAAACGAGTTAAATCTTTAACTCGTTTTTGCTCGTAACGCATGGGCTCATTCATTCTTGCGCTGAGAAATAATCAACCCGCTTTTGCTTTATATCTTTTCTTAGTTCACTTTTGCTATTAGCCCCTCATATGCCCAGTGATCACCAATTGGTAGATTTATGTAATAAAAATGAAGAATAAACCTTCGCAAATGCAGTAAAGTCTCCAATATTTCCGCGTCCTTGAAACGTAGGTATTCGTTATTTTCAAGGTTGGAGGGATACCCACCTCTACCCCGAGTAGGTAGGTTCTTTTCATCAAGCGACGTTCATTGGCTGCCCGGCCTTGTATCGCTGCGCTTGCTCTAAGCAAACTTTTTCATCTGTAAACATCTTAGACCTCGATATGGGGAACCGCGCCTGAGTCGAGTGAAACAATGGCTCGAAAGTGTAACACAAGCCTCTTGCACACGCGTTGTGTCATGTGTCAGAGACCGGAGGCTTGCTTCTCTTCAATCACTCAAAGGAGCCTATAAGTTATTCTCTCTCTCTCCCTCCCTCTGTCTCTATAAAAAATTGTAATTTCCGAACTTATTGATATTTTTCGGAAACATTGAAATTTGATGTTTTTTCAAACAACTTCTAGTAAAATTAACACATACTGCCAGAGTACATTCTAAGAAAATTTTAGAACTACACGGATCCAGCCTAACTCGAAAGCTAAAAAAAAGGGAAATTTTAAACCAACTTTCCGTTTTTTTTTACCACACTACCCTTCGTGACTGAACATAAATTAAGTCCCCTTTTTCTCAATGTAGGCCGTAGTTTTGAAATTTGGCATTCATGTTTGTTAAATATTTATGAAGCAAAAATATATCTCAGAAATAAATAAAGAATACAGAAATATAATACATCAAATAAGTTTACAAATAAAAAAAGTGTCGGTAAGGTAGGAAGCCGGTCACGTGGCCCACTCGTCACATGGCCTTAATGGTTGCTAAATAACTTTTCTGCTCAGGAGAATTTTTTTTTTACTATCGAATTTTCTACTTCTTCTCGCAAATAATGACAGATAGAAAAAATGTTAACATAAAAATTTGCAACTCTAAAAAAGTTCTATGAAAAATGGCTTTTTTTCTTTTGCGATATCTTTCATCTCTTACGAGAAAAAATAAAAAATTACATTTTTAGGAAAGAAAAATTCTCACGGCCTCAGAAATGGTTTAGCCCGCTTGATGGCGATAAGATGCCTTTCTTCTATTAGTAGAATTTGTAAAAAAATATACGAAAAAATAAAAAAGGTGCTGGTTTTCAGAAAATCTTGTTTATTTTTTTCATAAAATTCTGAAGATATAAAAAAAGGATGCAGCTATGAACTCGCTGATAATAATCGATAATAATTAAGCAATTTTCCTTAAAATTATAAAATTTACAAATCTTCTCTTGACATAAATTATAATTATTTTAAAACTCATAAAAAATTGCAGACTTGTCGTTGTACATATTTATTGTGTTGTAACGTTCAAGAAAAATATGGAAATGGCGCATTACGTAGAATCGTACAAATAAAAGTACACATCCTAGGTATTCTCGCTTTATAGAACAATAAAATTACTTGCATTGCCAGGATCTAAACCTCCCGCAGGAAGGCAAAAAATTGTTACTAAGTTCGAAGTTTGCTCCATAGATTGATTTTAGGGGTTACACCAGTGTAAATTTTTTAGAAAATCGATTTTTTTTCGCTTAAAATTTAGTTTAAACCTTGTAGAATATGGGGTAAAAGGTTTAATACGTGAAAAAAAAAATTCTGTTTAATGTCACGTTTTTGCTGAGGCTTGTCGGGCGTCTCTCATACGGCTACAGGCGGTATGAACACATCTGCTGGGAAGGTACCCTGTTCCCTCTTACCCATTGATGTTCAACTTCTGTGATACACTCACAGATGTCCCTAGAGAGGATTCGTGTACAATTCAAACAAAATTTTCGAACAAAAGTAGGTTAGTGTAGCGTCAGTGCTCGTTCGGAAAGTAAATCTGGTTGCTCGTGGATGCGTTTTTCTGTTTGTGGATGCTACAGTACTGTTTATTTTGTTTTCAGACTGTTTATTCTGCTATTAAAAAGTGAGAGTGTTATAAAATGAGTGATAAAAAGGTGTTCGTCGGCAAAAAAGGTACAAAAAAATCGTACCCAACGCGGTATCGCAACAAACCGCACAAGCGTCCGTCCAATAGATTCGAGATCGAGAAGGACTCAGCTGGTGTTAGTGCATCTGCTAAGAAGCTGAAACTTTCAGATAAACATTTCGATGTAAATAATCAGTTCGGCTACAGGATTTTAAATTTTTCGCCGTTTTCTCGGTTATAGCACAGCACGTAGAATGCAAAAAGTGTGATGCAGACATCACTTTTCGAGAACGAAGTCCGCGTGGCTTAGGCTTCAAAATAGTAATCGCTTGTCCAAATTATGAATTATGAAGGTACTGGAGATGGAAACCGGCATTCAATCATACAATTTTTGCCTGGAAACAGATTCGAAATGCATTAGACACGGTGAGCGATCTTTGTCAGATGAATCAAAGGCGGCGCGTTCTGCCATAAAATCAGTAGGGAGAGAAAACGAGGACGAATATTTGGAAGCTGAAGGGCAGCTTTATGGTCCTGGGATTGCAGATTAATGGTAAAAAATTTGAAACAGCGGATTTTTTAATTTCTTAATGTCTAAAACTCAACTCAAAACTTTAAACGAGTTTTTCTCAAAACACGTTTTTTCAAAACGGCACGCAGCATAGCTCGTCTGGGAAGAAATAAAAATCCGAGGACAGACGATCGCGGTTGTGGGCTGTTTCCCACCATCTCCGCCACAGGCGTGCCGTCTCCTTGTAGTACTTCGTGGGTAAAAATAGATCATCTCTCCATAATATGTTTCTGCGTTCTATTAATTTTTTTTCTCGTTTTACCTTTTCTGGGTTTTCATCCAGGAAATAGAATTCCCATTTCTTGTTATCAAAAGGGAGGAAATGACTATTCGGATAAATCACGAACACTATTAGAAAAACCCATCAAATTACTTTAAATGTCACTTGATATTACATTAAAATATGCTAGTTATTGAATACCTTTGATTTGCAATTCTATTAAGCTTCTAATGCTCCAATTTGATTCCACGTTTGATCGCTACTTGTTTTGCATATTGCATAATTTTGACTTAAAAACGTTCAAAATACAAAAAAATTAAAGCCTTCATAATTAGAATTAATTCTAAAAAGGTTTAGTTTTTAAATCTTGAAATTTTAAAACTTTTCAGGATTGACAACTTGAATTTGAAAATATTAGTTTTTAAGTCTTAATTTTTAATTGTTCAATCGGGAACCTTACAAAAATGTAAAGGTAATTTTTAATGCTCACTATCGGTTTCATAAATCCTGTCCCTCTACAAATTATTCAAAAAATCCACAACAAAAAAATCACTTTAAGGCTATTGGATCGGTGTACAAAAAGATGACGAAATCCGCATGTGGGGTCACATCCAGTCTCCACTAACCTTTTATCTCTAAAAAGCAATGTTTTAAAAAATCGCTTTGCAAACTTTCTTGTCCTCTGCAAGTGGAAATTAGGGGAAGTAAAAGGGTAGGAGGCTAAATAATGCTGTCACAAGGGAGTCAAAAGAGAAACCAATACTTCTACGAGGGTAATTTGAAAAGTTATCGGCCTAACATAGAACAAACATGAATTATAACAAAACTCTGTGTTATTTTTCAACATAGTCTTCTTTCAATTCAATCCATTTAGAGAAAAGATTTTCTAACTTCTTTACACCCTCAGTATAGTAGGATTACTCCAACCCTTCAAAATACGCGTTCGTCTTAGCAATGCCCTCTGCATTTGAAGAAAATCTCCTTCCAGAAAGTCATTTCTTCTTGTCAGAGAACAGAAATAAGTCAGCGGGAGCTAAATATGATGAACACGGTGCGTGTCGCAGCAACTCGAAGTGCAGTAGGTTTATTTGCCGACTGCAGCTGGAGAGGTGTGAGAGGGTGCATTGTCGTGGTGGGTGTTAAACACGGCAACCATCACGATGACAGCTTTTTCATATGCAAATGTTTGTGCAAAATGTGGTGAACACGGTGTACTGAGATGTTTGCAATGTCAGCAAGAGCACGCACTTTTATACGTGGATCATTTATCACGGCGTTGTGAATTTTTTCAATGGTCTCCTCAGTCGTGGCGGATTTCAAACGACCTGAACATTTATCGTCAAGAGTGGACAAAGGACCACGCTTGAAGTCAGCAGCCCATTTTTTTATCATTAAAAACGATGGTGCAGAGTCTCACAAAGTGGAATACATATATATATATATATATATATCCTATTTATGTTCGTTTGTGTTAGACCTTTCAAAACGAAGTATTTGATCAACCTAGTAAAAATACCTATTAGGAACCGAATAGAAACCTAATAGGATGTGGCTTCTGTCAGGTCCTATTACTTTCGAAAGTGGGCTTTGTTCCTGGTTCTATATGATGTTCTATTAGGTAATTGTGAACTTTCTGATTGGATCTTATTGGGATCTAATGTGTCCGTATTCGGCACTCGTACCGTATTAGCTATTGGTTTCTAAGTGGAACCGAATCAGATTTGAATCCGACGTCTGTGTGGTTTCGTATTTGGTATAGAACCCATTACAAATATTTCGCAAAATTAACTGCGCAACCAGTATCCCCTTAGGAACATATTACAACACATTACATTCCACGATTCCTCTTTAAATCCACTTACAACTCGAACTGCAATCTTAGAGGCTTCTAAAAAGATTCTAATGATTCCTAACGGGTATTTTTACCAGGGCGATTTTACTCTCACGAATTCAGACGCGTTGACCAATGTTGGAGCGTTTGCGTGCTGACGCATTGAAGTGTATTCGCTGACTTTAGACCTTTGCACCGTACTTGTACGTGTAGAAAGATATAAAATTGAAATACCATCTTCACGAATTTACACGCATTGTCACATAGGACCAATGCGTCATTGTCGCAAAGCGGGATTTGCAGGCTGTCTTAGTCTTTTTAATTCAATTCGTATCAATACTTTCTTTTTTGCTGGGTACCTACATCTGTTGGTTTTTATAAGGTTTTTACATATACAGAACCGACTTGAATTTCCAGACTCAAATAGAGCCGGCTTCTATCTGGAATACCAAAATTAATTTTTCAGATCTCAAAGTCTATTGGTTTCTATGAGGTTTCTATGACGCCTATTAGGAATTCCTTACTGAGACAAATCGGTGAGTTTTACTCGGGAATTTACGTGACAAAGACCGCATTATTTCTCATCGATTTTTTTTCTATCAGGTTCAATGAGGTCTTTCGTGAAGGGAGACTACAAAAAGATGGTTTTAATTCTTTCAAACCTGGACTTGTTACTCAGGACACAATAGAAAATTTCTTTGGTTGCCTGAGAAGCCACAGCTATCGGTTTGTTAACTTAACATGCCTTCAGGTCGACGGCCTTTTCAAAACCCTACTACTCAACAATATGACATCTCCTGACTCAGTGGGTACAAATTGTAAAGACGATGCGTCAAAAGGTCTAGAATCTCTGGACAAATTTTGGCAAAATGCTGGAGATACGGAAGTTCGAAGAGTGATGCCAAACAACAAGGTCCACTCGGATGAAGGAGAATTATCAGATACCACCGTAAGGCGTGGAATTTCCAAACTTGGAAACATCAGTTGGTTGAAAAGAATAATAAATTAGACATTTTGTTATTTTAATTTAAAAGTTTTATTCTGTGTATAAAAGATTGTATGTTAAAAATGAAAAATGGGTCAGAGTAAAGTTAGGGATTTTGAAAATGAAGTTTGGGGCTATCCTGATATAATGTAGTTGTTAGTAATTTATTTGTCTTTTATTTGTGTTTATCTTTTTCAGCTGTTGCCTCCTGATGATTATACTTTTATTTAAGAATTTTATAGAAAATTGATTTATTTGAGTGGAGGTTGAACCACTTTCTTTTTTTCTTGTTGAAAATTTATCATTTTATTTAAAAATGTATCTTTTTTTAAATTAATTGTTTTAATTGAAAATTGAACTATTCCATTTTTGGCTGAAAATTGTTTTTTTTTTTTAATTGAAAATTCAACTACTTGGGTAAAAATTGAACCACTTTGTTGAAAATTAATATTTTTTAAGGTTCAACTCTCGGGTTGAAAATTTAACTATTTTGTGAAAAATTCCTTTTTTTTATTTTTTAATAATTTTCTACCTGAAAATGTAACTTCCATTTTTTCATTGAAACTTGATCTTTTTTAGATTCCTCTTTATTGGTAGAAAAATAATCTTTTTGGTTGAAATTTCTTCTTTTTTGATTAAAACTGGGCGTGTTCGCGACGACTTGATTATTAGGTTCATTTTCAGTTAAGAAACTTAATTTTCTGCTAAAAAACTAATTTGAAAAAAATAGTTAATTTGTTAGAGGCTGGAAGAAATAGCATTGAGTTAGAGACCCAAAGGAGAGCTGGCAAATTTCTGGTTAGGCTGAGTAAGCTGCTACTCTCAAGCTTTTTTCTGTGATCTGTCTTAAGCTGAAAATCTGATCTGTACATGATCTTCCTGGCATAAATCCATAAACTTTTTTCTTCTCCCAACTCTGTGCCTTGCCACAAACGGTCCTTTCATATTTATTAATATTTTCCGAAAATATTTCCGCGTTATTTTAACTATTATTTTTAAATATGGGTGAAAAATATTGATCTCAGGTCTGACTTGATCAGCTGGCATACTCGTTACATGGCCTTAAGTGTCCTAAACTGAAGATCAGGTTCGTTAGCCAGCCATCTTGGATAAAAAAAAAACAATATTTTAGAGCATCAAATTTACGAGCGAAGTGCGCAATAAGCATGTTCCCATGGCGGGCAGATTTTTTTATTATAATATTAGAATTGGAAATCACTTAAAAATAATTGTAGGAAGCATGTTCTAGCACAGAATGTCGTTGAATTGCTTTTAAGGGTTGTTTTAACATTCCTTAAAAATTCAAGCAAGGAAATCGACATTCCCTGAAAAATAAAGTCACGGGAGGTTTTTTGATTATACTATTTGGGTCGGAAATCACTTTAAAATTATTGCAGGAAGCATTTACAAGCAGATAAAGTCGTAGAAGTTATTTTAAGGGCTGTTTTAACATACCTTAAACATCCAAGCAAGGAACTCGACATTTCCCAACAACCAACGCGACGACAGATATTTTAATTGTACTATTGGGGTCGGGATTCAATTCACATTAAACGTAGGAAGCACATCCTAGCAGGGAAATTTGTTGAATCAGTTTTAAGGCTTGTGTTAACATCCCTTAAAGATTCAATCAAGAAACCGACATTTACTAACAAGCAAATTATCGAATTTCTCATGTTCTTGAAAACTCTCCGACAGATTTTTCTAGTGCACACAAGTTTTGTAGAGCATGAACGTTAGAAGAAAACCTATTTACTTGAAACCCAGACAAATTAGTCGTTTCTAACATGCGCGACCGTCGGTGCGACGAATTGTCGACCACTATTTGCTGAATCATGAAAATTACAATTTCTCGAGAGTGAAAATGGTTGTAGATTTTTCAATGAAAGTCTTTGTGTCTGTTAAGTTTTGAAAATAACACCTTCAACAAATGTTTAAAGATATTCGGTTAACTGGGCAGTTTTCTGATTATTATGTTGGTGAAAATTTTAATTAAAAAAAACGGCTACTTTATTAGCCATTTAAAAATTGGGATTTTTTATTTCATCTATTGACTATGTGCAGTTCCCGAATGGAAATTTAGAAATGAATGATTGCGCACGAGGCGGCGACTGCAGAACTAACGGTTATATATTCTGTATGGGAGGAGATAGGCTACGCGTAAAAAAGTTAAATTATTGAAATTATGTTTTAAAAGTTGACTTTAAAAACTGATTGTGGATAAGTTCTTGTTGACTCTTACAATTTGGAGCAGAGTAAATAATTAAAAAGTAGGTTTCGAAGCTAAAACTTGCATTCGACAGTCACACGTAACCTTATTACTCAAATGTATTGTTTTCGTTCAGAATCGCATATATCTTTACGCACTTAAAAAGTACGTATTTTTTTATGCTGAACTCAAATCTGCCCGAAAAAAGTGTAGCTATCTTACCGTTTTCGAAATATCGAGATTTTTACTATCGAAAATTTCAATTTTTTTTCTATGTTTTTTGAAATACACTGATATTACGTATATTTCCACGCTAAACATTAGAGTTCCTCTAGGGAGAGTTGAGACATGTTTCCCCTTCCAATGCTCGCCGCTGTACTAGAACTTGATATTTCAATGCGGCGCGGAAAGTTTGAAAAATGACGTGTAGCGCAATACGTGACAGCACGCGAGCGAGCATCGAGAAATTTTCGTATTTAAGCAACAAGAAACTATTGAATATTATTATTATCAATCCGGTCGGTACGGTAGAAACCTTTGCCCGTAGTCCGTCTCTAGTGGCCGACGAAATACAGCTTGTTAGAAATAATTAAATTATTAAATCATTGTTTCATGCATGTAACTAATACGTATAGAAATATGATATACAATAATGTAGGACTCTAAATAAAAAAAATGGATCAATTCTACATCCTATTAGCTTTAAAAAAATCATTGACTGTTAACTGGTTGGCTCTGCCCCTCCTTACCCTGCATAACCTCTGCGTGTAGAAATGTGCCTGCCGGTCGTGCAACAAAATCTTACATATTCAAAAATTAGGAAAATAAGCACGATGAATAGGGGTGGCAGGCCGAAAGGCAAAATGTATGAGAGCCTCTTCTTTTGTTTTCAAAAAATCGATGGTAGGCCAGTTCTTTGTGCCTTGTGTGCAATCAAGTTTTAAAGAACACGTCACAATAATGGTTAAAAACGCACCTGAAGTTATTTTTTCTTCAAATGGGTCAACTAATTTGAAAAAGTGATAAAGTATACATAAAATTTACTTTTTTACAGGAAACACTGTACAATTGTAGAAAATCATTCAGATTCTGAAGCGCTCGCAACTATGGATGTTGATAAAACTTAAAATACTACATGTAATTCAATGAAGAGCTTGATAAATGAAAACGACATTGTAATTATATCTGAAGAAATAATGTTGAACAACAACTTTTTAAGTCTGACTGTTAGTTATTCATAAAAATGCAAAAATACCATCAATTTCCAAATATGAGAATACCAGGGTGCACAGCCTTCCTCATTTTTTCTTATAAGTTTCTCCTTTTTTTGAGAAATTCCCCTTTTTCTTCCATTCTCAATTCTCCTTTTGTCTTTACATGTATGATATTTGAAAATACAGAATTTGAATTAGACGGTAAATTCTTTGAAATTAGTAAGCCTACGTATTACTAAATGATAATTAGAGCAATTGAAACACTGACAAATTTATTTGTGAATAAATAAGGTACGCAATAAAAAACTCTGAAGCTGAAACATTTTAAAACACGTTGAAAATATGAACACTGGAGACAGAAGTTGTTATCCAATATAAAATTGAAACAATTACACTTTATATAGTACTTTTTATATAAGTATTAGAAGGTGAACACATTTCAGTTGAAATGTGCAAAGTTAAATACCTAATTAAAAATAAAATATTTCAAATTCCTTCAGCTTTAGAAGTTTCTTCAGCTTGAACCAAAGAAGTATTTAATCATTTTACTACTTCGGAAAAAAAATTTTGTAATAAATTTTAAAAAGACAACAGATGATATCCGATGTGAACATTTTTCCCTTAACTAATTTTTGATGTCAACCCATACATTTATATCCCTCAGCTCGAATTTTTCGATTAATTTTAGCATTTTTACTTCGCTCTATAGCAGAGTGCAATTTCAAATTTAGATTGAAAGAAATATCTATGAGAAAGATCTTAAAAATAATCGCAGAAACTATTTAAAAAATCATTGAACATTGTTTAAAAAACATAACTGTTCTTATGCAAAAATTGTTTCTTCTTTTCAAATGTGAAAATAAATAATTGGTCTTTCCCCTATGTTCCCCTTTTTTGTGGGAAAATGACCCTATTTCCCATTTTTTAAGCTCCTTATGCGCTATGATCCCTGGAATACAGAAAATTAAACAATTTAAAAAATTTACTTGACATATAATACTAATTTTGACCATTTCTCTCCTTGACTTGGTTCTCAGGTATCCAGGAGGTAGCATCGTATTTTCGTTGCTGAAAGAAATAAAAAAGAGAAGGAAGGGGATTTGGTTGGTTGCCTTCTCATTTTTCTTTCCTCTTTTTTATTTTTGTCCAACCCGAGGACGCGTTCGGTGGCTTTGTCATAGGCCCTTCGGTTCGATTCCTAAGGAATCAAAACCGAACCGAATGCATATCATGTGTATTATATATATATATAATGGTGGTCCAAAAAACGCTTTTCGAGCTACAGGGCAAGTCCCCCCCCCAAAAAAAGGAGTTTTTATTTTCAGAGAAAAAAGTCCCCAATTTTTTTTTGAAATGCGAATATTAAAACGTGCCACCGGGCTCTTCAAAATCCCATTTAATTAACATGGGGAAATTTAGGATTTTTGTAAAATTAAACTTTGTTAGGGATTGAAGAGGAGTACCTATGAAATGAAACCATACTACTAACTTTTATTTCTAACCCATCCTTATGCCCGCCCACAGCGCCCCAAATATGACCCAAAAATCAAAAAACTTCAATTTTACTAGGGGTGTGGGAAAAACTTGAAACTCGAAGTTTGAAAGAGTCGAGTCGAGGTTGTTAGCTTTTGAGTCGAGTCGAGTCGAGATCGAGCTTTTCAGAAAGCTCGAAACTATCCGAGCACTCGAACATCTTCGACAACTCGAAACTTTCGACTACTCGAATACTTTCGAGCTGCTCGGAAGTTTCAGGTTCTCGAAACTTTTGATATTACCAGGAATTTTTTCAAACCCGATACTACGAGGTTTTTCACATTGCTAAAAGCCCGAAAAAAACTAGTATACTGACTCTCATGGAAATCCGTCAGTTCGTCTGTCAATTTATTGAAATTCTGAAATATTAATCACCATTTTCGATAAAATATCTTGAATTCTTACTTTTTATTCTAAAATCACTGTTAGTAATTCGAAAAACCCCCTAGTACGGGGTTTGAAGAAATTCTTGTTAATTTCAAAAGCTTCGAAAAATTTCGAGTACTCGAAGCCGTTCGAGTTCTCGAAACTTTCGAGCATGCTTGAGCTCGACTCGACTCGAATAAAGTCGGCTCGACTCGACTGGAAGTTTCGAGTTTTTTACACACCCTTAATTTTTACGTATTACTAGTAGTCTTGAGCGCGCCTATTAATTTTTATTATGAAAAAGTATTAACCAAATACTTTTTTTCTATGTTATTTTTATTTAATTACTGTCAGAAAAGATTTATACAGAATAATTAGACGGCACCACAAGATGATGTACGTAGCCTCCAATAAGGAACTCCTTTTCATTTGTTTCTCTGTTTAAGCTCAAGGAGGAATGATAAATACTACGAATAATATTAATTTTTATTATTATATGAGTTTTACAAAATTGAAAAATTGAATGATACATAGAACAATGGCAGTAATTACCAAACATTCAGTTTTTAAGAAATATGATAACAAATTGTTAAGTTGTCTATTTTCTCGGCAATTATTGCCTTCTATACTCTATAGCAATCCTTTCGCCACTAATTTTTTAATATGCATTGAGAGATGTAGTAATTTTTTTCATAAAAAATTAATTTTATAATTTTTATCACAAATGATGTAGGTTATTACGAAAGAGTAAAATGTACTTTAGCATAACTTTTTTATACATGAACATTTTTGTGTGAACATTTTTGTCGTATCTGTTGTTGTTCACGTAAGAATGAATAAATTCTTTTATTATAAGAAGAAAATTATCATGTGGATAGAACTTTCCAGGCCTTTATAAACGTGACAGTCTCTTTCTTATTGCCCTTACGAAAATATATGACAGGGAAAAAATGGCAGGTCTGTCATTTTTTTCCTGTCATTTTTTTCCTGTAGTTTTTTCGCGACCACAGGAAAATGACAGGCAAGACGACAGCCGAAAATGACTGGACCTAATTGGCCATAATTTATAATAATATCGTCTAAACATTATAAAGTAACGACGACTTGCAGATTTATTAGTGAACTCCCTTACCCCCCCCCACAGCGCCCCAAATATGACCCAAAAATTAAAAAACTACATTTTTACGTATTGTTGTTACTTTTTAGCAATTTCCGCCGTCTTTTTCATGTAAATAATTACTAACGGATAATCTGAATATTTTCCATTACTTTTTCAACCATTTTTAATTGTTTAAACAAATTTAACTTATTTAAACAATTACTCATTCACAAAAATGTAAAAAATAATCGTATTTTCTGATTGAAATGTAATATTTTGTCATTTTTTGGAGTAGTAAATTTGTTTAAAAGTATTATGTAATTACTTAAACAATTAATTATTGCTTATTCTCAAATTTTTTTTAAATTGACCGAGAGATGTCCAGTTTTTTCTCAAATTGGTATCCTATGCTACTTTTTGTTGAATAATCATGTAATTTTGATACATATCTTTTAATGCTTAATAAATTTCTATTTGTTTTTACAATTTTGATTTGCTTAAGCAGTTTTTTTTCGATATTTTAAAAAAATGAAATAAAATACGTATAATTATTTTTCTGACTGTATAGTGTATAGAAAGAATGTATTAACTATTTGTTAATTGTTTGAACAAATATAATTTGTTAAAACAATTATTTTTCCAAAAATATTTTTTAAATCGTATATTCTGAATTGAAGATAATATTGAATGATTTCGAGGAGTAGTAAATTCTGTTAAAAACGTCGTGTCATTGTTTAAAGAATTTTTATTCGTTCAAGCAATTTTCTATTGAAAAATTTTGATCAATAATACAAAATATTACTCATAGAATTATTTTCGTAAATATATTTTTTGTGTCTTCCAGTATGTCAGATTGATATTCATAAGATTTTAAATGCTATCATGAAATATAATGTAAATCCATTTCATATGCAGTCTCATTACAACGCTGATCACAAAATATTATTTTTTGGCCGAAGACAATGTTTTCTTTCTGATATCTGAAACTGTTTTCTATAATTTTTTACTACTTTCAGTAAGTACTGTTTTTGGTGAACCAATCAAATGCTCCGTAGGGATTCGTACAATCACCTCCATTTTTAATAGGTCTTCGAACAGCAAACTTGAAACAAGTTTAATGCTGCATGTGTGAATTACAGAAATAACTTGAAAACAGTCTTATAAATAATCGTATAAAGTTAAAACGAAAATCAGCGAGACGTTTTAATATTTATAACGAGTATGAAAATATAAAAAAGCAATCTGTTGAAACTTGAATAAATACACTTTTATAATTTAAATTTTATTATGACTTTTATGATTCATTTAATGATGCGCCAAAAAAAGATGTAAACCATCCATACTCAATTTGAACGTAATTTGGAGAGAAAAAAAACGATAATTAATTGTATAAAAGATAACATAAAGTTCTTAGCAGAATTTATTACTCCTTGAAATCATTCAATATTATGTTTAATTATGTTTAAATATATCAAAATTATATAATTATTTAACTAAACGTAGCTTAGGATAACAATTTGAGAAAAAAATGGACATCTCTTGGTCAATTTTTTGAAATTTTGAGAATAGACAATAAGTAATTGTTTAAATAATTACATAATGTTTTTAAAAAAAGTTACTACTCCAAATAATGAAACTATTACATTTCAGTCAGAAAATACGATTACTTTTTAGATTTTTGGGGAAAAATAATTGTTTAAATAAGTTACATTTGTTTAAACAATTTAAAATTGTTTGAAGAGTCATGGGAAAAATTTAAATGGTCAATTAGTAATTATTTGCATGAAAAAGATAACGGTGATTGCTAAAAAGTAACAATAATACGTAAAAATGTAGTTTTTTTGATTTTTGGGTCATATTTGGGGCGCTGCATGGGGGGGGGGGGGGTAGGGGGGGGTTAAAACCTTTTGTTTCGGTAAGACTGATAGTCAAAATGTGAAACTTTTAGCAAAATCTAACAAAGAGTTTAGGAGAAAAAAAGCTTTTCACTCAAATAAGCATTTTTCTATTAAAATACATGTAAAAATGGAAACTTCGACAATTTTTTGTTAAAAAACTGTCCATTTCTCTTCTTTTTTTCTTTCGGATTATTGCTTTGCAGGTTCGAGAATAAAAAAAATGGATTTAGAATTTTTCACAAAAAGCCATTTACTGTGCATTTGGTGGGGGGTCCTTTTGAAGAAAAAAATGGCAGAAAATAAGATCTGAAGGGAACTGATTTTAATGCTTTGTTGTTTGAGTATTAAATTATATGAATAATTGAAAGTTCAACTAATTGAAACAGAGTAGTAAATAAGTTTTTTTAAAATTTAGAATTGGCCGCCATTTTGGATTTTTTAGTATGTTATAATTATTAAGTATTTTCTGAAGTCAAGCTGTTTTTTTACGAAGTTTCAATGTATTATGTTGAAAAATGTAAATCAAGCTTTTTTAAATTCTCATATTATAATGAGAAGGTATTAGATTTGTTTAAAATTCTCATCCCCCCCCCCCCTTCTGTTTTTGACAAATGTCCACGTTTTGAGACCCCCTGAATCCTAAAAAGAGGTTTTTACGAATGTGTGACTTTTGAACAAATGAACAGATTGGATTGACCTTTGGTGTACTCTTTTAGTGTCTCAAATTAAAGGTCAAATTCGTTAGCCAGCGATTTTTGATAAAAATTCAAAAAGTGAGCACAATTTGAAAATTTTTGAGACGACTTTTTTTATAATAAAATTCAACTATCTCGGCCGCTGTGTAAGAAAAACAGCGGTAAACGACGATCTTCATACAATACGATAACCCTAATTTTGTGAAAAATACATTTTCTCATGAGATTTCAAGTAGCGTATTAATTCCATAACATCCTCATCTCATCAGGCACTTGACTTAGTCTGTGGCTGATGATGAAAAGCCAGGTTCACCCGAGAAAAAGTTTTAAAACCCTACTAAAAAAAGTCAGGAATCGTCAGAAAAAAAGTCAGGACTTCTGACTATTTCAGAATTTCAGATTCATGAGAAATGTTCAGAAATCGTCAGCCCTTGGGTTCGAAGGATATTCCTTTTATCAGGGGTCCAAGAATAGAAGGCCATAAAACCTAATCCTTTTTATATTTCCCAGGTTATTTATATTATTTATTTATATTTATTTAAGCATATTCTCTTTTTACTTATGTTTAATTATTAATATTTATGTATTAATTGAATGACTCTGAAGGTGAATTTGAAAATTTTGTTTGTTTTGACGTGTCTCTTTCTCTTTACAAGATACATTATATTTATCCTAATTTTACATTTTTTAGGAAAATTTTTAGGTATCTGAAATCATCGAAACCCGTAGATTCTGAATTTCTAACTTTTGAATCTGCATATGCAACAGTGAAAAAAATGTATTTTCAATTTTTAATCCTTTTAGGTTGTCCTACCTGCGATCCTAGCCGATGAGCTACCTGATAGGATGTGAATTAGCATATCTTCAGAAATATTCAGACTCGTCAGGAATGGTAAGGATCAATGTATAGAATTCCTGAAAATAAAATAAGAATCCAGCGATAAAATTTGGACAACCTCCACAAAATGCTCTTATTGTAATTCCTAAAAACAAAACAAAAAATTGGTTTCTTTGGATAAAAATAAAAAAGAGGAAAGAAAAATGATAAGGCAACCAATCAAATCCCCTTCCTTTTCTTTTTTATTTCTTTCGTCTTTCTTATTTTTATTGCTATCAAATCACAATAAAAAAGCATTAATAATATTCACCAACGTTTCGGTGCTCACACAGCACCCTTATCAAGGTAAATATATATATATATATATATATATATATATATACACATATTTATAATAAGTCATTTGTATAAAACAAAAATCATATATTTACTTTAAATTATTTCATACCAAAATAAGACATCAAAATATTCAGAAACACGTTGATTTATAATTTATACATTATTAATTATCATTTATAGAAACTCAAGGATATGTAAGAATGAAAATTGAACAAGTTAAAAAATACAAAAAAGATGCAGATGAATATGCTCTAGGATCTCTAACAGATGGAGAATACTCATTGGAAATAAGAGTACTAAATATCTCTAATTTACCAAATTACAAAAATGGAACACTCCCAGATGTGCAGGGCTACATTAAAAGACGCGGAGGTATTTTCATCAAATTCATACTTTATTATATAAATTTATCATTTTTTCTTTTGAATTAAAAATATTCTTTTTCAGCCATCCTCTTTTTTTATCATGGAATTAAAAAACAAAATCAATACTTCAATATAACAAGAATATCATAACGAAGGATCACCTTACCCATAACACCCTTTCGTAAGATTACATAATAATAGAAATTTATTGACGCAAGACATCCCTTTAAATGTTGTTTAATCGTGTTTATATAACATTAGAAAATAGTCAAAAGCCAACACCTTCCTTACATAAAAGTTATTATTCTTATTGATAATAATAATTGCTTTATAGGAACCGAATTTACTTGTCTATTCCAAACAAAGACCACATCAAACATATTGACAACATACCTAAAATGGACAAACAATAGCTGCTAAGAGGAAATAACACAATTGAGAAAAAAATTGAAGATGAAAACAATTATAAAAAAGCCCATCGAAATAAAAAAAAAATTTAATATTTCAGTCAGAAGACTCTTTACAAGCAGAACAAAATTCTGCTGAACTTAAGCGATTTTCAGTTAAAATAAGGACAGTATACCTTTCTTTCAAAGATTACATGAATTTATATAAATTTTTAATAATTTTAAACAATTTAATAAATTTACAGACATTTTGGAAAACATTTACTTAAATTTCCTGTAACTCTTACATCTTCAAAAGTTTCAAATATAATACATAAATATTTCCATTTTTTTGAAATATATCCATATATTTGTAAAAGTTATAAAATTTCTTTAAATTCTGTACAAAACTTATTAGAATTTACATAAAATGTGTACTGTCGCCATTTTAATTGAAAACACTGTAACCGTAGAATACTTATTTCTATAAAAATGAGACGCACATTTGTAATAGAAAATATATTTTTTTAAATATTTAAATTAAGGTTCAAGAAAACAAATTATTATTTACTTATTCAGATGAAAAGTTATAATATACATTCTCAATAGTAAAATCAACATAAAATAAACTTTCATACAAAAACACATACGATAATTCTTTTCTTGGTTACATTACAGTTTCACAAACATTTTTTTAAATAAGTTTCTTTGCTTATTTATTGGAAATTTCAGTATGAATTTATTTAAAGGCACTAAACAACTATAAAAAATTAGAATTAAACTGAACCAAAATTTAATAGAAGCCGAGAAATTGTATTTTCAAAAACATTGAAACGTTATACATACTCGAATATCAAAAAATAAATACAAAAAATAATTCAAACAATTTCCGTAAAAATGTAAGGTATCCAACAAAATATTTTTACCCATGTGTGAATTAGTAATTTCAGTATCATTCTGCAAAAATTATGCTATCATTACGAAATGAATAAATCACGTTATCATAATTATATATTCCATTTGCGTAACATATATTACGAAACATTTAATAAATTACTACTTAAGGGCATGTGATACTTAGAAAATTATCGATTTTAGCAGTGTTAGGTTCCCCCGGCTTTTTCCCTACAATAATATCCAAATTTATTGTTTACAAAACTTTATTCATAACTTTCGAGTGATTTCTAAAAGTGTTTCTTCAGATTTATCTAGTCACGACTTCCACTTCTAGAAGATTAAACAATTCTAAGACCAACAGAAAATTTTGTTGTAGACGTTGAATTTTCAACAAAATAAACGAATTTTCAACTAAAACGGACATATCTTCAACAAAATATATGAATTTTCAAAGAAAAAAAAAAAAGAAATATCCAACCAAATAGTTGAATCTTCAACTAAACAATATAAATTTTTAACCAAAAATGGACTAGTTAAATTTACATGAAAAAAAATGTTAACAAGCAAAAAATGTTAACAAAATAGTTAATTTTGTAACGAAAGAGATGAATTTTCAACTAAGAAGATAATTTTCTGCCAAGAAAAGACGAACTTTTAACAAAATGAATGCATTTTTTTTATTGCAATAAAAATTGTGAACGAAAAAAGATTACGTAACAAAAAATGTAATGTAGTTTATATTTCAACCAAAAAATATTTTTGTTTTAAATCATACAAAGTTAAATTTAACAACAAAAAACAATTTCACAACAAAATAGTTGAATTTGCAGTCAAGGCAGAAAATTTTCAACAAAAATGTTGATTTTCAACCATCCAAAGAGATGCATTTTTAACAAAATACATGAATTTTCAGCTACAAAATATCAGTTTTCAACAAAATATGTGCAATTTGAAACCAAAGAGATGAATTTTTAACCAAGAAATTAATTCTTGACAAAAAAAAGTCGAATTTTAAACAAAATATATAAATTTTCAACTAAAAATGATTATTTTTAAACCAAAAATGTCATAGTTAAGTTTTCAATTTAAAAAATGAATTTTCAACGAAAAAAGGTGAATCCTCAACCAGAAGTGTAATAGTTCATACATTTCATCAGAAAAAAAATTAATTTTAAATCAAAAACAGTTTAATTCAACCAAAAACCTAATTCTCAACAAAACAGTTGAATTTTTAACAGAATTAAACAATTTTGTTGCAAAATCGTTCAATTTCGAACAAAAAAAATTAAATTTTTAACCAAAGAATAAAATTTTTAACCAAAAAGATGAATTTTCAAATAGATAATAAGTAGAAAACTGAAATGGTTACATTTCCACTTAAAAAATTATTATAAACTGAAGAGAAGTGAATATTTCACTCTGAAATTATTTCCTTATATCTTTCTAATTGTTTTTATAGATTTTGGACAATTTTAAATCCCAAGGTGGGAAAAAATGTCAATTTTCCTATATTGGGCTATAAATTCCAATGGCTATGAGCCACCATTATTTGAATAGTGAAAATGAAAAAACGGGTTTTATAGTTACTGTTACTAAAAAAGAATGTAACTAGTTACCAATTCGTTACTCACTTACTAAAGTAATTTCGTTACAACTACAGTTACATTTTTAATTATTTATATTCAAATAAAATTAATTCGTATGCAATTTTTGCCTATAGACACATATGCAGAAGGTGTTGAAAAGTTAAACTTATTAACTATTAAAGAATATGCTTTCACCACTTATTCCGAAATGGATTCGGCAGGAAAAACTGCTTTTTTAACAAAGAGAATTAAAGTAACGGAGCCATTTAAAAACATGGAAATGGATGCAGTCATGCAGGTGCCAAAACTTTCAGACACGAATCTTCCGCTTTTATTGGACAAAAAGGAAGCTGATCCTATGGCAACTGAAGGTAAGAGCTTTTATCTTTACATCGCATTGATAATGTGTTGCGTTTTTTAATATTATTGTATTAATGAAGATTTTTCCATTATTTTAGACGAGATAGACAGCGACACCTCATCCGCAGATTTTCAAGGAAAAGGTAAGATACATTTTAAGATGTTTTTCAATCTCCACCAAGGTCACGTATTTAAAAATTATTTTTCTTTTAAACGGTGAAGATAGACTTGTGTACACACATAATCTATTTTACCTTGCTGTATTCATGCCTCGTGTAGTGCCTCATCGAAAATATTCATTAATATTTTTTCTTTCAATTTACTTTAATTTTAACTATTTTGTTGAAAATTCTCTTTTACCTCGATGAAAATAATTATTGTAACTGAAAACGTCATAATAAAATGAATCATTAATAATTCCACAATTTTTGTCAGTTTTACTATGTACATAAATGTGACAACATTCCTTTCTTCGAGTTTTTCAAATTATCCAATCGGCGTCAAGGAAAAGCGACAACAATGCTTACGAAATTTTCCTGACACACCTGCTTTTGAAAGAAAGAATGGTTTAATTATTAAGAGAGAAAGTACAATTTTTAAGGCCTAATTTAGAATATATATTGAACTTGATTGATGAATGTTCAATTGAATAGAATTCGAAATTTAAGCATAATGATATGGAAAAATTTTATTTTTGCTATCTAACAATTTATACAGTGTGTATTAAAAGACGTATGAGAAGATTTACAATAAAAAAAAAAATATATATTAAGATATCACAACTGAGAAGAAAGTGCAGCAGATATTTGATCTGTTCTAGTAAAAGAAAAAAGCTCGATTTGCAGTCAAGTAGTATAATTTCCTGCGAAATAAAAGATTTCATAGTTTGCACAAAACCTTGCAGGATGAGAAACACTTCATTATTGGCAACTGAGGAGTTTATTTATTTATTTGAATATACATAATCTGCAGTAGAAATTTTCAGACACATGCGAAATCAGATGACTAGAATTATAAACTATATATTTGCCACATTTTGAAGTTTTTAAGATTACGAATGGATGATATGGTGAGATTTTTATTTGAAATTACAAATTTAAACATATCCTCAAGGAATTTATTGTTTATTAGTACCCCCATGCTATTCAAGGCCTCCGTATATCGCTATCGGGGCCCAGAAGAAGATGAGCATTTATCGCTCTCATTTTTTGTATACGTTCCTCAAAGTCTTGATGGGTTTCATGTTCCCCATTTGTTAATAACGCTTCAAAATAGATTTCCCTTGTTCCAGGTATTGTTATAAATATAATATCGATGTCATGTAAACACATAACAGCTGCCTCGATCTCGTATGGATGGAAACCCTCAGAGCCCATATACTTCTGCCTGCCTACCCATAAATCAGCTGATTTCGGTAGTTCAACGGGAGTTCCCTGTGGTTCATAGTTCAATCTACCCTCAAAATTACCTTGACGAAATGTACAAAAATAAACGTCATAGTGTTGGAAATTCCCACGAGGTTAATTTATCGCCCAAGGAGGTTGATTTTGGGTCTGGTGTAGAACAGCAGTAAACGGATGGAGATTCGTCCATGTTACCACAACGGTAGCACTTATGGCAGCAGCCGAGGTACCAGCCAATGTACTAGCTGAGGTACCAGGGGTGGCTGCAGCACCTAATTTTGTAAAAAAAAAATGTATGTTCATAAAATTTATGTACACTATTAGCTTTAAGGATATAACAATGTTGATCAATGAAGTAGGGGAGACCACCCTACCGGAGATAATGAATCTTCTGTAGATAATCGTTAACTAAAAGCGCAAATATACATCAAATTATTATTTTTTATTTCAATTTATTAAGAAATATAGAGTCCTAACTATTAATTTAATTAATTACTTGACATTGGCAAACCAATTTGAAGCAGTCCCCACCATTGGGCGCTCTGGCTAATCATAGGCATCGTAGAGAATCTATATAAGAACAAAATAACCTAAAACTTTAGTTTCAGGTCAGCCCTGAAGAAGTGAACTGCAATGTTCACGAAACGATAGGCTGGAAAGGAGGTCGTGTGTGACTCAAGTTATTTCTGTGACCTGTCACAGGGGTGCCTTCCCGCCCCCATGATAGGCTGGAAAGGAGGTCGTGTGTGACTCAAGTTATTTCTGTGACCTGTCACAGGGGTGCCTTCTCGCCCCCACGATAGACTGGAAAGGAGGTCGCGTGTGACCTATGTTATTCCTGTGAACTGTCACAGGGGTGCCTTCCCGCTACCACGATAGGCTGGAAAGGAGGTCGTGTGAGACCTAAGTTATTTCTGTGAACTGCCACAGGGTTGCCTTCCCGCCCCGACGATAGACTGGAAAGGAGGTCGTGTGTGACTTAAGTTATTTCTGTGACCTGTCACAGGGGTGCCTTCTCGCCCGCACAACACCTATGAAAAGGGGTCGTGTGTGACCTAAGTTATTTCTGTGGCCTGTCACAGGGGGGCCTTCCCGCCCCCACAACACCGGGGAAAGGGGGTCGTGTGTGACCTCAATTGTTTATGTGACCTGTTACGAATATGCCTTTCCGCCCCAACCATACCTGGGCAAGGGATTCGGGTGTGACCTAAGTTATTTCTGTGACCTGTCAGAAGTGTGCCTTTCCGACCCCACGATAGGCTGGAAAGGAGGTCGTGCGTAACCTAAGTTATTTCTGTGACCTGTCACACGGGTGCCTTCCCGCCCCCACGATAGGCTGGAAAGGTGGTCGTGTGTGACCTACGTTATCTATGTGACCTGTCACAGGGATGCCTTCCCGCCCCCACAAAACCTGGGAAAGGGTCGTGTGTGACATAAGTTGTTTATGTGACATGTCACAGGGATGCCTTTCCGCACCCACAAAACCTGGAAAAGTGGTTCGTGTGTGACCTTAGTCATTCCTGTGACCTGTCACAGGGGTGCCTTCCCGCCCTAACGATAGGCTGGAAAGGAGGTCGTGTGTGACCTAAGTTATTTCTGTGACCTGTCACAGGGGTGCCTTCCCGCCCCCAGGATTGGTCGTGTGTGACTTAAGTTATTTCTGGGACCTGTCGCAGGGTTGCCTTCTCGCCCCCACAAAACCTGGGAAAAAGTGTCATGTCTGACCTCAGTTATTTATGTGACCTGTCACAGGGATACCTTTCCGCCCCCACAACACCTGGGAAAGGGTCGTGTATGACCTGAGTTATTTTTTGTGCCCTATCACTAGGGGTGACTTTCAGCCCCCACGAGAGGCTGGAAAGGAGGTCGTGTGTGACCTCAGTTATTTCTGTGATCTGTCACAAGTGTGCCTTTCCGACCCCGCAAGACCTGGGAAAGAGTCGCGTGTGACCTAAGTTATTTTTTGTGCCCTATCACAGGGGTGCCTTTCCGCCCCCACGATAGGCTAGGAAGGAGGTCGTGTGTGACCTAAGTTATTTCAGTGACCTGTCACAGGGGTGCTTTCTCGCCCCCACGATAGGATGGAAAGGAGGTCGTGTGTGACTTAAGTTATTTTTGTAACCTGTCACAGTGGTGCCTTCCCGCCGCCTCGATAGGCTGGAAAGAAGGTCGTGTGTGACTTAAGTTATTTCTGTGACCTGTGAAAGGGATGCCACCCCGCCCTCACAACACCTGGGAAAGGGTCGTGTATGACTTAAGTTATTTTTTGTGCCCTATCACAGGGGTGCCTTCCCGACCACGCGATAGGCTGAAAAGGAAGTGGTATGTGACCTAAGTTATTTCTGCGACCTCTCAGAGGGGTGCCTTCTCGCCCCCACAAAACCTGGGAAAGGGGGTCGTGCGTGACCTAATTTATCCCTGCGACCTGTCACAGGGATGCCTTTCCACCCCCACAACACCTGGGAAAGGGTCGTGTATGACCTAAGTTATTTTTTGTGCCCTATCACAAGGGGTGCCTTTCTTAAATTAATTGTAGAACACAAAACAAATAAAAATTATCGACCCTAATGCCAATAAAAAGTCTTCTTCACACTTATATTATTCTTGATTTAAATTTGAAGAACAAAAACGCATTAAAGAGATTTTTAGATAATCCTTGAAGAAATCAAATAAGTCCTGCAAAAGAACATTGCAACTTGTACCTAAACAGGAAGAAATAACATAATATCCTTCACATATATTTTTAAATAAACAATTTGGACCTCAAATATTTTTTCAGAGTGCATATTCAAACTTTTACATAAATCATTTTCAACCATGCTTATTTTCGAACTTGAGATAAATTAAGTATGTCCTTAAGAACAGAATTATTTCCCAATATTGCAGGAAATTTCTAATCTTTATTCATATATAAGTAATCTGAAAGCCGCCACTGAAACTCATGTTCTCCCTGTGTCGCGTCCAATCAGTTTTCTATTAGAATGAATACAACTTTTCGAAAAAAATGAAAAACATAAAAATAAGGAAACAAAGAAATTAAAATCATTCGCGAGTTTGTGAAGGTTTATTCCAGAGGCGTGAATTTCGCACTTTGTGTTTGAATGTCACAATATTCAATATTATAATGCAATTTAAGCTATATGTAGGCTCTTTGATGTATTAAATCTATTTATTTCTTTGATTCGGAAATAATTTTTTTCATTGTAACACTTTATTTGGATAAAAATAAAAATTCGATATGTAGCTAACACAAACATTAGAAGAAACATAACCGTGATACCGCAAAATCATGGTTAATAATTAAAATGGCTTATAGTTGTTGCTGGTGCGTCGAATTTTATTAGAAACATGTCAGCAACCAATTTAGTCATTGAAGGAAAATGCACTTTACATTCAGCAACGTCAGGGCATATCATAACTGGTTTCTTATCAGTAACAGGTCTCATATGAAATTCACGAATATATGTGTCTTTGTCTACTGCAGCAAGGTATCGTTTTCTGCCTTTATGCCTTCCTCTTAGGCTTGGAGGGGAGAGTCTCCGGTTGTGGGCACAGTTTTTTTTTACCCATAATTTTCTTTTGAATCCATATTATGCGGATATATGGATATCATTGGAAAGCTTGATGCCGTCAAGTAGAAAAATTTCACGACCAATTTTGTGAAATCGTCCATTTTGGCAAAACACAAAAATCGTAATCGGTTGTGGGCACCCTTCGAAAATTCGCTGAAAATGTGGATGGTTAAAGGAAAATACACCTAATTCTGAAGAACTTCAAGGTTTATTAATTTTAAAGTCCTTTAGTGGCTTTTTCTACTAAAAAATCTTTGATGGCACGAATCAGCGTATTAAAACCAATTGGAGCTGATTCCGTTGACTTCTTCAGGGTTGTCGCGGCTAAAATAAGTCAACTAAAATAGTAAAAAAATACGTTAAAATTTTAATGGAATATGTTATTCCGGCATAAATGAGGACATCTGACAGTTTTCAAGCCAAACAGACGCTTTAAATGAAAAACATGTGCCCACAACCGGTTATATTTAAGTGCCCACAACCGGGATTCACGACCATTATCTGTGCATCAAGAAAATGTGCAATGTTTCATAAGTTGCAAATGTATCGATGTGACATCTCAAATCACAACGAAAATACTGTAGAAATATCAGTAACGCTCACCTCTTTGAGATTATTTACTATGATTTATCGCAGTTTTTAAACATTGAGAAATTACAAGTGCGTTAATTTTTACATACTTTTTTCAATATGATCGCAGCTAATGCATAAATCGTCTATTTACGTTGATAACACCTCGAAAACTGCGCACTTCTGTCAAAATACAAGTACGCCACCAGTCAGATCCGCAATATTTGTATTCTGTCAGCTGTTGAGCAGAGGTGCCTAATTCCCTTCCTCAGTCCCAAATTGCCTTTCCCTACTCATCCGCACTATCCTAATATACCTTTCTTCACTTCCCCTCACTCTAATTTCCATTACTTCCCCTAATTCGTCCTCTCTTCCTTACTTCCTTACTTCCTTACTTCCTTACTTCCTTACTTCCTTACTTCTTGTTGCCTTGTATTTGTCCTCTTTTACCCTGAGTTCCCCTCACTACCCTTCTCCTCATTTCTCTTCTCTTTCTCTCCCTTTATTTCCCCTCTTCGGCCATTCAAACGACCTTTTTCTATACGACCTTCTTATAATATTTGTGAAAATAGTAATAATAATGTGGAAGGATTTCTTTCCTATTTTTCCAGATCCCATAACTACTAAATGGACAATCTCAAATGCTGTTTCCTTTACTTTACTGACGGCACAGTCGTTTGCTCAGATATTGTACAAAATGGATAATTGGATAAGTTATTACTCCAACATAAGTTGGCAATCTTATGAGAATAGGACACTCGGGCACGAGAATCGATGGCTGTTTGTACTTTCGACCACAGAACGGTTTTGATCCCTCTTCCCTTATCGTATGAGCTATATAGCGAGTGGAATTAAGGTATTGATATCTCTCGCTACTCCTATCACACCCTTGTCTCTCCTCTTGTATCATGTCTTGTCCTATTCGATCCTCTCTTAGCATCTTCTCCTCTACCCTCATTCCCTTTTTTCTATTACATCTCTTATCTCTTAACGTCTCCTAATTCCCACTCCCCACCGCTTCTCCCTTTACTTCTTCTACTTTCCCTCCTCTCTCTTTTCTTACACTTTCTGCTTCCACTTCTCTCACCTCTCTTCGGACTCAAGCCCTACTTCCATTTTCCTTTCATGAGCCACACTGCCTTACCTAATTCACCTTTCCTCCTCTTACCTATCACTCTTTCTCCTTTTCTATTATATCGGATCATATAATAGCATTCCCTTCCTTCGATTCCCCTCAAATCCCTCTCCTACTTTCCCGTTTCTATTCACCACCCTTAATACCCCACCCTTTACTTTTTCTACTTCTCTGCCCTTCTTTCCCCCACTTTTCTTACTTCGGCTTCTTCCCCAACCTTCAGATCCCAAGCCCTACTTCCTCTTTTCCCTCATTCACACCTTAGCTACTTTACCTCTCGTCTTGTTCATCATTCCCCCATATATCCTCTCCTCTTCTGTTATATCCTGCTCTGGCCGATCATGTCTCTCACATATCCTATCAAAACATTCTCTCTCCTCTTCTATCATATTTTGTTATATCCGATACTATCTTAGCATCTTCTTCCTTACCCTTGCACCTCTTTTTCTATTCGATCTCACATTCCTTAGCGTCTCCTACTTTCCACTTCCTACGTTTCCTCCCTTCACTTCTTCTACTTTCCCTCCTCTCTCTTCCCTTACTTCCCCGTCTTCCACTTCTCTTCCCTCTATTTGATTTAGAGCCCTACTTCCACTTTCCTCTCATAAGACTCACAGCCCCACCTATTTCACCTCCTCTCCCCTTTCTAATCACTCTGTCTCCTCTTACATTATATCGGATCCTATATAAGCATTCCTTCCCTTCCCCTGTCCTCACATTGCTTTTACCCTGCTCTACTTTCGCTCTCCTACTCACCATCCCTACTACTCCTCCCTTTACTTTTTCTACTACTCATCCATCTTTTCCTCTACTTTCGCTACTTCTACTCCTCTTCTCACTCTTAGGTCCCAAGCCCTATGTCCACTTTTCCATCATTCACACCCCAGCTACTTTACCTCTCATCTTCCTCATCTTTTCCCCAACTATCTTCTTCTTTTCTACTATATCCTGTCCTGCTTGATCATATCTCTCGCATCTCCTATCAAAACCTCTTCCTTGACACCTAGTAAACATACTTCCGAGGTATATGACTAGACTAACATTTTCAAGGAAAGTAAATACGATTTCCTAATTGAATAACAATAAACATGGCCCGTCTTTTGTCTAAACTTAAGCTCACCGCTAAAATGTCAGTAACGAGATAATGGGTAGTATATTTATACAGGTGAAACATAGTCATCATCTTGCGAGCTGCATTTCAACAAATTCTCCAAAATATTAAATTTGTGCCTCTGCCAGAATGAGAATTTTTATTTGCTCGCTGCTCTTCATCTTTCTGATATTTCTTTATTCTGTTCGTAAGTAGAATATAATATAATACAAGGTCAATCGCATATTAAAATATCTTTTATTCACATATACAATGTATTCAAAAATTGGTTTTTCGTAAAGCATTTAGTTCGTTCCAATGGTTTTTCAAAATTGACTGCGCGACCAAGTCAGCGATTTAGTTGGCGATATTCTTCCTGATAGTAGGTGCCCATAAAATCCTGAAAACAAAGTATGGTAAAATTTTTCCCATCATATCCCATGTCTAAAAACCTAAAGATTTAGCAAAATCAAAACCCTACTTCTTTTTTCACGATAGTGAAACTTGAAGCGTATAGGTGATCGAGTGATCTTGAGGGCATGTTTATCTCAAGCTACTTATACTACTAAATAGCCATTACTCACCAATCTTACGCTTTTTAGCAACCTTTATTTCCTTTTTTTCCACTTCTTGTCTATATCAAATTCAAATTTTCAATTCTATCTCATTTTTTTCTCTGCACACTCCAATTATTCCGTTCATTCCTCATTAAATTCATCCTCTCCTAAAATCTTTACCACATTCTCTTGACAGCTTTCTCTGTCTTTAATTTCTCTCTCACATCCTTCCTATGCATGCTCACTTGTTTCCTCTTCCCGTTCCAAGATCCTCCACTTTTGGTCTTCCTTTTCTTCTTTTCCATTACCTCGTTTCCTAATCCAAATCTTGCTATTTTTGTCCATCCTCTCTATCGCCAATCATTTTTCAAATACTTTGGTACTCCTTCTCTCTTTTTTCTTTATTTCTTCAAAGATTACTCCAGTTCCATTTTCCATATCTCTATCCCTGGGGAACTTCTTCTTTTCACGTTCTCATCTCTCTTATATTATCTTTATTCCTCTTCTTTCTTCTGCCTTCTGCCTCCTTCAATCACTTTGTAGCTGACTTCTCTCCCTTTCCTTCTGTCCACTTTGACGCGTTCACATGAACTTGCATGCCCTCTTTTCCGTTCTAGTACTCAATTGATACCATTTTGGTCCCCCTTACACCACATATCCAATCACCCTCCAGACTACACCTAACATCGATATTATAAGCCTTACTTGTGACTTCTAAATCTCTTTTCTGTTCTTCCACCCCCATATCCCCGTATGTCCTGAATATTCAGAATACTTCAATTATTATAATTGTGCTTCCTTCCATCTCCCAATCCTTTTATTCCTTCTGTTACTATTTCCATTTCTTCGTTTTAAGTTCCCAGGCCCCTCTTTCTGTTTCTTTATCCTTTTTCTTTTCATCCATTTTACAAATACTCTATTCTTCTTTTTATATCACTCATCCTGAGCGTGTGAATTCCCCTCCCTTCTCACGGTCTATAGTTTCGTAGATGATTAACCATTTCTTCTCCTGCAAGACCTTTAACGACTTAATTCCCTCTCTATTTAGTATCTTGTAATTGATTTTTCTTTCTACCGCTCCTTCTTATTCCTTTCCTCATCTTTATTCTGTCCCTGCATTTCAATCACCTTCTATTATAATCCTAAGCCTCACTTATTTTCTTTCACCAGTTCTCTGATCATATTCTTTCTTTGCTAGCTACGTGTCCATTTCTACCACTGCCTCCAAACAGTTGAATTTAACCAAAAAAGATGATTTTTCAAGAAGAGTTGAATTTTTCATTAAGAAAGATTTTTCAGTCAAGAAAGAGGAAAAATTTGCAAACAAACTGTTGAATTTTCAAGCGAAAAGATCAATTTTCAACCAGGAACATTAATTTTCTACCAAGAAGATGGAATTTTAAACAAAACACATGAATTTTCAACCAGATGCTTGAATTTTTGACTAAAAACGATCAATGTTCAACTAAAAATAGAAAAGGTAAATACAGTAATATAAAAATATTTTTACAAATGAAGAATCATTGTTATTCAATTTTAAATTGCAATTGAAAAAGAAATTAAGCAAGCTCTCGAAAAAGTTCCCTGACTTTAAAAAGACTTCCCTGACATTGCCAGGTTTTTCCAGATATATAAAAATTCCCTGACAATCTCAGGTTTTCCAGGTTTCCCAGGTAGGGTAGACACCCTGCATATTCATTTTTGTTAAAAATGAAGGGGATTTCGAAGCACAATTCGCTTCATTTTGAACGATATCAGACACAAATTTGATTGTCATTGTTTAATAAACTAGAATTTCGTTGAAAACCAACCACATTTTGGTTCAATTTGGATTATTTTGAACGAAATCAGACATTTATGAGATTACCAATTCTATGACTGTCTATTTGAATTTTGCTTAAAATTAACCGGATGTTGTTTTAAGTTGGCTACAGATTGTCCATACCTAAAGCCTTCTAAATTCTATACGGGATCTATTTTTTTTTTTTCAAAATCGACCAGATTCTGGTTCAAGTTAAAACTGGGTCATAATAATTTTGAATTAAGTCCAGCTCATTTTGAACCAAAACCGGCACACTTTAACCTAGTTTTGGTTCATTTTGAACCAAGTTCCAAAATCAGCCAGATGCTAGTCCAAGTTGTATTTGGTTTTAATAACTTGGAAGCAAGTCCAAGCATATTTTGAACCAAGTTCGGTTCATTTTGAACAAAAATCCCGTTTATTTTGAACAAACTTACGACTTTTATAAAATTTTTAATTTTCTGAATATCAATTTAAATTTTACCTTAAATTAATCGAATATTGGTTTATGTTAGTTATAGAATATCTATTTAAAAAATTATTAATTAGATCCGAGATCTCAATTTATTTCAAATTTACCCAGATGCTAATTCAAGTTGAACTTGGTTCTAATAACTTTGAAGCAAGTCCAAGCACATTTTAGATGAAGTTTGGTTCATTTTGAACCAAGTCCAGCTTATTTTTAGCCAAGTTCGGTAAAATTTGAACCAAAATCCCACTTATTTTGAACGAAATTAGAATTGATGAAATTTCACATTTTTTGAATATCAATTTAAGTTTTAGAGGAGATGGCTCGAATTTGATATACCAACTCCCTTTCGATGAATTGCCGGGACTCTATGAACCGAAATTCGACCAACAATAGGTCATTCGAAAGGCTTTTTAATAAAATTTTGGATGGTTGGATTGATTTTCTCATATCATCAACGAGTCTTTTTTAAATAAAGATTTTCCAAAAAACGAGTTTTTCGAAAATCGGTAAATGGTGAGTCTAATTTGATATACCTATAAAAACATCGAAGTAAATGAAAAATAAGCAAGATTCCGATATGAAAATGAAAAATGATAATCGAATCTGGTATTTGGAATCTGCAAAAAAGACAAATTGGACATTAATCGTTAGTATAGACACTACACTCGTCATTGTTAGTAGTATCACATGAATGCACACTAAAAAAGCGCAGACATACACACATACGTGCATGAATACATGAACCCATTTTTTTGACATTCAGGAAGCTGAATAATGTCTAACTGTGATTTTCTGATCGAACTTGGAAAATAATTTTACAACAGACAAGTATGCTTTTCACGTTGCTCGTGTCATCGAAATGTAGGGGAAAAAGCACGTCACAATGCCGAACATCCGCAAGAATTTGCTCCTAAAAAAAGGCCTTAAAGCTTCTCTAATCAGATACTGTACTTTACCAGGCGATAAGGAAAATTGCTCTTGGATATCATTTGGAAACATTACATGAAAAGGTCTTTTTTTTAACACATAATGCGATAGAGCTACAACTAACAACAGCTTACATGCACCAAAGAAGTTCTGGCTTTACTGCAGCTGCTTTCGGATAATAAACAGTAATATTACTTCTTATCTGGTTACACGATGTTGAAGACACTGCAGTTGATATTGGCAATTGAAGAGCTGTTGACTTACAGGAAGATGTTTGAGATGGTATTTCAGTAGATGACCCGGATGGCATTGAAGACGCTCTTAATAATATTTGTCCTGGTTTCAGTTTCGATACATTTAAGATACGTTAATTGGTTTTGACATGTGCTGCAATCTATCAAATCCCTTTTCAGTTTATAAAGATTTATTCTGGCAAAGCAAGCAGATGCAAGAATGTGGATCAGTCGGGTGTTTTTGCGCCCACTTTGATACAATAGGTCCATCAGGATCAGTCAATGATAACCGTCTGTCTTGGAATGTTATTTTTTCTGGCAACTTTGTTTTGATGTATAAACTTGAAGAGAGTCTGAAACATAATTTCTCACAAATGAATATTTCTAAAAATACAACAAAAATCTAGAATTGAACCTCCGGATAGTGTAACCCTGCATGAAGTATTTTACTCTAGAGCGAGGAGCTCACTCACGTGGCTCAAACCCGAGTGAGAAACGATCTCCCCTACAATATATCCTACAAATTGATTCAATTGCTTCAATTTCATTATCAAAATTGGGGTATGATTAAAAAATTACTACAATAACCTACGATTTCTTCTTAAAAAAAAAAAAAATTTATTTATATTCCAAAATTGTCAACTATTTTTTAATGATCACAATGAGGTTGATTGTTGCTGAATTAGATGAAATCGTATTTGTGAGGAATATTTTAAAAATTATAGAATAAAAATTCAATCAACCGAATTCAAGAGCCCCTCGCACGTTCCGCAAGACCAAAAAGCAAAAACGCGTCCATTCGAAGGTGGTCCCTCAATATGCCGAAAGTTTCTACGATGTTCGTACGTATCGTCGATGCGTGTTATTATCACCTCACTCCCTCAAACTTGAAATAACCGAGAGGAAGTAGAATGCATGTGTTAAGGCATATATGCCATTGACTGTACGTTCTGACGACATTTTTCATTACTACCAATCATAACTTCTTGAATTTTGGCGCGCAATATTCAAGCATTGCTTGACTTGATTAAAATCTATTTTGAAAAAATGTATCTTATTGACTGAAGTAAAGTACTTTAGAGACTAAATCTTGAAAATAGGGTAGGGACCTCAACTGAGTATAGGCAAGAATATGCGATACAGGGACAAGTCTGTGAGGCCGGGATATCTTTTAGAATTACTTGCTCAACTTTGACTTCACATTTTACGTTTTATCTGACTTGAACTGAATAAAATAATTGAATTTCGCTTTTACAGTTCGTAATACATTTTGAACATTACAAATTCCTCAGTCGGTTTTGTCTTTCTACAGAAATATCATCAGCTGTGCCGCCCAAAACAAGGGACTTTCTCGCAAATTTTGGGAAGAGTCACGGTCATGCGAATCACCAAGGTAGCTATGGTACAAATGAAAATTTATAACAGAAATGTTCAATAATAAACAGTTTTGTTATGGACATTATCAAACTTTTGATAATCTCTTGAACGAATGAACATTTTACATGCATGGAACATTATTTCCAATGTTTGAAAGAAAAGTTTTCAAAAAGTACTATAGGGACCAACATGTTCTGAAGCCAATTTAGACTTCCTCATCAGGGACTTTTTGTGGGAAAACGACAGGTGGGAATAATAAAAACTTATCCTAATTAAAATTGACATGCATAATACCTGAATATAAAAAGTAACATTTCGTACAAATGTATATGGTTTTTATTTTCAGGTATTATGGGAAGTTTAATTAGCTAAAGTATTTATTACTCATACCTGCCGTCTTCCTATAAAAAAATCCCGATGAGGAAGTTTAAATTGGCTTGAAAAAATAGAGAGAAGAAAAGGAAAGAGTCAAACAAAACAAACCTCTCACTCTTTCCTTATTCTTGCTCTGTATTTTCTATACTACTAGGGACCAACATGTACCGAGGCCAATTTAGACTTCCTCATTAGGGACGATTTATAGGAAAACTGCAGGTATGAATAACAGAAGCTTATGCTAACTAAAATTAACATAAAGTCTCAAAATAAAAAATGAACTTTTTATACATAAGTCTATGGTTTTTATTTTCAGATATTATGTGTAATTAGTCAGCATTAGTTTCTATTATTCTTACATGTCGTTTTCCCATAAAAAATTCCTGTTGAGGAAGTCTAAATTGGCTTCAAAACATGTTGATCCCTATAGTATTATAAAAAAAAACGAAAAAGAAATAAAGAAAATGTCCGAATTACTTCCTTTATCGCTCATTATAGACATTATAACAAAAGAAAATAGAGAAGGAAAAAAAGAAAAGCGTCAATTAAAACCAACTTCTCACTCTTTCCTTATTCATTCTCTGTCATTTTTATACTACTAGGAACCAACATGTTGCAAAGCCAATTTAGACTTCCTCATCAGGGATTATTTATAGAGAAGATACATTACTTCTATTTACAGTCTACATATTTACATTCTATTATTCATACCTGTAGTTTCCCAATAAATAGTCCCTGATGAGGAAGTCTAAAGTGACTACGAAACATGTTGGTCCCTTGTAATATAAAAAAGATGGAATAATAATAAGGATTTCCAAACTAGCTTTTTCCGATTTATGAAGAAGAAAAGCATTAAAAAACAAAATAGAGAGAAAAAAGGGAAAAAGTCCACCAAAACCAACCTCTCACTCTTTCCTTGTTCTTTTTTTCATAACACTAGGGACCAACATGTGTCGAAGTCAATTTAAACTTCCTCATTAGGGACCATTTATAGAAAAACTACAGGTATGAATAACAGAAACTTATGCTAACTAAAATTTACATAAAATCTAAAAATAAAAAATTAACTTTTCACACACATGTTTATGATTTTTATTTTCAGTTATTATGTGAATTTTAGTTAGCATGAGTTTCTATTTTTCTTACCTGTCGTTTCCCTGAAAATAATCCCTGTTGAGGAAGTCTAAATTGGCTTCAAAACATGTTGATCCCTACAGTATTATGAAAAAGACGGGGAAGAAATAAGGAAAATTTTTCAAATTACTTCCTTTTTCGCTCATTAGAGACAAATACATAACGAAAGAAAATAGAGAGGAAAAAAAGAAAAGAGACAATTTAAACCAACTTCTTACTTTTTCCTTATTCTTTCTCTGTCATCTTTACACTACTGGGAACCAGCATGTTGCAAAGCCAATCTAGACTTCTTCATCAGGGATTACTTATAGAAAAGAGACAATACTTTTATTTACATTCTATATATTCACATTCTATTATTCATACTTGTAGTTTACCAAAAATAATCCCTAATGAGGAAGTCTAAATTCGCTATGAAACATTTTGACCCACATGACTTCCTCATCAGGGTTTATTTATGGGAAAACGATGAATATGAATACTACAAACTTATGCTATTTAAAAATTGCATAATATCTAAAAATAAAAAAGTAACTTTTTTTTTTAAGTATAATGATGAGTCTTTAACTAAAATAGTTGAATTTTCAACCAAGAAAAGGTGAATTTTCAAACAAGAAGATTAATTTTCTACCAAAAAAAAATCGTTTTTCAACAATTATATGAATTTTCAACCAAATAGTTGAATTTTCAACTAAAAAAGATCAATTTTCAACTAAAAATTCAATGGTCACATTTTAAGTTAAAAAAATTAATTTTCAACAACAAAAACTAATTTTCAACAAAATGATAAATCTTCAACTGGAATATTTGAATATTAAACGAAAAAGATTAATTTTCAACTAAAAATAAATGATAAATCTTTAACTGAAATAGTTGAATTTTCAACTAAGAAAAGGTGAATTTTCAAACAAGAAGATTAATTTTCTACCAAAAAAAAAATCGTTTTTCAACCAATTACATGAATTTCCTACCAAATAATTGAATTTTTAACTAAAAAATACAAATTTTCGACAAAAAATGAAATGGTTAAATTTTCCGTTAAAAAAATTAATTTTCAACAACAAAAAAGAATTTTCAACAAAATGATAAATCTTCAACTGGAATATTTGAATATTAAATGAAAAAGATTAATTTTCAACTAAAATGATGAATCTTTAACTAAAATAGTCAATCAAATCAATTTTCTACCAAATAATTGAATTTTTAACTAAAAAAGATCAATTTTCAACGAAAAATAGAACAATTACATTTTTGGTTAAATAAATTAGTTTTCAACAACAGAAACGAATTTTCAAAAAAATAATTAAATTTCTAACCAAGAAGATTAATTTTCAACTAAAATGATAAATCTTTACATGGAATATTTGAATATTCAACCAATAAAGTTTGAAATTTAAATCAAAAACAGTTGTATTTTAAACAAAAAGGGTGAATTTGCTTTTTCAACAAAATCATTAAATTTACCACTGATAAAAAAAATTTAACCATGAAACATGAATTAATTTTCTACAAAAAAGATAAATTTTCAACCAAAAAGATTAATTATCACAAAAAAGACGAATTTTGAACGAAATACAAAGATTTTCAACTAAAAAGGATCAATTTTCAAACAAGTAATTGAAGTTTTAATTAAAAAGGATCAATTCTCTACCAAATGATTGAATTTTGAACTAAAAAAAAAAATTTTCAATAAAAAATCCAATAGGTAAATTCTGAGATGAAAAAAAATTTTTCAACAACAAAAAAAAAACGAATTTTCAACTAAAAACTATCAATATTCAACCAAAAATTCAATAGTTAAATTTAAAGTTAAAAAAATTAATTTTCAACCAAAATGAACAATTTTTAACTAAATTTATAAATCTTCAACTGGAATAGTTTAATTTTGAACCAGAGAGATAAATTTTAACCAAAAAGGATGAATTTAATTTTTCAATAAAACAATTGAATTTTCCACCAAATTATAAAATTTAAAGAATTAAAAATTAATCCTCAGAAAAATGTAATAGTTTATATTTTAACCAAAAAAATACGACGTTTCAAAATTATTTTTTTTTAATTTTGAAGATAAAAAATTGAATTTTCTAAACAAAAGTTGTATTTTCGACCATAAAATATTTATTATCAATAAAAAAGTTCATTTTCAGCCATTAAATCAAATTTTCCATTATGAAAGACGAATCCTGAACGAAAAATTTAATAGTTGATATTTCAACCAAAAAATGTTTTTATTTTTAATCAAAAGTAGTTGAATTTGTCCAGAATAGAGGAATTTTCAACAAAATATTTAAATTCTCAAACAAATAAATCAATTTTCGACTAAAATAATAAATCTTCATTAAAAAAATGCATTTTCGAGACAAAAAATAACTTTTTTGAACTAAAATGAACTTTCAACCAAGAAGATTATTTATTATATTGGTCACATTGGATAGAATCTTCATCTTTGATGATGTAAAGGCTATCCCTCATATTTAAAAGTTCATTTTCCTTGCCCGGGAAAAAATTTTTTTTTCTTCAATTCAATTTTTCTGATTGAAAATGTAACAGGAAATAAAACCATACATAGGTAAATGAGATTAAACAAAAATTACGCTTTTTTTCCTAAATTTCGTTTCAGTTCAGGAGAAAAATGTGAAAAATATATAAAAAATAATTTTCAGTAAGGCTCGGTCGGTTCATCTCTATACATCAGTCGTTCAAATACGCTTGGGGTCGTTCACGACCCCGGTGAGCCAAATACGTTTGAAAATCAAAATTTGGAGTGAATTTTTTTGTGCATATATTTTAATTGTAAATTAAAAAATAAGGTTGAATCATGATATTATTGGAAGAACTTTTTTCGCACTAATTTTTTTCTTGTACCAATACATTAGAAGAAGCCTCAGTTAAATTTTTAGCTAATTCTATCAAGAAAAACAAAATTTGACAATTTTTGCATGAAAATTGGCATTTTTTCAACTTTAAACAATTACCACAATTTTTTTTTTATTTCAATTCAATATTCAGCTACACTACCGTCGGTAATTGTGCGCACGACTCTTGAGAGCGCTATTAAAAATCATTGCTGACTTCGAAACACGATATTTCGGTGAAAAAAAGAGATCGGGCTTTTTTTTAAAAACAGTTGGAAAGCTTGTTCGAGATTTTCTGAAACTTTCTAACTCGAATTCAAGTTTTAGCACGACCTAGGGAAACTTTTTAAAAACCTTAAAAATTATGCAACATCGAGCCTAAAATCTTATCTGTATAGATCTTTTAAGTTTTCTTGGCGTAAATTGGAGATAAGATTGCAGGCTTGATGCCGTATTATTTTTGAGTTTTTGAAAAAATTTTCCTAAGTCGTGCTAAAAGTTGAATGTGTGGTAGAAAATTCGAGAAAATATTGAATTGTGTTTTTAAACTTCTCACGTCCTGTATCATTTTCAGGAGGTCAAAAAAAATATTTTTTGGACACCATTAGACGTGAAATTTCATTATATTTTCAACTGTTCTTTGAAAAATGCCTTATCTCTTTTTTTCAGCCAAATATCGTGGTTCAAAGTCAATAGTGACTTTTAATAGCGCTCACAAGAGTCGTGCGCACAATTTCCGACGGTAGTGTATATAACCGATATAATGTTTTAAAATAAGTATTCAAAAAGATAGTCGAAAATTTTCAATTGAAAATATATAATACTTCATTATTTATAACACTTTTATCATGCTGGGGTCGTCGACGACCCTATGTACCAAGTACGTTACTCAAGGGAGGTGTGCCAAACAAGGGTTAAGTCCATACATTTCTTGAGAAACAAAGCGACCTTGGTTCGCACCCGCACGCACAAAATCGTCAATAGAGGGAAATTCACGCGTTGGCTTTTCCTCTTTTGAAGTTTTTGTGCTTGCGGGTGCGAACCAAGGTCGCTTTGTTTCTCAAGAAATGTATGGACTTGAAGGAACTGCTTCTTATGAAGTTCCAGGTGAATTGAGCCTAACAATACATGATTTGGCCTTTCACAAAACATCAAGTTTCGGTTTTCTCACCCAATATGCAACTTAGAGAAGGCTGCAACCACATTTTTGTTGAAATAGCATGGACTCATGTGGTTTTCGCTGAAATCGATGGCGGAAAGAATGGAAAAGCTGCCATAATAAATCACCTGGTCAAGACTTTCCAACGTCAGTATCCTACCTCGAGATCCTCGTATGGTTTTCCTTACGAGATGGGTGCTCCACTACATAGGTGGTAGATATACTTGAAAATGTATGTGTATCTTTTGTAAATTACATATGCATACTTACATAAATAAACTGAAGCCTTTGTAAAATCTTTTTGAATTCTTTAAAACTCTACGAAATATTTGTGAAATTATTGAAATATTTGTGAAATCTGTGGGAAATCATTGAAACAGTTGTAAAATTTTGGTGAATTCTTTAAAACTCTAATAAATATTTAAAATATTCAGTAATATTTGTGAAATTATTGAAATCTTTGTGAAATCTTTGGGAAGTAATTGAAGCCTTTGTAAAATCTTTGTGAATTCTTTAAAACTCTGCGAAATATTTGTGAAATTATTGAAATATATGTGAAATCTGTGGGAAATCATTGAAACCGTTGTACAATTTTTGTGAATTCTTTAAAACTCTAATAAATATTTAAAATATTCGGTAAGATATGTGAAATTATAGAAATTATTTAAATTATTTAAATATTTGGGAAATCATTTAAACTGTTGTAAAATCTTTGTGAATTCTTGAAAACTCTGCGGAATATTTGAAATATTTGTTAGATATTCAGTAATATTTGCGAAATTATTGAAATCTTTTTGAAATCTATGGAAAATCATTGAAACCATTTTAAAATCTTTGCAAATTCTTTAAAACTGTAATAAATATTTAAAATACTCGGTAATATTTCTAAAATTATTGAAATATTTGTGAAATCTTTGGGGAAATCATTGAAGCCTTTGTAAAATCTTTGTGAATTCTTTAAAACTCTAATAAATATTTAAAATATTCGGTAATATTTGTGAAATTATTGAAATCTTTGTGAAATCTGTGGGAAATCATTGAAACCATTTTAAAATCGTTGCGAATTCTTTAAAACTCTAATAAATATTTAAAATATTCGGTAATATTTGTGAAATTATTGAAATCTTTGGGAAGTCATTGAAATCTTTATAAATTTTTGTGAATTCTTTGAAAATCTGTGGAATATTTGAAATATTTTTGAAATATTCGCTAATATTTGTGAAATTATTTAAGTATTGATGAAATCATTGAAACCTTTGGAAAATCTTTGTGAATTCTTTAAAACTCTGCGAAATATTTGAAATATTTTTGAATTATTCAGTAATATTTGTGAAATTATTGAAATCTTTGTAAAATCTGTGGGGAATCATTGAAACCGTTGTAAAATTTTTGTGAATTCTTCAAAACTCTAATAACTATAAAAAATATTCGGTAATATTTGTGAAATTATTGAAATCTTTGTGAAATCTTTGGGAAATCATTGAAATCTTTATAAATTTTTGTGAATTCTTTGAAAATCTACGGAATGTTTGAAATATTTTTGAATTATTCAGTAATATTTGTGAAATTATTGAAATCTTTGTTAAATCTGTGGGGAATAATTGAAACCGTGTTAAAATTTTTGTATATTCTTCAAAACTCTAATAAATATTTAAAATATTCGGTAACGTTTGTGAAATTATTGAAATATTTGGGAAATCATTTAAACTTTTGTACAATCTTTGTGAATTCTTCAAAACTCTGCGGAATATTTGAAATATTTTTGAAATATTCGGTAATGTTTGTGAAATTATTTAAATCTTTGTGAAATCTGTGGGAAATCATTGAAACCGTTGTAAAATTTTTGTGAATTCTTTGAAAATCTGCGGAATATTTGAAATATTTGTGAAATTTTCGCTATTATTTGTGAAATTATTTTGGCATTTATGAAATCATTGAAACCTTTGTAAAATCTTTGTGAAATCTTTGGGAAATCATTGAAATCTTTATCAATTTTTGTGAATTCTTTGAAAATCTGCGGAATATTTGAAATATTTTTGAATTATTCAGTAATATTTGTGAAATTATTGAAATATTTGTAAAATCTGTGGGGAATAATTGAAACCGTGTTAAAATTTTTGTATATTCTTCAAAACTCTAATAAATATTTAAAATATTGCGCATTACAAAAATGTCAATTCGCCCCAAACCGTATCAATTCTTTCTTTTTTGCTGAATGTTGAATGTTATTTATAATAAATAGAACGAATGGTATTTTTTAACATTTCAAACAAGTGCGCGAACGGCAGCCAATGAAGCGCCTTATGCATCGCATGCGCAGTAGTGCAAGGTTCCCGCGTTGGGAGCACTGGTCTGTCTCGTTCTTCAAATTTTCGGGGTGAAATGTGTAGAATGAGACTAACTTATAGGATAATCACATGGTAGAGGGAGAAGACAAACATTTTCAAACAGAGAAGGATTTTAGGTCAAATAGTGACCACCGAGGCTTCTCACCATAATGTTTTAAAAATTGCATGAAATCGTATGGATAGTTGACATGCAGAAGGATACTAACTCAGACGTATCGTCATCAGAAAACGAGAAAGTTGATGTTTGTCTGGAAAGAGAAGAGGATTCCAAAGGTGGTATTTTGCTGGAGGTTGTTCAAGACTAAGCTCGCTTGTACAATAAATCATTGAAAGATTTCAAGGATAAAACCATGAGGGAAACTTGATGCTTGGAAATTGGACAAATGTTAGGAATGACCTGTAAGTGAAATTTTTTCACAACTTAAAAAATAGTTTTCAAAACTTTTACATCTAAAAAATTTTTAACAGAAGTTATAAAATAAAATCTGCCGTCCAAACTAAAAAGTTATGTAGGTGCTCTCTGAGTTGAACGGAGATATTTAAGAAAAATCATTTGCACTGAGAACTTTAGTGTAGTAACACATTTTCAATAATGCAAGTGCCCCTTCTTGGTGAAACGCATGTGCTCTTTCTGATTTTGCAATTAAAAATTGATCATTCAAACAGTTTCTATTAGAAAATGTACTTGCGGATTTTTCTGAATCAAATCCGAGCTAAGAAATACGCAAAGTCGCTCGCAGTGTTTTTCGCTGTAAAATTGTTGAACATCGGCCCTAGATACAGCAAGAGAAAGCCGCAAAAGCCATGCGAGACATATTAGGGGCTGGAACTTCTTCAGAGCCGCACCTAATTTTATAACTAATTTTTAGCATAAAAAAATTGACTGCATGTACGCATTTTGTGTTGTACAAAATATTTTGCTGTACATTGAAAGCTCAATACTCGCTGATAAAACGAAAAAAAATGCATTCATCTATAAAAATTCAAATTAATTAATTTCTATCTTTATGAAGAATACTTTTTAATTTATTTACATTTATTACTTTATTTTATTCAATTATAATTTTTTAAATGATTTAAATAGTTGAATAATATTAATATATATGAGTGTAGAATATGTATTTCTTCGATAATTATACTTTATAGAAACGAATATATAATAAGAGATTTAAAAAAATATACTTTATCATAATTTTGATATTATTTGCTATTTTTATTACTATAATAATTATTAGTAGACCTAATATTATCATAAATATTTTAGGTTGAGATAAATTACGATTAATTTCTCATTGTTTAATTATTTATTATCCAAATATATATTCTTATAATTCAAGGACATTAACATTATTAACTTGATAAAAACTTTCTATAGATATTGTAATAATATCATAGACGAGGATTTTTTCAAAGACTTGTACGATTTTATATGAAGCGTTGGGTGAAAAAAAACCTAACCCGGGTTAGGTTGTTTTTCCGTAAATCGCTTTTCCGGAATCAGCGAACCCTAATTAGTTATGAGACAGCTTGAAACTAATATAAAAATTGTTATTGCTTACGTAAATCACGTTTTACTAGAGCAGGACGCATGGAAAAACGTCTAAATTTGTACAACAAGAATATCAAGACTGGTTATTGGCTGTCACAATGATGGGAGAACAAAATTTACAATCTAATGATGTTATGTATATATTTATATATATATATATATATATATATTCAACCATGCGGTAGAATTTTGAACTCTTTTCTTGAAAGTTAGTTTTTTGTTTTCATCGAAGATTCATCATTTTAGACGAAAATTCAACTATTTGGTCCTGAATTTTTTTTTTTTACGAAAATTCAAATGTTTTGTGAAAAATTAGTCTTCTTTGTTTGAAATGCAACAATTTGGCATAACATAAAGCTATTCGTTTAAAAATGAACTCTTTTGTTGAAAATTCTACTATTTGATAAAAAATAAATATATTTTGTTGAAAATTCCTCTATTTTTATAGAAAATTAATTATGCCGGTTAACAATTCCAGTTAAAAAATATTTTTTTTCCATATTACAAATTCAACTATATCGTTAAAAATTCTTCCATTCCGGTATAAAGTCCAAATGTTTTCTAAAACATTTGATATTCTGGCTTTGATTCGTCAACATTTTGTTGTAAATTAGTCTACTTACGTAGAAAATTAATATACTTTGTTAACTATTCATACATTCGAATGAGGATTTGACTGATTTGTTTAAAAATCATATTTTTGGAAGTATTTGAGTGTTGCTGAGTTAATATAAAAAAAATTTGTTGGTTGATGTATCCACTATTAGATTTTTCATTGAGACAAAAACGCGATTATGGAAAATTTCCGACTTTATTCAAACAATAAAAAGGTAAATGTGATACTTGTAAATAAGGTGCGTCACCTCCATCAGTAAAACATATTTACAAATGATTTTGGTTCAAAATGACGAAATTAAATTACATATTTACACAACGAGGCGAGAACCAAGCAAGTTAGACTGGCCTTGGTTTATTCACGACTGGTTTATCGGCTTACTGCAAATATTTGTTTAATTTTTTATGAATTTTAAATTTTTATTTATTGTCGAACTATCAAGGACATTTTAATTTGATATAATTCAACTTTAATTTGCGAAGTGAATATTGAAAAACAACATTACCACATCTCAAATAAAATAAAATAATAATAAGATATAATAATGAAAATAAATATGAAGTAATAAATAAATACCATTCTTAGAGATTCGTTATTCCTTTTTCACGTACGTCAAAGCAAACAAATACTCATAATTCACAAGAAAGCCAACCAAGCAAAAAAAAGTTTATGGCTTTATTGTACTTTATTCTGCGGTTACTTGCTTAGACTGTTGGCGCCGGAAGTCTGGACTCCACACTTGAAATATTCTTCTTAAAAAATCGGTCAAAAAATTGTCGGTACAGAACATTCATGTACCAATACCAGTAGTTTTTCATACACAACTTCAGAAATAAGTACATTCATTTTTGAAGCGTTAAAAATCCAACAATTCAAATTTTGTTTGGAATTGCAGTATTCTTGAATAAGGATATTCAAACTAAGTCGTTTAAGATGGTTCATTTTTAATTTGTATTTAACGCTTTATAAAATGCACTCCTTAATATCTCAAGTGTAAAATGAATCACTTGAAAATCATTTATAAAGCATTTTCATGCAAGGGGGTAACTTCATGTTGAAGACAATGCTGTAAAATGTCAAAAAGTAATTGGCCAGTTTCATCAGTAAGGAGTTAAAATAGTATTTGTTGGATATCGCGCTTTGCGCTCGAATATTTTTCTTCTTTGCACTTAGAATGCTTGAATGAAACTTTATCGAAAAGATGTCTTTTAGCTCCCAGTATTTATATGAGTCTTTATATTCTGATTTCTCTACGTCATCAAGTATATTTGAAGATTAAGTTGCTCAAAGCTTTGTAGGCTTTGAGGTACACATTAGCATCGTGATACTCGCGCTATGAGTTCGATTTTTGACAGACAGTTTTACATGCATTTTGATTTTCTGAGTTACTTTACAATATTTACAGCAATGTTTAATTAGAACTAAATTTTGAATTTGCAAATTTTCCACCTTCAAAGATTGAAGTCAAAATTGAAGATTAAATTTTCAAAATAACAAACATCTCTTTACAAGAATTTGAAATTAAAGCTAAATTTTCACTTTGAAAACTTGCCAACTTGACAAATTGAAATTAAAATTAAAGAATAAATTTTCAAAATATCACGCACCTGCCTGCAACAGTGCTAAATTATAACTAAATTTTGAATTTAAAAACTTGCCAACTTCACAAACTAAAACTAAAATTAAAGAATAAATTCAAAAAACGTCAAGCACCTGTTTGTAAGGACATTACATTAGAATTAAATTTTGGATTCGAAAAATTTCCGAATTGACAGATTGAAGTTAAAATTAAAGAATCAATTTTGAAAATACCAAAATCTTGTTTGCAACAATGTTAAATTAGAACTAAATTTTGAATGCAGAAACTTGCCAACTTGACGAATTGAAATTAAAATTAAAGAATCAATTTTGAAAATACCAAAAACCTGTTTGCAACAATGGTAATTTGAACTACATGTTTAATTCGAATACATGTCAACTTGAAAAATTAACATTAAAGAATCAAGTTTCAAAATATCAAATATCTGTTCGCAACAATTTTAAGTTAAAAGTAAATTTTGAATTTGAAAATTTTCCAACTTGACAGATTGAAGTAAGAATTAATTAATCAGTTTTTGAAATGTCTAACACTTGCCAACTAGACAAATTAAAATCAAAATTAATGAATCAATTTTCGAAATATGAAACACCTGTTTGCAACTAAATGTTTAATACGAATGCATGTCAATTTTGAATTGAAAAACTTGCCAACTTGACAAACTGAAGATAGAATAAAAAATCAATTTTCAAAATATCAAACACCTGTTCGCAACAATTTTAAATTAGAACTAAATTCTGAATTTAAAGACTTGACAACTTAAAAAACTGAATTTAAAATAAAAAAATCGGGGTTTCAAAATACCAAACACTGTTTTCAACAGTGTTAAATTAGAACTAAATTTTGAATTTGGAAAATTTGCAAACTTGACAGATTAAATTCAAAATAAAATAAGCAAGTTTCAAAATATCAAACACCTGTTTTCAACAGTGTTAAATCAGAACTAAATTTTTAATTTGAAAACTCGTCAACTTGAAAAATTGAATTTAAAATAAAAAAATCAATTTTCAAAATATCGAACACCTGTTTGAATCAATTTTAAATGAGAACTAAATGCTGAATTTAAAAACTTTTCAACTTAAAAAATTGAATTTAAAATAAAAGAATCGAGTTTTAAAATACCAAAAACTGTTTTGAACAGTGTTAAATTAGAACTAAATTTTGAATTAGAAAATTTGCAAACTTGACAAATTGAAGTTGAAAATAAAGTACCAATTTTCAAAATATTAAGCACCTGTTTTCAACAGTGTTCAATCAGAACTAGATTTTATATTTGAAAACTTGTCAACTTAAAAAATTGAATTTAAAATAAAAAATCAAGTTATAAAATATCAAGCACCTGTTTTCAACAGTGTTAAATCAGAACTAAATTTTAAATTTGAAAACTTGTCAACTGCAAAACTTGAATTCAAAATAAAAGAATCAAGTTCTAAACTATCAAAAACCTGTTTTTAACATTGTTTAATCAGAAGTAAATTTTAAATTGGAAAACTTGCCAACTTGACAAACTGAAGTTAAAATTAAAGAATCAATTTGAAAAATATCAAATACCTGTTCGCAACAATTTTAAGTTAAAAGTAAATTTTGAATTTGAAAATTCTCCAACTTGACAGATTGAAGTAAAAATTAATTAATCAGTTTTTAAAATGTCAAACATCTGTTATAAACAATGTTAAATATTCAAAATATTTTTTAGCTGAAATATCAACTATTATATTGTTCATTGAGAATTTGAATAGTTTGTTGAAAATTCTCTTTTTTTGGCTGAATTTTTTTTTTTTTTTGAACTGAAAATTCAACTATTCGGTTAAAAATTCAATTCTTTTAATAAAAATTAAAACTTTTTTTGTTTAAAATGTAATTGCTCATCTTTTTTAGTTTAATTTAATTGTTTTTTCATTCAAATGAAAATCAAATCAAAATCTTTCGTTTAGGTGAAATATCAATTAAATATTATATTTTTCATTGGGAATTCATCTCTTTTTGTTGAAAATTCAACTGCTTGGTTGGAAGTTAAACTACTTTATTGTTAAAATTCATTTGTTTAAGATACATCAATTTATTTGAAAATTCTCTTTTTTCGGTTGAAAAATAATTTTTTTAAACTGTAAATTCAACTATTTGGTTAAAAATTCAACTCTCTTAGTAAAAATTAAAACTTTCTTTGATTTAAAATGAAACTGTTCATCTTTTTTAGTTTATTTAAACTGTGTTTGATTTAAAATCAATATCTTTTTTAGGTGAAATAATATGAAATATCAAAATATTGTTAAAATTTTTCTTTTGTTGGCTAAAAATGAATTTTTTCAAATGAAATATTCAACTATTAAGTTAAAAATTCATTTCTTTCGGTAGAAATTTAAACCTTTCATGCTTTAAAATGCAACTGTTCATCTTTTTTATTTTAATTCAACTGCTTTTTATTTAAAATCAAAATTTTTAAATTGAATCATCAACTATTATATTTTTCTTTGAGAATTCATCTCTTTGATTGATAATGTTGTTAAAAATTCTCTTTTCTTGGCTGAAAATTATTATTTTTTTTTTAAATACAAATTCAACTATTTAGTTAAAAATTCATCTCTTTTGGTAGAAATTAAAACCTTTCTTGGTTTAAAATGCAACTCTTCATCTTTTTTAGTTTAGTTCAACCGCTTTTTATTGAAAATTAAAAATTTTTAATCGAACTATTATATTTTTCGTTGAGAATTAATTTTTTTGGTTGAAAATTCAACTGTTTGGTTGAAAGTTAAACTACTTTATTGTTCAAAATTAATTGTTATTGTTTAAGATGCATCAATTTAGTTGAAAGTTCATCTCTTTGAATAAAAAGTTTCTTTTTCCGGTTGAAAATTAATTTCTTTTAACTGAAAATTCAACTATTTGGTTAAAAATTCATGTGCTTTAGTAGAAATTATAAATTTCTTTGGTTTAAAATGAAACTGTTTATATTTTTTAGTATACTTCGACTGCTTTTTCATTAAAAATCCATTTTTTTTTAGTTGAAATATCAACTATTATATTTTTCGTTGAGAACTGATCTTTTTGATTGAAAATTTGAATATTTTGTTGAATCTGTTCTGTTTTTGGTTGAAAATATTTTTTTTTAAGCTGAAAATTCATCCCTTCTGGCAGAAATTAAAACTTTTTTTTGTTTATAATGCAAATGTTCATATTTTCTGTTTCATTCAACTGCTTTTTCTTTAAAATCTATTTTTTTTTTTGTATGTTGAAATATCAACTATTATATTTTTCGTTGAGAATTCATCTTTTTTATTAAAAATTGGAATATTTTGTAACTGCTCATCTTTTTTAACTTAACTTGACTTTTTGATTTGAAAACCTAATATTTTTTTAGTTAAAATATCAACTATTATATTTTTTGTTGAATGTTCATCTTTTTGGTTAAAAAATTTGTCGTTTTGTGGTTGATAATTAATTTTTTTAACCTGAAAATTCAACTATTTAGTTAAAAATTCATCCGTTTTGGTAGAAATTTAAACTTTTTGTTTCGTTTATAATGCAATTGTTAATCTTTTTTAGTTTAATTCAACTAAAAAATGTGACATTTCTTTCAGAAAATGATGAATTTTTAAAGAAGAAGTTTAATTTTCTACAAAAAAAAAAGGAATTTTTAACAAGATAGTGAAATTTTCAACTAAGTAGTTAAATTTTCAACAACAAAAAAAATCTTTTTCTACCAAAAAGGCAAATTTTAACAAAATCAATTGTCAACTAAAAAATATTAATTTTCAAACTAAAATGTAATAGATAAATTTTCAGTAAAATTTGAAACTATTACATTTTGCGCTGAAAATTCATATTTTTTAGTTCAAAATTTAACTATTTTGTTCAGAATTCGTTTTTTTTTTGTTTGGCAGAAAATTTAATTCCTTGGTTAAAAATTCATAATTTTCTGAAAGAAAAGTCACATTTTTTTTATTGAGAATTCCTCTTTTCTGGTTAAAAATAAACTAATTTTTCAAAAAAAATTTTTTTTCAAGATTCATATTTTAAATGACAATTCTTGCCTTGTCGGTTGAAAATTTATTATTTTAACTAAAAATTTAAGTATTCTTGTTTTAGTTCAAAATCTATATTTTCAACTAAAAATGCGTACATTTTGTTAAAAATTAGTTTTTTTTTTATCGGAAATTAATTTTTTTAACTAAAAATTCAAGTGTTCTATTTTTAGTTCAAAATTTAATTATTTCTTTGAAAATTTATGTAATTTGTTAGAAGAAATTTCTTAGTAGAAAATTAATCTTCTTGCTTCAAAATGTATCTTTTTGGTTGAAAACTCAAATTAAAAAATTCATTTTTTTTTAAATTGAAAATTAATTATTTTAGTTAAAAACTCATTTCTTTGAATGAAAATTTATCTGCTACATTTTTGTTTGAAAATTAATATTTTTAAATTGACAATTCATTTTGTTACAAATTTTTTTTTGGTAGGAAACTAATTTTTTTTGTTGAAAATTTAACTACTTAGTGGAAAATTGAACTTTCTTGTTGAAAATTCTTATTTGTTGTTGTTGAAAATTAATTTTTAAAGTTTTGAAAATTAATTTTTGCAATTCTTGTCTTGTCGGTTGAAAATTTATTATTTCAACTAAAAATTTAGGTATTCCTGTTTAAGTTTAAATTTCTATATTTTCAACTAAAAATTCGTGCATTTTGTTAAAAATTAGTCTTTTTTATAGTAAATTAATTTTTTCACCTACAAATTTAAGTGTTCCATTTTTAGTTCAAAATTTATTATTTTTTGTATTTTCATTATTATACTATATTATTTATTATTTATTTATTTATTTTTATTATTCATTCTTTCATTATTTATTATTATGTAATTTTACTTTTATTTTTTTATTATTTTATTATTATTTATCAACCCAGAAAGATTTTAATTTTTAAAAAAATTCTAATGAAAATTTTTCTTCCATTTAAAATCATTTTCTTTATTTAAAAGTTATTTTTGATTAAATTAAACAGATTCTGTTTAAGAAATAGTTTCTTTAATTAAAAAAAAATCCATCTAAGATGTGACAGTACGGATACAATTAAATCGTGATATGCAAAATTTTAATTGTTTTTCTTCTGACAATTGATAGAATAAGTTACGAAATTGTTTGTCTTCTTTCACGTGCAAAACGAGTGAAAAATAATAAAACAGAATCTGTGTAATTAAAAATAATTTTGCTTATCATTGTTGAAAAATAGATTTATACACGCAATATGATCAATTATTTATTTAAAAAAATGTAATATAGCAATCCATTTATAAAAATTGTTTACAAAATCATGAAATTAATATCAAGGAATAACAAATAATGTGAAACTCGCTTTAAGATTTATAAAAAAATCGTAAATTAAACAAATAATATTTGTGTCACTGATTTACATAATTTATTAAGCAATAAAAAATGTTAGAAATTAAAAATCAAACTATTCGATTTTTGGTTGAAAATTCATCTTCTTTAGCTTAAATATCATGTATTGTTTTGAAACGCCGTCTTTTTTGGTAGAAAATAAAAATTCTTGATTGCAAATTTATCTTTTTGGTCGAAAATTGAAATATTTTATTAAAAATTCTTTTTTTTTTTGGTTGAAGATTAATCGTTTATTTGAAAACTGATTTTATTTGTTGAAAATTTAACTATTTTGTTAAAAGTTCTTTTTTTGTTTTTAGCATGTTTTTTTCAAACTAAAAATGCAACTATTCTATTTTTCGTTGAAAGTTCATCTTTTTTAGTTGAAAATTCGTGTTTTTCGGTAGAAAATTAAACTTCTTGATTAAAAATTCAACTTTTTAGTCGAAAATTCAACTATTTTATTAAAAATTCTTTTTTTTTGGTTGAAGATCAATCATTTACTTGAAAACTTATTTTATTGGTTGAAAATTTAACTATTTCGTTGAAAATTTTGTTGTTGTTAAAAATGATGTTTTAAACTAAAAATCTAACTATTCCATTTTTTGTTGAAAATTCATCTGTTTTAGTTGAAAATTCTTTTTTTTGTTTGTTGAATATTAATAATTTATTTTAAAACTTATTTTATTTTTTGAAAGTTTAACTATTTTGTTGAAAATTCGTTTTTTTTTTTGGAAGAAAATTAAACTTCTTGATTGAAAATTCATCTGTTTGGTCTAAAATTCAACTAATTGTATAAAATATTCATTTCTGTGGTAGAAAATTTAACTACATTGTTGAAATTTTTTTCTTTTTTTCTTTGCAAATTTAACTATTTTATTGAAAATCCTTTTTTTTGTTTTTAATTAATTTTTTCACTGAAAATATAACTACTGCATTTTTGATTAAAAGTTTTTTTCAGCTTAAAATTCATTTATTATTTTGAAACTTCATCTTTTTCGGTAGAAAATTAAACTTCTTGATTGAAAATTCAACTTTTTCGTCGAAAATTCAACTATTTTTATTAAAAATTCTTTTTTTATGGTTGAAGATTAATCATTTACTTGAAAACTTATTTTATTGGTTGAATATTTAACTATTTGGTTGAAAATTCTTTTTTTGTTGTTAAAAAAAATGTTTTTCAAACTAAAAATGTAACTATTCTATTTTTAGTTGAAAGTTCATTTTTTTTATTTGAAAATTAATGTATTTTGTTGAAAATTCGTGTTTTTTGGTAGAAAATTAAACTTCTTGATTGAAAATTCATCTGTTTGGTCAAAAATTCAACTATTTGGTTAAAAATTCATTTTTTTAGTTGAAAATTTAAATACATTATTGAAAATTCTTTTTCTTTTTGTTGCAAACTTAACTATTTTATTGGAAATCCTTCTTTTTTTCTCAAATTATTTTTTTCACTGAAAATATAACTACTGCATTTTTGGTTAAAAGTTTTTTTTTAGTTTGAAAATTTATGTATTATTTTGAAGCTTCATCTTTTTCGGTAGAAAATTAAACTTCTTGATTGAAAATTCATCTTTTTCGTCGAAAATTCATTTTTTTTTTTCGTTGTAGGTTAATCATTTATTTGAAAACTTATTTTATTGGTTGAAAATTTAACTATTTTGTTGAAAATTCGTGTTTTTTGGTATAAAATTAAACTTCTTGAATGAAACTTCATCTTTTTGGTCGAAAATTCAACTATTTGGTTAAAAATTCATTTTTTTGTGTTTGAAGATTCATCATTTAGTTGAAAATTAATCTTCTTGATTGAAAATTCATTTTTCTGGTTGAAAATTCAACTACATTGTTGAAAATTCTTTTTTTTTGTGTTGCAAAATTAACTATTTTATTGAAAATCCTTCTTTTTTTTCTTGAATTAATTTTTTCACTGAAAATATAACACGAGTATCTACGTGATTCTCGTAAGAATGATAAACGCGAGATCAACTGGAACGCCGAGTCGGAGGCCGCGTTCGAACAGGCAAAAAAAGGCCTGACTAACGCGACCCTCCTAGCACATCCATCCCACAACGCTAAAACTCGTTTGGTGACCGACGCATCCAACTATGGTATGGGCGCGTCTTTGGAACAATTGCTTGATGGCGTGTGGAAACCCTTAGCCTTCTTCTCACGAAAATTTTCACCATCTCAACGCGTCTACAGCGCTTATGATCGTGAACTACTGACCGCGATCTTCGAAGCAGTTCGATATTTCCGATACTTTTTGGAAGGTCAGCATTTCATGGCCATAACAGACCATAAGCCACTCAAGCTGAGGGGGAGGAATTAAAAAAACTCATAGACGACCCAGAATGCTCTCTGAACTTTAGGAAAATTCAGTGCGGTCCCGATAATACTTAACTGTATTGCGACCTTACGTGTGAAGCCTTACGTCCGTATATTCCACACCAACTCCGACGTCGTGTTTTCGAACTATTTCACAGTCCGGCCCACCTTGGAGCCAAATTAACAGTCCGAATCGTTAGCAAGCGCTACGTGTGGCCTTCGATGCGTCGCGATCTTTCGACCTGGTGCAAAGCATGTTTGGCTTGCCAACAGTCGAAAGTATCGCGGCACAATCATGTCATGCCAGCCCACTTCACAGCACCTGACGGTCGTTTGAAACATATTCATATGGATTTGATAGGTCCGCTTCCCGATAGTGATGGATACAAGTATTGTCTCACTATGATCGATCGCTTTTCCAGATGGGCGGAGGCAATTCCGCTTAAGGACATTGAAGCAACAACAGTCTGTAGAGCTTTTGTAGACCAGTGGGTCGCGCGATACGGTTCGCCCGAAACATTGACTACCGATCAAGGTAGTCAATTTGAGTCTCGTTTCTTTTCATTGCTCTTACAGCTCATCGATTGCCATAGAATTTACACCACAACGTACCATCCCGCTTTCAACGGCATGGTCGAGCGGTGGTATCGCACACTAAAAGCCGCGATTATGTGCCACGCCAACAATAATTGGTCACGATCTCTCTCTACAGTCCTACTTGGATTAAGCTCGAATGTTCTCGAGGTCGGTGCGTCGCCCGCAGAATTCGTATTCGATACAGTTTTGCGTATTCCTGGAGAATTTGTTCTTCCGAAAGATTTCGATCCGAACCCTGAAGTTTTTATCGAGGAGTTCCGCGAACACATGCGTTCCGTTAAACCGATCCCAGTCGAGCACAAATACAAGCGAAAAGTATTCATGTACAAGAGTCTCGAATTCTGTACACACGTATTCTTGCGAGAGTTCGCCAGGAGGTTTCTTGAGCGGCCTTACACAGGTCCGCACAAGATTATCAAAAGAACATCTGACAGAGTTTACGAAATCGACGTCAACGGTACGTCACGTCAAGTTTCGATAGAAAATATTAAACCGGCGTACTTCATTCGCGACGACGTCGAAGGATTACATAATCTTCCTGCCGATGTAGGTAAGGCGAGCAATGTCGCCCCGCCTATTAGAACTTATCCATCTAAAAAGCAAGTAACTTTTAAAATATAAAGTCTTATTCAACTTACTAGTTATATTTTGTACTTTAAGTCTGAACGTTTGGATGGACGATGTATGTAATAGTCAAGACTGATGTTATTAACAACTGTATATGTATACACAATTTATTTTCTTACCTTTGAAAAATATGGCTAGTCAATGATCTTAATAACGATCGCTATTTTTTTGACCAAAGACACTTGTCTATATTTTATATCTAGATTTCGTAAGAGCGCGCGCTTAGCACTTAGAAACTTCTTATTATAATTAAGCTAGGGGCCCAAGTATATATATATATATATATATATATATATATATGCACAAAGCATTCCCTGTATTCTGCAGGCATCCCCAAAAGCAGATCGCAATATTTTATCCGAAAGCATAATCATTGTGTCAAACTGCTTGCGGTTTGCGATGCAAATTATAATTTCACAATTGTGGACGTTGGTGCCAAAGGCCGACAGAGTGATGGCGGCGTATTTAGAAAATTATTACTAAGCCACTCTTTAAACGTGCCTGAACCCTCACAATTATATCCTGGAGGACCCATCATTCCATACTTCTTTCTCGGAGATGCTGCTTTTCCTTATGGCGTTAACATGCTTTGCCCTTTCCCAGGTGCTGGAACAGGAAATCTGAGTCTTAGAAAAAATACGTTTAATTATCGCTTGAGCAGAGCTCGGAGAACAATCGAGAATACTTGTAAAGAATACTAATGTAAAGAGAATACTTGTAAAGAAATTGTCGCATCTTTAGAAATAGTAAAATCAGTCATTCTAGGAACGGTCTGCTTACATAATTTTATTAAAAAATAAGAAGATGAACTACCAGACGATATACAGCAATATTGTCCACCGAATTTTGGCGACCGAATTAGTAATAATCGCGTAGTTCCTGGTGAGTGGCGTAGAGCAGATGAAATCGGGGCTGTCCGAAGATTACCAGATTTTGAAAATGGGGAAGAAGCTAGAGGTGCTATAACCGTTCGAGATCGATTGTCGTACTACTTTTTAACACGAGGCAAAGTTCTTTGGCAAAGAAGAAGAATCGCTGAAGGAGACTTTTAATTATAAAATATAATACTTGCGTATGACAGTAATTGTATATTTATCCCAATAATCTTCAAATATTCATATGTACCATCTGTTATAGGCAAGATATTTCGAGAAGTGTTTAGTAACAGAGAATAAATTTTGTTAGCAGTATTTTTTGTCAAAAGCAATGATATTTGCAAATGCTTAAAAAAGAAAAATAATGACAAAATGATTACTGAATGGAAATTTTTCCTTACGTCTGTTTCAAAACTTAGTGAGAAAAATCTTCTTCAATTCAGTTGATTTGTCTTATGTCTCGAATTGGTAACGAGGTATTTTTGAAAAAATCCCGGTGCAGTGTGTTGATTTGTACAGGAAACCGTGAAAAAGCAGTAAATAACTGGGAATTTTTTAAGTGGTTTCAACGTTTGTTCATTCTAATAAGAGCATACTTATTTTTTATGGATTGAAAGATTTTATATATTCTATTCTCAATTGTACTAAAGACTCAGATTAAAAAAATTCCCCATTGCAGTAAAATATAGATAATAATTTGTAAATATAAAAAATTCCCGGCTTTTCCCTGATGCTCGAAATTCCAGGCTAATTCTCAGGTTTCCCGATCAGCGGGCACCTTGCACAGAATTCTACAATTTAGATTTACATGAAAATTAAAAACTGGTGAACGTTTACATAAACGTATTTAAATTTTCTACTAATCGAAGTATAGACATATAGTGTACACTGTAAATTCATAAAAGTATGAAACTACAGAAAAGCATTACTTATTAAACCTGTATTGAAACAAAACAAGAGAGGTTTTCTCAATCCCATAGCATACTCTGTATACTGTACAAAACGACTGACCTAGCTAACAAAATGAACAGAAATCGTAAATTTTCTGACTCAAGACAATATCAATCTAATGCAATGAATTAATATACTATGATTTAGTTCTGAATATCAGTCATTCTTACTCATAACACTCTTCACCTATCTCTTTCAAAAGTAGTTGCGTTACACTTGATATAATGCGTAGAATTTTGCTTTCGTTTTTGACCTTGTCCAACTGCTTGCCAAACTATAAACCTCTATGTGCATTTTCTGTAGAGGAGTCTTATTACGACCTCGGATTCGTATTCAGCGCGTCAAAATACATAAGGATAAAGTGGTCTTGTCAAATAGTCCTCACCTTTTTTTTAAACCAGTGTAATTAACAAAACAAATAGCTCAAATTGAAAAAGCTATTTGAGATAATTATGGTCAGCAATGTAAAACATATGTGATCGAGGATCCCTATAAAATTATGCCTAAATTATACCTTTTCTCGTGAAAAGAAAGACCAACTTAAGATTACAGTATAGGCAGGTATAGGCCTGTCGTAAAGTGATCTTAAACTGATCTTTTCTGGTCCCCAGAAGTTCGCAGTCCTTTTGCCCCAGCCAGCAGTTTAAAATCGTAATATCCCATCATTATTAGGGTCATCACGATTGAGGCACATATAACCATAATCTTTAATGCTTTATGGTACCTTCGCGACCTCACGTACTAAGATGTAGGAGCAATTCATAGCTTTCCATAACGATATTCATATAAGAACCCATGTGGAAACATACAAAATATTTCCCATTCTATCTCAGATAGTAATTTGAGACAGGAATTCAAAAAAGGATCCCATATGGTTTCCCACATGGGTATCCATGTAGTTTACTTTCTAGACTTTTTCAGTAGGGAGAAAAGGTCAACTTCGGCAATGGTTTTTCGTCACTTTTGGTGATTTGTATTTTAGAAAAAGGAAGATAACGAAGCATACTACCAATAACCAATTCCTGAATGGTTAAAATAAGAAATACTTGCATGCAAGTATCGATAATTTTATGGGCCAATCCCCTGATTTATGAGTTCAGGGCTTTTTTAAAATGCGATTGAGCTTGGGTTGTTTCTCTATTGTTATGAAATAATATTAGACATATTATTATGTATGGTAAAAATTTTATATTTGAGATGACACAGGTTATACATATAGATTACATATGGAATGTGGTTGTGTGAGTGTGAAGTGTACCCAGTGCCCAGCGGACACTGTTATATAACTGTGATGTAACAGTTCTAGAACGGTAAAAACAGGTTCTGTGACAGGCTAAGAACATACTTAGGCTACGGTCCGAGTAATGTCGTCCCCACATGGATGTAGCAATTCTATAACGCTGTTACAGAACCATGTTCTGTCAGAGATCTATAACAATTCTGGAGCAGCGTTATGTGTGAAAAAATATATTCAGAACAATCTAGGAACAGTGTTACAAAATAACAATGTTCTTCAATAGTGCCGTAACGCATATTTAACAGTGTTATGATGTAAATTTGTTCTATGATCGTTCTGTACCAATTCTGGAACAGAGTTATATGTGAAAAAGTATTTTCAGAACAATTTAGGAACAGCGTTGCATAGTAACATTGTTCTGTAATCGTGACGTAACACATATGTAACAGTGTTACAATGTAAATTTTTTCTGTAATCGTTCTGTAACAATTCTGGAAGCGCGTTATATGTCACAAAGTATTTTTAGAATCATTGTTTGAGATTTTATCAGGCACCTAATTGCTAGTGGAGCGTTTAGGGGTTCAAATAACCACAGCCAAAATTTTGTTGCAAAGAAAAGAGTTTGTTCTAGGGCATAAAAAACCTCCACTCAATGAGTGGAGGAAAAAGCCGAAAATCAAATAGTGATTACAAAAGTATGTTAGAAATTACCTTATGAGAGAATGTATGCGTATTGGAATGACAAGCAGTCCGCCATACTTCCATCCACATAATGGCAAATACACCGAATCCAACATGAGACTCGTTCACAATGTAGGGACGACAACCAGTTCGCCATACGTTAATCCACACAAGCGAAGCCACACATAATCCAATACAAGACTCGTTCACACTCACAAAATGGAACCTCTCACCACAAAGGGTCAACTTGAACTGAACTCAACTTTAAGAAAACTACCTAACCAGTTATATTTAACATTTTTGCTGTTTGCTGTTTCGGCTAGTTTTAGCATACAAAGTTTAGGATAGCGCGAGTCTTCCATATCGAAAATCTTTGCCGCCCAATTCAGCGCAAATTTTAATATTTGGTATGACACACAGGGTAGACCTAGTTCCAATCTGACAACGAAGTCAGGCGTATTTCAGGGTAGGCGTAAAAGATTTTTGGAAAAAAAGACTTGTGCTTTTTCGAAGACATCTGGATAATTTATTCCGATAATGTGGGCCCCATTCAATAAAGAACTCTTTATAATAGTGTAATGAATTTTGATAATGGAAGACCATAGAGGAGCCCTTAGTTCTAGTTAGAATATTGAACACCGAGGCTGAGGCTGACTTGGTTCTGTTAAATGTTACATGTGCAGCTGAATTAAAAGCACATGTTCTAGAAAAAATCATACTCAAGTACTCAAAAGAAGGAACAAACTCCAAAGCACTACCATAATATTTCAGATCTAGGAGTTTTGCGCTGATCCGACCTTTCTTGAATATAGTGTATTTAGTTTTGTTGTTATAACCGTGAGTTTTTGATATTGCAATACTCCTGGAGAGCATTGAGTTTTCTAATTGCGACTCTTCAGATTCTGCAAAAATAATTAAATCTTTCGCGTAAATCAGCACAATAATGTCCATGTCACCCATGATTCTGAGACCCACAAGACCTTTTTGTCTAAAACAAAATCTTGATATCCGAGGTTAAGAGGTTAAGTATGGTTGGACTTGAAATCTCTCCCTACAGAACTCCCTCAGTGACCGGCAATTCCTCCGAGAACTCGCTTCACACTTTAATGCAAGTTGAGGCTTTCTGATACAGACTTTTTAGAATTCTAATTATTTTTGAGCTGACCCTATATCAAATAATTTTGACCAGATATGAGAGTGATTATCCGACGGGAAAGATCTTGAAAAATCCACCACAATGGCATGAATATCTCTATTCCTTTTTTGTAGGTAAATTTGCGAAACAGATGCCAAGGTGAAAATATTATCCACACAGCCTCTACTACGGCGAAAATCTGCTTGGGTTTCCGGAATAATGTGACACAAATACATCTATTTTTCCAATTTAGCCAACAGAATTTGCATAACAATTTTAGGAAGTGAGTTTAGAAGGGCAATAGGTCTGTAGTTATTGGGATTGGCTGGGTCTTGTTTTGTATGTATCATGTGAATTAAAAATTTTGTCCATTCGAGCGGTATAATAATTAATTAAGGAAAAGGTTTCGTTAGCTGCAAGTCTGTTATCCAATAATGGATTTCACGCATCTGTAAGCAATGACGGTGACAGACGTCGGAAAGGAAGTATCAGATGAAAGAAGTTTTCCCACGCTTTTGTAGAAAGGATTGCAGATTTTATTTTTAAACCTCTAAATCTATTAACGGTATCCCAGAATGTTCTTCTATCGTTGTCACTCTCAAGGCTCACCAGAATATTGGATTCAGAACTCGCTTTTTTCTTAGCTATCAGTGCTTGGTACGATTTTTAAGCTTAGACGTAAACTGAGTTAGCCTCATCCGAGAAATTAACACTGCTGGCTTCTTTCAACGCATTAGAAAGATATGATTTTCTTTGGCGACAGTCAAAATCAAACCAAAGCTTGTCACTGTAAAATTTCTCAGTAACATTTTTTCTCACTGACCACGTATCTGCTTTTTTGGCACTGTCGATAATAGCCTCGGGAAGGTTTCAACCTCTATTTACCTCTAGTACATTACATTAACCTCTAGTCTGTGAGACAAGTATAATTCGTTCGATAAGATCTCCCGTTTGTCGTCTGTCCATCTCAGAAACGTCAAGCTTTTATTTTTGTTTACATTCAGCGCACTTGAGTCATTAAATTCCAAGATATGTTAGTGTACATAGAAACAATATCGAGAGAGACGACGGTACAATCATTTGGAATAAAAATGTTGTCTATTTTATTTTTAAAATCTCAACTATCTTTTATGTGGTTATTAGTATGTCCAACAATTTTTTGTAAAGATTTGGATAAAACTTTTGACAGATTATACAACGGTGAACCTGGGAAAGATGTAATTAGTCTGAGCGGCTAATCGTCTTTATGAAGTTTTGGTAGTCCATAAAAGCGTGGAGCTGTACCATTAGTACAATTACGATAGTTGTAGGTTTTATCATTTTTTATGATATTGTTTTTGAAACTAGTTAAAAGTTATGTTAATTTAGTTTAAAATTTATTTGTAGGATCTTTTTTTCAAATCTTGTATGTTGAATTATCATTTAATAATTGTAGAGCTTTATTGTTGTAGCCTGTTTTATTCAATATGACACTTTTGTTACTTTTATCAGCTGAGTTTATTATGAAGTCATTATTATTTTTTATAAATTCTTTTGTTTTGTTGAATTTTTGACATAAAGTATAATTATTGACAGTGAAATTGTTAATATTATATATCCAATTTTGAGTCCAGTAAACAATGTCACTTCTTACTATATTTCTCAAATTTAGTGTTATGTTTTTCATATTATATTCATCATTAGTTATTAACTTTGCAATACGAAAATTTTTCTTATTATATGGTAGAACGAAATTTCCGCCCATACTCATTATTTCTTTTATATAATTTGGTATATTTCTATCAGATAAGTTAACAACCCAGTTTTTTGAATCTGTGGTTATTTTTGGATTTTATTCATATCTCAGGTTTTCAATTTTATTTAGTGACATGTTAATTGACATGTTTTTAATACAAAAAAAGCGGAATAGGCCTTAATGCACAATATTTATTATAACCCGCGAAAATACATTTATTTATCGATTAATTCTTTTGTAATTGCCTACCCTGAGGAGTGAAATTGAAAAAATTAAGAAGTAATTTAGTGAGCAAATTAAAATTCATATTAAAGAGCAAATTATAATGCAAATTAAAGAGCAAATGAGAATAAAAAATGCGTGCCGAGTAAACTGCGAAGTGAAAATGAGAAAATTGTCCTTTTCGCTTTTTTCACGCAAAACTTGATTCAAAACAAGAAGCATGTGAATAAGATTATGATTAAGAGATTGGGATCCGTCCAGGGACCTTTTGTAGTATAGATAGTTGCACATTTCCGGCCCATAAGAATTACTTTGCTTCCAAGGTTGTGGACAATGTAAGTTGTACAGAAAAATATTTTCTTACACATGGTGACAGCAATCTACATGTAGCATAAAATTCTATCTTCACGCTTTTAAAAAATCTGTAAGCTTAGAATTTGTTATATCTATCCTAAAAAACTTAGATGATATTTAAAAATGAGAGCACGTAAGCTATCAGTCGTTTGAGATTCCGAGAAAATATACGAGTTATTCGATCATTTGAGATACAGTTACTCCAATCAACTAATAAATAAGGTATGCAGAATACTTTACGATAGTTACGAAAGTATGATGAGCACCTTAAAGGTCGACGACGCTTTATGTTTATTTAGGTATCATCGCACTGATGAATGGAGAAAAATTGAGACCAGATTCATGTAAGCATGAGATTATCCCTTATCGAACATGAAGAACTGAAGAACTAAATCGGGCATGAAAAACTATTCCGCTCCGGCACCAGATGGTATCAAGACCTACTGGTAGAAGAAGTTTCCTTCTACCCACCAGCATCTTGCTCGAATTTTCACCTTATATCTGAAGTCGGAAGAGCCCATTCCGGAGTGGTTGGTTGAAGGGCGCACAGTGCTCCTGCCAAAGATGGACAACTTAGCTGAACATTTGATTGAATCCGCGAAAGTCATTTTTCACATAAAACCAATACCTTCTCATTGAGATGAGAATGTAAAAACTATGAAAAATCTGCTAAAAATATACGGGTTTCGTTGATCCTTTCTGTGTCCAGTGGTGATATTTAGAGTCAGAAATAATTCTTTGTCAATAAGTTCTTGACAAAAGACTGGGGAGGTGTTTACTCCAGAACTAAGGAACGTACAGAGATGATTCTTGAAGAAAATTACACAGTTTTGGCTTCTGACAATGTTGTGCATATTATCAATGAGCAAAAAGTTGCAGTTGAACGTTTTTAAAAATTATGTTCTTGGAAAGATACAAAAAACTTTATGATAATCGAGGCAACCGTATCCCTTTTTTTTTGCATGAGGGCCTAGAGGCTGTGTAACTGTGTGAGCGTGAAAGAAGGTCGTGTTGCACATGTAGCAGTAGCACCTAAAAAGTCCCACGCTGAGTGTGCGGCAGCCTCGATTATCGTTAAGCCTTTTGTATTCTTCCAAGAAGAAAATAATTTTTCAAACATTGAAGTGCAACTTTTTGCTCATTGATAATATGCACAACATTGTCAGAAGCCAAACATGTGTAATTTGCTTCAAGAATCATCTCTGTACGTTCCTTATTTCCGGAGTAAACACCTCCCCACTCTTTTGTCAAGAACTTATTAACGAATAATTATTTCTGACTCTAAATATCACCACTGGGCACAGAAAGGACCAACGAAACCCATACATTTTTAGCAGACTTTTCATAGTTTTTTTCAATGACTTACAGCCATTCAAAGTTGAGTATTCTGAAATGATCATAGGATTATTATGCTTTTTATGTTTCACTCTCCCGCAAATTATCACTAATCATCTGAAAATTTTGAAATTCGGCATCAGTATTGGCAAAACCATCACCTGCAACATGCATGTCGTCTCATATTTTTAGAATTTTTTCTTGCTGAGATTTTCATAAAAATCTGCACAAAAATCGAGCTGGCTAAACTTTTTGAACGGACAGTAGTTTCTTCCATTTCTTTACTGACCACACAGCATGTCCGTCGTGGTTTTTTTCAAGTTATTGATAGTATCCATTGGTTGTCATTTTGCTGTTCAAGGTTTTAGGCCAGTATATAGATGTTATAATTTTTTCCGGTATCTTAGAATATTAATGTAGTGAAGGCCTTTTCCGGTTTTTTGACGTTTTTATTTTAATATTGCCGACATGTTTCGATTCGAATCCGAGTCCTTTTCAAGGCGTAGTTCTTAGTTTCTTTCAGTTCTTTACTTACCTCACGGCATGTTCGTCATGGTTTTGTTCGAGTTGTTGATATAGTATGTCGGCAGTATTGAAATAAAAATATTAAAAACCCGGAAAAAGCCTTCACTAAATTAATATTCTAAGATACCGGAAAAAATTAAAACAACTATATACTGTCCTAAAACCTTGAACAGCAAAATGACAACCAATGGATACTATCAACAGCTGGAACAAAACCACGACGAACATGCTGTGTGTCAAAAATGCGGAAAAGGACTTCACTACATTAATACTAACACTAATTGTTATTTATTATTAATTTTTAGAGTTTTCGCGTATGTCTTACCTTTTTCGAGATAATTCAAAATTTTTATTTTTTCCTTTTGAAAATCTTTTTATTGGTTTAGTTTGTGGTGGCCGAGGACCACCCCTTGTATAAAACCCTTAACATTTGGTCAGTTTCGACCGAATCCCATGCATTTGGTCCATTGTTTTCCCCCTCAGAACTCAATGGAGTGAAGCTAACTGGGGGTAAAAGCTACCACAGGGTTCGCATCTAGCCCCTTGACCTGCCGTCGGCGGACCTATTGTTTCGGCCGAGTCGAGCTCTGGCCGTACATAAGTGTTACTATGGAAATAACAGACATTTTTTTTGGGTGAACATTAGTCACTTTTTGTCACTTTTTAGATGAAATCAGTTACTATTTTCACTTTTTTGAACTCCATCAGTCTGTGGCAGCCCTGGAAATACCTGAAGCCTTCAGAATCCATGAATTCCAAAGATTGAAATAGGGTTAGTTCATAACTTGTGTTACGCAAAGAGATTAAATTGAAATATAATAGGCTATTAAGAAACAATAAGATATTTATGATACAGTGAAACCTCTCCATAAGGGACACTTACGGTGATCGACTTTCTGTCCGCTTAGGGGAGGTGTCCGCCCCAGAGAGTGAGTTGCTGACCAGTAATATGTTCATACATACATATTATGTATATGTAATAATATCATTATTTATTAATTAATTAAATAATGACTAATAATTATTAATAAATTCATGAATAAAAGAAAAATTACAAAGTAATTAATTAATCAAATATATAATTTAATAAATGAAGAAATAAAATAAATGAATAAATAAAATGAATTAATCATTATTTACCAGTTACTTTAGGGGATTAAGGAATTTAGGAGTTCCTCATTTCCAAGATCCAATGAATCTCCTTGAAGAGCAGAAAACTTAAGGAACCCATTAAAGCCTTTAAAGCAGAGATAGAGCTCAGCCTTATTATCAACTATTTCCCAACGAAACTAGACCTAGATGTATCAAAAAGTATCGCAATAGATCATAAGAACATGTAGAAATAATAAAATAGAAATAAAATAAGTTGAAACTGATCCTAAAACAGGTATGGCCGACTAAGGTTTACAAAAAAATAAGAGAACAGAAACTTTAACGACCTAGTAAGGTAAACAAAAGTGCCAAAGCTAGAGAACCTATCCTAAGAGTTTTCAGAACTGTTTCGAATGCTGTTCGATATCCATTTCCGCCAGCGCTGCACTAACTTGTAAGTTTGTTTCTTCCGTAGCCAAGAGAAAATTATTGGCCGTTTCTCGGAGTGTATCATGAGATGGTTGGGCAGAGCCTGACCTATTTGGTGGGACCGATTGCACGTCCTCTCTATCGATGGTAGGGGGTCAACCGAAAGGAGGGGGAGAACGGGGTGTCGACCTGCAACCCTCTGGGCGAATAATACCCATCTCCCGCAACCTCCGGTCTGCCTCCTCATATCCAGAATTATTCCAGAAGCGATAGCGCATCACCTCAAATTCATACTTATAGACTTCACACTCCCGAGAAGAAGCCAAGTGAGGCCCTCTACAGTTCGAGCAACAAGAGATTAGTATTTGCTGTTAGGTATCAGTTCTACTTGGTTCTATGATACTCCGAGCAAAATTCGCAAATCGGGCGATGAGACCTGCATTGGTCAGAACCATGACGGTATTTCTGACAATGGAAACATCTCATGGGGGTTCTCATGTTTCATTCTCCGTCTAGCTGCCGTGATCTTAGCCTATTCGTCGGGGCTGATCCTATTGACGATTTCAAGGGCAGAGGACTTTAATGGGATGCCATTCGCAAATGCTCTTTTTTCGAATTAAAGAAGATGGGATGTAAATCTGATATCCAGAATTTCTAAGATCCGGTGAAAGGACCAGAGAGTTTGCATCAGTCCTGTCCGAGCAGATAATTTTGACCCGGTTCTGGCCGTTTCGAAGGATTTCACGTCGACCTAAAATAACTCTGTCAATCCTGTTGTCAGCTAATGCTAGGGGATCAAATTTCCCCATATTAACACCGGGGACATACCATCTCACATGCGGCAAGTCTCTCTGCGGCAAGTCACAACTGCGGCATCTCTCCCTCATGGAATTTCTCTCATTGAAATCGATATTTTTGCGGCATCTCACATCGCACCCCTGTGACTGGGCAATCCATATACGTACTTGGAAGATCAGTAGATTTAACTTGGTTTTCAGTAAAATATAAGGTTCTTTTTTCTGCGTGTACAGTATTTTATATATATAGTAAATACATCATCGAAAAGGGTCGAAATGTTACGTGTTTAAAAAATTAGCAAAGTGTTTGCACGTCTTTCTACGCAATGGATCAGCGAGAACATCGCTCGAACCTCCATACTCTGGACCGCACCGGGTATTAAACCGCATCAGCGATCGCGTTATCGAAATAGATGACAACGGCTCAAACCGTCGAGTTTCGCTGGAAAATGTCAAAGCAGCTCATTTCTTAATCACATTATATAATGTCACTAAGCCAAACAACACGCAGCCAATACCTCATGTAATTGACAAATCTACGACTCCGGTAATTAACAATGCTGCGTCGCAAAATGACCTTCAACCTGTTTCTCATACTTCTATTACCACGTGCCGAATATATTACGTAAGAAAAGGGTGACTTTTAATATTTAATGACAAAGAACGACATAACATTTTTTTAAATAAAACTAGCATGTAATATATTTCTTACTGCTATCATAAGACTAAGAGTCCTTGTTAAAATATACTTGAATATGCATTTCATTATAATACGAACTAGCGCATTTGTATCTCGCATAAATGTAGTCAACGAACATCGCTTAAATCTAAAAACATAAAAATCTACGCAATCAATGACATTATTGTTAACTGAATGCTTGCGACAATTGAAATTTTATTAGCATTAATATTTTTTGAAACAAAGAACGATAAGATTGCGCATATTTTGATATTTTAAATTTAAGATTAACTTTATATCGTTTACACTACGGAGGGAGTGTGTGAGGTGAAATTCATTCCCGCTACGACACTGCTCGCCGCCATGTTGCGCATGTGCGATCAGAGCCAGATTCTCAAGGGTACGTCTTGCCGACACGAACGAAGCAAGTCAGTCTGCTTTCGCTAGCGCCTCAAATGAGTCGTTGACTCATATGCGCTCTCTCTCTCTCTTTCTGTACCTAGGGACGCTTCCCTCTACAATGTTAAACCATTAAATTCAGTTACCAGTTCAATGTGCTTTCTCTTAATTTCAACTACCTTCTGATGAGGTTATATGGGGACCTCCGCATATTTTCCGCATGCTTGGTGGATCCTGGAAATCATCTGTAATTTTGAACAAAGGAACTTTTGCGCTGAACACCAGGGCACATAACCACAAAAACAAACCCCATGCGTATATGTAACGAGCGGAACTCAATTTACGCGCGAAAAGTTCAAATATTAAAAATGTTATTAAAAATAATAATTTAAAAGTTTCAAATTTATATTAAATCTTCATCGATGGCGAGTCCGCTTCCGCGATTAAGGGTTTAGAAACCCAACTCCAGCGATAAAATCTCCGTCTGAAAATCTTCTTGAATTAAAATAATTGGTTAAATTTAAAGGTTCTTTTGAAATGAAAAACTGCTAATTTTGAAAGTAAATTAACAAACAAATATTTTGTTAATCTGGTCTTTTAGAATTTAACTTTATAAAAATGTTAAGTTTAATTTTTAAGATAACAAACAGGCCGCGGCTGTGTACCAGATTCATCTGTTCTTGTACTTCGTCGTTGGGAGCTTCAATGCCGTCGCAGCGGTCCTCAGCTTCCCCCACACATTCATACATTCTTTCATTAGAAATTGGTAGGGAGTTGAATTTGTAAGAAGAAATATAGCATTTAAGAATAGGGATTACCCTATTCTTAAATGCTATATTTCTCCTTACAAACTCAACTCCCTACCTCTAACCTACTGAACCCAACGATGGATTGCGTAATAAGTAACCCTCTGTTCTCGTGAAAAGCCATATCGAGCACGATAAAGTCCAGACGTACAAATTTGTTATTTATAATTTTCAGAAAGGGCGAGTATATTTTTCAATCGTGAAAAATAAGCATAAAAATAAAAGCATAATGTGACAAACGTTACATAACATAAAATGATTAAGAATTGTTAATTGTTAAAATTAAAACTTTCAGTTATTATAAAGTGAACAATAAATATTTGACAATGCGATTCTAAATCCGTTCATAATTTAAAAATATCCAGATTTTAACGGTTTTTGAAAATTAAACTCTTCCAATTCGAAAGCATCAGTCGTAAAAAAATGCAAACCTCCGACTGACACTTTATAAATAATATTCAATTTTAAAATAATTTCATAACAAAAAAAATCGCAATTAAGGGCTTTAATTATATTTAAAATCTCATTTCAGTCATAGGGTCCCGAAAAACCTCATGAGTGAAAAAATGACTTTTGCGATTTTTTGGCGATAATTATGATTTTTTGCGGTTAAGGAGGTACGGTCGCGCATACTATCTGCAAAAAGTTAGTCCTAAGTCTAAGTCGAAAAGTAATACTGTTTGAATTATATAAGTTTTATTAACCCTTAAATGTATAATATGTAGCTTATTTACGTCGAAGAAAGTCAAAAATTAGATAATTATACCGGTATGATGTTTCATTGATTAATTTCCTATCAGTCCTAAGAGAAAATTTTCGGCTATGATTGTACACTACACATAGACAAGTTGTGTATACAGACGAGTATACACTAACTCCTAAAGGTCTGAGCGTAGACGCGACAACGTCGCATTTTTCATGGTGTCTGCTTTGACAGTCGTGCTCTTTGGCTGCAAATGAAAACGTGACATTTGTTGAAAATGACAGACCGATTAGTGATTAAAGGTAAATTTATGAAAAAGAAAGTTTCTCATAAAAGAATGAAAGCTGTTGCGCATGCGCTAGACTCGCTAGGCGCTCCGACAGCGTTGCCGGATGGCTACCTCGTGCTTGTTTCGTTTTTCGAAAATTTCAAAATTCTCAAACTTTGCATGCCTCTCATTCTCAAACTAAGAGGACAAAAATTCTGAAATTTTTGAAAAATCTTCATAGAACCCCCTTCTAATATATATCAGTTTTTGAAAAAAAAAAAAAACGGTAAGAATAGTTTACGAGTTAAGAGTTAGAAATGTAACATTTTTTATGCTTGAGATAGGCTTTACGTGTATAAGGGTTCAAATTTGATCCTAATTATCTCAGCTCAGCAGAGGACAATATTCCTTAAATTTCGCAAACTTTTACATAATATTCCAAAGAACCTATAGTCAAAGTTTAAACAAATCCATAAGAAAAGTGTGTTCGTCACTATACCTCTTTAATTACGAGGGCTATTTGATAAGTCAGTGACTTTTTGAATTTCCCGCGCAGTAAATTTAGATGCAACACAGCTCCCGTCAACGCCATCTGTGAATAGACTACTGTTACATTTTGAGCAAGCTGGGTCATTTAGTTTGTGTTTGACAGCCATTGAAAGCAGAGAACCTGGGTAATTTTAACGAAAATGGAAAAAAGTGAATTTTGTGTGCTGATTAAGCATTATTTTTTGTGTAAAAAAAACCATCACTGAAACCAAGGAAAGGCTTGATAAATACTATACGAACTCCGCACCATCAATCTCAATGGTTAAGAAGTGGTTCACTGAGTTCCGTTATGGTCGTACCAGCACAAGTGACGCCGAACGTTCACTTCGCCCAAAAGAGGTCCTTACACCAGAAATCGTCGATAAAATCCATGAAATGATATTAGGTGATAGGAGAATGTGAGTGCGTGAGTTGGCTGAGGCTGTGGGCATCTCAACTGAGCGGGTACATCACATTTTACATGAATATTTGGACATGAAAAAGCTATCCGCGAGATGGGTGCCGTGCAAAACCATTTAAGTAGTGAGTCAATCTGTCTATGGTTTTGGAAAGACCTAACACACCATTCTTAATTTTACGCTCCGCGAACGGTTCCAAGTCTCTAATTTTAGGCGTAATTATAATATCACGTATCCGGAACAAATCAAAAGATCGCTGTAAAAAGAACCCATCAATATGGCGACGTACAGGAAATCTGTATTTATATTCTGCAAGTTTAATACATGTCATACAATCTTCAACGAAGATCATAGTGATTCGAATTAAAAGATTATGTCGTTTTCAATTAATAATAACTGCTAGCGGTGAGCGACCGGCTAAACACGTTTAAGTATCCAATTCGGTCCTAATAAGAACCTATATATAAACTAAATGGAAAAATGTGTAAGCACATTTAATCAAGAACTCAATGAATCTATGGCTTTCGAAAAACCCAAAAGGGAAGGGTACAACAGTGCACGGAGCAACTGTGCACGAGCCCATCTGTGCACGCCGATGACCACAGGCACAACTGTGCACGTTGTTAGGCATAGGCATTACTGTGCACCAGGCGATCTATGCACATCTAAATTTAGACTTTTGGCCTGTAATGTACATGTCATGCCATGTTCGTTGAGAGATCATAGCGGATTCGAATTAAGTGATTGTGGCGTATTATATTAATAATAACTGCTAGCGGTGAGCTACCTGCTAAACGCCCTTACGTATGTGATGCGGACCTACTAGGAACCTATATATACTTACAGAAAAATATGTGTAAAAACATTTGAGCAGAGAGTCAATCTGTCTATGGTTTTGGAAAGACCTAATATTCCATAAGTAATATTATATTCCGCTAACGACTTTAAGTCTCTAATTTCATGCGTAATTATCAGATCATGTATATGGAACAAATTAAAAGACCGCTGTTCACAGAACCCATCAAGATACTGACGTACAGGAAATTCGTATTGATATTCTCCAAGTTTTATACATGACATGCAATCTTCACTGAGAGATCATAGCGATTCGAATTAAGTGATTATGACGTTTTTGATTAATGATAACTGCTTGCCCTGAGCGACCTGCTAAACACCTTTACGTAACGAATTTGGACTTAATAAGAACCTATATATAAACTGACTGAAAATATGTGTAAACACATTCAAGCAAGCACTCTATAACCTATGACTTTGCCAAAACCCCACTGGAAAGGGTAAAACTGTGCGAGGAGCAGCTGTGAATGAGCCCATGTGTGCACGTCGATGGCCACAGGAATAACTGTGCATCAGGCCATCTGTGCACGTCCAAATTTATAGGTGCACAGATAGGACACCCCCAACTGTGCACGTCGAAATGTCGACTTGCACAGATACTACCCTACGAACGGTTCACGTGCACAGATGTGTCACTTCCATCTGTGCATTCTAAATGTCGGCGTGCGCAGATGGTACCCTTCGAACGGTTCACGTGAACAGATGGGATACTCCCAATTGTGGACGCCCCAATTTGCGAGGAGTACAACTGTGCACGAAATTACTCCATTAGCTCAAAATTATTGAAAGTCAAGCGGACATAAAGTTGTTATCTGGTTAGACCCAGGAACTTCAAGCATCAGGGCATTTTTCGCGACAAAGTTTTTGTGCGACTTGGGTAGGAAGTACGGTACACGATTGCCGGGGCCACCACATGTGCCATAACGCAAGCAAGCTTTCATGTCAATGATGAGCACAGACGCAAATTTGCGATAAAGTACGACGCGTGCCTGCTCGTTTTTGACGGAAGTGAGAAATGTTGAGAAACGCGAAAAAAGAATACAAAATTGGTTAAAATTGATGGTCAGAAGCACCATGGGAAGTAAGTATGAACATTTTTGTAAATGAAAGTTAATTTTTAATTCTAATCTTATTCGGCTTCCCGTATTTTGGAATATGATTATTAAAGATCTTATTAATCGCTGCTCTAGTTGTCATTCTTCTCAAAGGATATAGACATACGAATTTATTAAATGCATCGATTGTCGATAATATGTATTTAAATCCCCCTTTTGATGCGGGCAAGGGACCATAAAAATCAATCGATAAGATTTCTCCCGGTTTCATAGGCGTATAGTTCTTCATTTCCGCGTAGCTCGTTTGGTTTGTTATCTTGTTTTCCTGACATGAGTCACAACTCGATAATCTTTGTCTAATGGTTTTTGCTAAACGTGGATAATAAAAGTATTCCTGTAGCATTCTAAATACTTTCTGAGGACCTATATGAGCATAAAGTTCATGACATTCGTCTATTACGTCGTTGATAATGGTTTTAGTTAAATAAAGTTTTTTTCCGTTCCCATCAATAAAGTAAACGAGTTCTTCTTGCATTTCAAATATTTTAGTTTTTCTCATTAATTGCTTTAATGCATCGTTGCAAAATGGGGTCCTCTTTGCGCTCTTTTGCAATATTTTTTAAGCGATTCCGTAACTCAGATGAGGCTCGCTTTGCTAAAGTGTAAAGAAAAATTTTCCCTTCAATAATATCAAATGGGTATCCTAATCCTGTTGACGGAATTCTACTTAGAGTATCGGCTATTATGTTTTTTTTCCTTCGCAATATTCTATCGTAAAACGATAGTCTTGTATTGACAAGATCTATCGTGTCAATCTGCCACTAACTAATTTACACGTTTTTAGAAATGTTAACGCTTTATGATCGGTACGAATTGTTATTCTAGCGCCTAACACGTATGATCTAAATTTCATTAGGGCCCATACATAAGCTAATAACTCCTTTTCTGTCGTATAATACGATAATTCGGATCCCTTCAAAGTGCGACTGGCAAATGAAATGGGTGCGTGCTCTCTATTTACATCAACTTGATAGAGAACTGCTCCTAATGCTCGATCGCATGCATCTGTTTGTAAGTAGAAGGGTTTATTCAAATCCGGGTATGTTAGAATGGTGAATTCGCAAAATAGTGCTTTGACTTTCTTGAATGCATCGTCCGCTTCTGAATCCCATATCCATTTAGTCCCTATGCGCAGTAAATTCAAAAGCGGTGCTATTTCTTATGCGTGCTTCCTAGTAAATTTTGTATACAAATTTATTACACCCAAAAATCCACGCAGTTCAAAATTTACTGTTATATTATGATCGTCTAGACGTTGGAATAATAATTCTAAATGTTCCAGATGTTGTGATATACTTAGTGAGGTACATAACATATCATCAATAAAAGTAATAACAAAGTTTCCTAATCCATTTAGAACAAACTCCGAAGCTGTTACTAACGCTGCTGTGTTTGTTTTTAAACCGAAAGGTTTGACACCAAATTCATAAGCCTTTTCCTCATACAAGAAAGCTGTGTATTTCATAGATTCTGGATGTAATGGAATTTGCCAAAAGGTACTATTCAAGTCCAAAGTTGACATCACTTGGGTTCCTGCACATCTTTGAAATAAAACTTCAGTTGGCTCTCCGCATTCGTAATCATTGACCATAATTTCGTTTAACTTCCTAGCGTCTAAACAAAGTCTTCTGGTACCATCCTTTTTAATTCGGGCCACTAATGGATTTATATAAGCGCTATTTGACCTTTGAATTATTCCCATATCTATGAGGTTTATAATTTCATTCGCTACTTTGTCGCGTGCAAACATAGGTATATGGTAAGTTCGTGATATAAAAGGTCTCTTATCATCTATATTAAGTTGATGTTTATATATCGAGATCCTACCTGGTTTCCGAGAAAATACATTTTTATAACGGGATATAAGTTTGTAGAATCGCTCTTTTTACCAAGAAAACACAATTATCCATTGACCTCATTTTGCAATTAAACGTTATTAAACAATAAGCGATTGTTAACTTTTTTATGATTTCCTAGGCATCGCTAGAGTATTTTGAAGATGTCCTGCAAATATGAACTCATTCCAATAATATCTGGCCAAGTTAGAACGATTTTAGGTTTAAAACTTAATTAAATCAGGGAGCAACTTTTTTTCAATATTTCGTTTTTATTATTAAATATAAAGTTTTGTCAAAAAAAATTCTGATTGGAAAAAGTTTCATATACTTATTCTCTACAATTCTACACTTTCAAAAAATTTATTTTTCGATTTTGAAAATTTTCTTTTTTCGAGACGATCGGACAATACTAATACGCGTTTTCGAGCGCAGGGCTGGTTCTTGCATCCGGCGGGTCAATCGATGGTTCTAATATGTTTAAGAATGGCTTGCTATATAATTTGCTAACGTCAGCGAATTTTTATGCAGGATTTGAGGAGACACCCTGATATCGAAGTAGCCACATAAAAAAAAAGTAGAATGTTTTTCTTTGTAATAATAATTTGTTTACAATTCAATCTCGTGTAAACAGTCAGTAGAAAATTAAAATATCTGTATTTCTTTTATCGATTTGTATTTAGTTAATCCGCCGAAATTTTTCTGCGGATGATTAATCGGATCGGCGCACACTGGGTTGAATCGGGAATTTACTATTCAAAATCACCTACAGCCCACAATTCTCAACCGATTTTCAATTTTATTCTTTAGAAGTGATCAGAGATAGTTGCACAAGAGCGTCTCTGGATTCGATTTTTTCATTTTTGTCATTTTCTATTTTTTATATAAATAAACAAGGAGCGAGAATGAGTCATTTTTTAATTAATATTTTTTATCTTCAAATCAATAATTTAATTAAGCCCATTTTTGACGAAAATGAATGACGAAGTATCCAAAGAATGTAAATAAATTACAGGATATTAAATCTAATTGTTATAAACAAATTATTTTAACAAAATGTCAACACATTCGAAATTTCACTTCCAAGCATATTTGTGAGTTTAAATTGCTTGATTCTATCAAGAGGATCACGTTTGATCATGAAAATTTGTTGTATGGTATATTTGGTTCATTTTATAAACAAACTATATAAACAAATGCATAGTTTAGGAATTTTTTGGCAGAAAGTAATCTCTTTTCTTTCTTAGTACCTTCGAATTCTATTTGTGGTAATATTTAGTGATTAAGATTGGTCATTCGATATTATTTGTTTATTTTATGAACAAATTTTATAAGCAAAAGCATATTTTGGTCATTTATAGACAGAAAGTAATAGTTTTTCTTTCAAATCGTCTTCAAATTACATAAGTGGTGAGGTTTAGTGACGCAGAATTGTCAATCGATATCATTTGTTCATGGTATAAACAAATCTTATAAACAAATGCATAGTTTGACCATTTATAGATAGATACTAATCGTTTTTCTTTCTAATCGTCTTGAAATTACATAAGTAGTGATATTTAGTGACGAAGTATTGTCAATCAAAATTATTTGTTTCTGTTATAAACAAATGCATAGTTTGACCGTTTATAGTTAGAAAGTGATCGTTTTTCTTTCTAATCGTCTTCAAATGGCATAGGTGGTGATGTTTAGTGAAGAAGATTTGTCATTTGATATTATTTGTTTATTTTATGAACAAATGCATAGTTTGGCAGCTTCTTCTGAATACAGTATATTTTGAATATTTGAATTACTTAAAAAACTGAAAAGCAGTTTTAAAACAACATTTACTTCAGTCAACCTCACCGGCAGTTACGTAAAACGTTACTCTACCTTGAACTTATATTTTTTTATAGAATTTGTTTCTAACATAAACAAATAATATCGATCGAAAGTTCGGTACAAATAGCCGAAGTCGTAGTTCGGAAATATTTGTACCGAAATTTCGGTACACGTAGACACTTCCATTTAAAAAAGTAAAAAAAATCGATATCTCGAAAACTATTCCCCACCTCAAAATTGAATTGCCTCTGTTTACTCCATAAACACTGCAATTATATCATCGTTTTAAAATTATAAAATGATTTTACACAAAAAGTATTGAAAATAGCCAATTTTTCACTCAGAATACAGACTTATTCAAAAGAGTAGGCCCTAAATGAGGCAATTCAATTTTCAGGTTAGAGCATGGTTCTAAAGCCCTTAATATGGAATATCTATTAAAATTCTACCGAAAAGAAAATTAAGTTTACCAAACTAATTACCATTCCCTGAAAATTCATTACCTACAGTCCTACAATTCGCATTCTACGTCAAAAGAATATGTACTTAATTTTGCAGCATAAACTTGGAACAAACTTTGAATTATAGGTATGAAACCAATTCAAATTATTGATACAATGCTATGATCCTATCATATTTCGTTTGCAATAAACATTAGGACGCATCCTTTTGATCACTTTTTCCCCCTCGTATATCAAAAAAATTTCATGAAATGACTTGTCACTATTAGACACTGCCAAACGGACTTACAGAATAGTCGATATTTATAAGCTGTGCGTGAAGGTAAAAAACTTGTTTTACTTCGACGAAGTATATTGTCATTAGGTCAAATTTATTTCGAAGACCTTAAGAGAGAAGATTGTTGCCATGGCATAGAGAGCGCGGAATCGAGAAAACTTGGGTACCGTAGAAGGGTTTGAACCTTTGAGAATTTCTCGTGGAAGATGGTTCGATCGTCCGGGAAAAGGTGCAGATAGAAAGAGAGAAGAGGAGAGAAAGAAAGAGATGGAAGGAACAGGAAAGGAGAGAGGACGTTAAAATACGTCCCTGGCCCCGACAGACGCAAGACGGAAGGAATTAGGCGGTCTGCGAACGCAAACTCACCTCGTGCCACATTCCGCTGGTTTCGGTCCACGTTTCCACAACGATATCTTCTGTAATAATCCTAGTTGAGTAAAAAAAAATTAATTCCGAGTCGACACTTTATCACTGTTGTCTACACCCACTTTGACACGACACTTTTTTCAAATTTCCCTCCCGCGCAATCACACACATGCGGCCTTTTTTTCACTATGGTATCGTAATATCATACGTTACGCGCAAATTCGTGCGCGCCAATCCACATCCACACACGCGGTCCGAGAACAAACTGACGCAGTGGCGTCGCAGCATAAAACTTTTTAATCTCCTTCGCGTTGCACGGTCGGACACCGACTGAACGTGGGCTCAACCTCACTGGTCTCTCTCGGCAATCGTCGGCATTCTCCAGAAAACCGTTCGGAACGGCATGGAACGAGTGTCTGCGCGGACGTCATCGGCAACAGGCATCAGCGATATATAGACGATAGATCCCACCGCAGAAAATCAGTTAAAACTTTTTTTTTCATCTTCTTTAAATCTTGAAAATTAAAGAATATTATTAAAAACGGAATTTTTTTGGTACAACAACGGTTGTTTCAAGCAGTCCAAATATCTTTTTTTTACAATTTCAATTTTTGGCGGGAAATAAGGCATTGCTTGTTACTGATTGGTCCGCGCGTTTCACAGTTCCTCTTGTACGGTGGTGTAACATCTGGCATTAACCCTCTGCCTAGTCCAAAGATATTATATGCCTAGATGCGGCACGGGGTGTCAGAGTGGGGGTACTATATTATAGCACATCACGTTTTCTGCCATATCGAGGTGTTGCCCTCACCGTACTACGAAGTCGAGCGCTGATTTTCTCGTTCTTCGTCAAATATGACGGTAAAGCAGTAGAAAGATTGTACATAACATTATGAAAAACAAATGCGCATTTTTAAAACTTTACCCTGTAGTGAAATTAAGATTGCTGTGAAATTACGTGACACACCAAACGAAATAGTTGAAAAATATTCACGAAAAAAATTAGGAAAAGAATGTTAGTATTCTATATGTATAAGTATTTAAATAAGAATCGCCTGTAGTTGGCCTATACAAATTATAGTTTCCAGAGATCACCACGAGGAGGTTGCGATACGATTTTGAACTTCTTATGGGGCTGGTTTTTTAGTGTGAGTACCCTCGCCTCTCACAAAACGGGGTGCTTTTCGACTGTGTGTCCCCTCGCCTCTCACAAGACGGAGTGCTTTTTTAGTGTGTATCCCCGTGCCTCACACAAAACCGAATACTTTTTATGTAATTATCTATTTTAATCTTCATCACTTTCAATTACTGGAATGTAATTATTTTTCTTGAATACATCACTAAGTATTTTCGCTGATTTAAAAACTATGGATAGGTATCTAGCATGAGATAAATAATACACTATTGCAGCAATATGAGAGCAACAATCAACAGTCCATTTCCCATTAGCACATCCGCATGTGTAATGCGTCAAACCAGAAACACCAACGCTGTTGGCTGATATCTCAAGAAGCATCTGCATGCTGTGCGAGAAATATAACGAGATGGAACTATCAATTTGAGTACATTTGGCTGGTCTTTAACGCACTCAATCTTCAGTTTCCCATCTTTATTCATTATTTCTGCCAAAATGATAACGCTTGGCTCAGTTAGTATGAACCAGTGGATAAGATCTTCAAATTTCTTTCCGTCATTTCTGGAAAAGCTAAAATGTCATCGGATGTAGCGCATGTATGGACCATATTGTGCTAACGAAAATGATGCGGGAATTTTGGAAAATGTCATTGACGATCCAAATAGTTGGCGCAAAATCCTAAGAGAAGGTGATGTTTTCATCCTTGATCGTGGTTTCCGTGATGTAAAAGAAAAATTAGAGGATGAGAATTCAAAAGTCTTGATGTCTTCTCTAAAAGGCAAGAGGAAACAACTGTCCACGAAAGAATTAGATGAATCTTGTTTTGTCACTAAAGTTCGCTGGGCAGTTGAATCCGTAAACGGTGTACTTGAACAAAAATATCGCCTTTTGGATCATAAAATCGAAAACAAGCTCATAGAAATGCATAATCAAAAAGAAGTGCAGAATACTTCGGCGACTGAGGTAGAAGAAAATGGTTCGCTTCGTCGAAAGTTACCTTTTAAAATTGTTACATCCGATGACATTCTAGATTACCCAGAAATGACGGTAAGGGATTCAAAGATCTTATTCACTAGTTCATATTAACTAGGCCAAACGATATCATATTTGGCAGAAATGATGGATAAAGATGGGAATTTGAGGATTCAGTACGTTAAAGATCAGTCAAATGTACTCAAATTGAAATCTCCATCTCGTCATATTTCTCGCACAGCATACAGGTGCTTCTTGAGATATCGGCCAAACGGCGTTGGTGTTTCTGTTTTGACGCATCACACATGCGAATGTGCCGAAGGTAAACAGACTGTTGGTTTTTGCTCTCATATTTCTGCAACAGTGTATTATTTATCTCATGCTAGATACTTATTCAAAGTTTTTCAAATCAGCGGAAATACTAAGTGATTTATTCAAGAAAAATAATTACATTCCAGTAATTGAAAGTGACAGTGATGAAGATTAAAGTAAATAATTACATAAAAAGTATTCGGTTTTGTGTGAGGCAAGGGGATACACACTAAAAAAGCACCCCCTTTTGTGAGAGACGAGGGGACACACACTCGAAAAGCACCCCGTTTTGTGAGAGGCGAGGGTACTCACACTAAAAAAGCAGCCCCATAAGGAAAATGTTCCTTCCTAATATGAACATAACTGAAATAATTATAGATGCAAAACAAAGTTTGTCATTTCGATATATCTTGGGGAGGTGAAGGGGGTCGTTTAAGCAGACAGACATTAAAAAATAACTGAAAATATTAAGTTCTGGAAAGTCAAACGGCTAGCCCGCTGCCTGATGGTGCTCAGTATACTCACGGAGCTGTCGTTGGCGGAACCTCATGTTTTATTGTAAAATGCATATTTCCGCCAATTTTCAATGAATTAATAAACAGTAGGCTATTTTCAACTTTTTCTTTATTTTGTAAGTATTGCTAGGGTATATTTAGTTTGTATATCAAGTTTGAAATAGTTTCAGTAATATTTTCCCAACTTACGACGATTTATTTCTTAAAAACTAATTGAATTTGGGGACACATTTTTTTAAGTTTATCAGGCTTATTATTAAAAATAATTACCCGATCCAAAAATAGAAAAAAATTCCGTCTCGCCATTATCGACAAGCCTATATTTTTCAAAAATTAATGTTTTGACTTTTAAATTTTCCGTCCACCCAGACGTTTGGACAATACTGCTACCCATCTCAAGCGCTGGGCGAGTTTCTCGATCCAGACCCTCAATTTAAGTATGTTTAAAATGTTTTCATTTTTAGTCAATAATTTCGAGTTTTGCTGATACTTGATACATTCAGAATTTACGTATATTTTATAAATAAACATGAATTATTTCCGCTAGAATTTCGTATTATTTAAAAAACATTAAATAATTCCTGATATCAATAATAATAATAATATTGAAGAGTATTCAATTGCGAATATTCTAAATTGACGAATTTTAAATTGAAATTCCTTAACATTGCAGAACTTACAATTGTAAATCTTCAAAATTAATCTATTTAAAAAATGTTTAAAATGCAGGTATGTTAAGCTGGCACAACACAATTGAGGTATAGAGAGGTATATGATTTTCTTCATGTATTTATTATAACGTTAAGGTGGCACAACGCTATATATAACAAAAAAAAACGGGCAAAGGAAAAATCGCACGACTTTTTGTCGACGATATTTCAGAAGCCTTAAATGAACCTCAAATTATGCAAGGGAATTGAAAAAAATAATTTTTTTTTTGTAAATTTGTTTAAACAATTTATTTTAATGTTCAAATATCATATTGGGGGAGCCCTAAATGAGCCTTAACCCAGGATAAGAAAATAAATATGTTTAATTCATTTTGAATATGATTGTTTAAACAAAAATTGTTTAAACTTTTTTTTAAATTTTCATTATTATATTCCCAAGGCCTAAATGAGCCCTAAATTATTGTATGAGGTGAATTTTGTGTAAAATAATTTTTTGTACGTTTTACAGCATTGTTCGGCCAGCTTAACGTTAAGCTAGCACAAACACTATTTTTTTTATAATAAAGCCCTAAATTGGGGAATAGGGGCCCAAATTGGACCTTAATGAGACCCAAATTATGCGAGTGGAAAGAATGGGTTTTATGATTTTCTTCATGTATTTATTACAACGTTAAGGTGGCACAACACTATATATAACAAAAAAAAGGGCAAATGAAAAATCGCACGACTTTCTGTCGACGATATTTCAGGAGCCTTAAATCAGCCTGAAATTATGCAAGGGAATTGCAAAAAAATTTTTTTTGTAAATTTGTTTAAACAATTTTTTTAATCTTCAAATATCATATTCGGGGAGCCCTAAATGAGCCTTAACGCAGAGTAAGAAAATAAATATGTTTAATTCATTTTGAATATGATTGTTTAAACAAAAATTGTTCAAACCTTTTTTTTCAATTTTGATTATTATATTCCCAGAGCCCTAAATGAGCCCTAAATTATTGTATGAGGTGAATTTTGTGTAAAATAATTCAAGCCTTGCGTCTTTTTGAACAAGACTGTACGGCCAGAGCTCGACTCGGCCGAAACAATAGGTCCGCCGACGGCAGATCAAGGGGCTGGATGCGAACCCTGTGGTAGCTTTTACCCCAATTCAGATATTATAGTTAATGCGGCAGCTTTTTTTAGTTATAAAGTATTTTGTTATAAATTTGTTTACATCTTTTCAAATTTTCAATTATTTTTTAATCTTTTCAAAATTTCTAAATATCTTTTAAAGTAACTCGAATTTTTGCTAATATTTTGTGATCTTGCAAAATTACAAAATTTTGCTTTAACACGTTCTACATTTTAGGTAATTATCTAAACTCTCTCGGAGACAAAATATTTTTATTTTTAACGGATCTTGGGCGATACGTATTTTTATGATTTTAGCAAAACAAATTTTCTACAAGAAAGGTAATCTTTGAATTTACCTTTCAATTAACCAATCAGTGGAATTTTCAGACAAAAAAGGTGAATTCTCCAAGAAAAATGTTGTAATTTTAATAAAAACTAGATGAAATTTCTACCAAAAGAGATAAATTTTAAAACCTAAAATACAAATTTTCAAATTATTATTTAATTTTCAACTAAAAAATGTTATTATTTGAATATGAATTTTTATTATTTATAAATTACTTATTATTCAGTTGATTTGTTTGTGAATAAATAATATTAAATACAATTTTCCGTTACTTTTGTAGAAAGTTAAGGCTTCACCAACTATACGAAGGCATTACATTATCCATACCTAATGGAAAATTAAACGAATTGTATTATTTTGTTATTATTTGTGACTGGTTTATTCTTTAGTTTATTTATTAATTAATTAACAGTAAATCAAAAATTATTAAACAATGTATGTATGGTGATACTTACCCACCAAAAATGTTGCTTGCCCGTGCTCGCGTTGCAAGCTTGGCAAGTGAGGGATGGCACGAATACCGAACATTCGCGTAGGCCTAGAGGCCCTAGAGCCTATAGTCAAAGATATTATTAGAGTAGACCCATCCGTATTCGGCGAACTTTTGCTAGGCATTCGCCGAATGCCTTATATGTGGGTCGGGCTTAAGAATCATGAGAAAAATTTTATTAATTATAATAATTTATTTATTTATATTCTAATATTTATAACGACTTTAATTTATGTAAATTCAATTTAATTAACTAATGATTAAATGTTTAACTTAATTCAATCATCTTTTTCATAGTAATTCATCAAAAGTTTGGTATAAATTAGAATTGATTTAATTTTTTCAATCATTTGAATTTGTCCACCTTGCTATTCAATCAATAAATTTAAAATAATGTCTTTAATATCTGACTACTTAGTTACAATAATTTATTTTTTTTTACAGTAAAAATCTCCAACAATGAACATTTTAAACATTTTAAATTAAAATATTAAATATTATAATCATCGACTTGGACCATTTTTGTATCTCGACGGCGAAGTTTTTTCCTTATCACCTTGGTAAGCAGACTCCTTTAAATATGCTCAATATCTATTACATAAGATACAGTTTTTAATAATTATCATGTTCTTCTATATATAGTACGCCTGATGAGGGTAACTGTACGTTACCGAAACGTTGTAAGTTATAACAACGGCTTAAGACGATGTCAGGGTACCGTGCGATACCTGACGGCTCCCTCACTGACCCTTCCTATTGTAAGGCGCTCGAACTGCTGCCCAGCGGGCCGATGTGATGCTCAACCGGAGGCTACTGTGTTACATTACCTAATGATCTCTGTTCCGCACCAGCACGGAGGTTGAGTCGAAGGAGCGTTTTTTTACGTGGGGCTCCTCTGACGTTTAAAATTATACTAATTGCAAAATGATTAAATTTTAAGGTTCAAGAATATTCCCTCACACACACATACGCACACACTCACACACATACGCACACACGCACACACACACACACATATTTATATATTTATATAATCTGTCACAACAATAGAAATTATTTGTATTTATTATACCCGCATATTCTCGCTTATTCATTTCGTAAAGACGGAAAAAACGATTTAAGTAATTATGCTATTATCGCTTTCGTTTGCGCAATTAGTTAGCCGCCTTTCAAATGATCTAAAATCCTTTGCATCACTTTTGAGACTAATTTTTTTAGTTCTTTTAATATATCTAGAAGACTTTATACAAAAATCTGAGTATGATAAAGTTCGTTTGGTTTAAAAAAAAACTAATTAAGTTTCAGTTTTAAGGCTGTAAAATCATGGAATCTCAAAACAAATCCTAACAAGTGATATACGATTTGAAAGTTTTAGCCAATTTCTTTCAATATATATTTTTTTTATTTCGAAATAAGGTCAAGGAACCAATTGTCGAGGAAATAGGCCACCTCAAACTTTGCAATTCTCTTTCTTCCAAATGAAAATTCCTGCAACTTTGACAATCATTTGGCTGGACAGTAAATTTATCGAAGTTTCATTTATGAACACTGCAACCTGAATTTTTGCACGGTTCCTCAATCGGAGGCCTACAAGCGTGAACAATCAGGGACATGTGGACCATTTCCTAATAATACGCAATATCCGCGTATGAGTACCCGCGCACTGCCCTTTACCCCACGCTCCTGGTGTTTCACGCTTGATTGAAAACACTCTCTCGACTCCGCGGGGCTACAATCTCAGTCCGAAACCGTCGCGGCAACAATTCTCGTAAGCAGTAAATCGGTTGTCAACATGGAGGGATAACGGAGAGGTCAAACATAGCACAAAATCGGTAACGTAGTTTATGGGCAGCCCCTAACTAAACATTGCCTATAAATATGATATGATTCATACTTTCTAAATCAGCTTTTTTATTATAAAGACTTGTTAAATTTTCAAAGTTATTAGTGATGCATGAAATTGTGGGCGTCAGCATAAAAAGGGCTTTTATGGCCGGTTGTAGTTTAGGAGATATTCGCGTTTTTCTAAGTCATGGTCAAAATTATTATTTTTTGGTTTGGGTGGGGGATGATATTAAAACATATACTGAATCATTTGACACTATAATCGAGCCCGAAAGTATCCAGAAGTGACTATATTTTATGTCAGATGAAAAAGAATAACACGTGCGCCTATGACACTCACCAACATTAGATGCGTTTTTCTCGAAAAGCGGGTTTTCCGAGTTCTAATTTCAAAAATTCCCCGGCGACTCGTTTTTTAACCTAAAACGTTCATCTTGGGTTCAAAACTCTGGAAATTTATCCGGCTATACGACCCTATACGTAACTCCACACAGGCCATAAGTTCTCTTTCAATGCGGACACCCACAATATAATTTAAAAATGTACAGAAGATTTCTGATTCTTCATTTAATGTTTAAAACTCTCTTGAATATAAATTTTAAACTCGTTTCTTGTAACAAATAGTTATTTATTTTTCTATTTGTGTACACATTTTTTTGAATATTGAAACTTCTCTATAAGAAGTAGATCAGTTGCGAAGGACATTGTTCAAAGCCCTAAGCAGTGGAACTTTTCCTCCATCACATACTCCATTGAAGTCATCTTGATCTATGCTCCATACCATGGCACCACCAAGGTTCAATCTTTTAATATATGCTGCCTTTTCTATTATGGAACTGAAGCAGCGGAAAAAATTCGAATGAATACTCTGGTAGTTAACAAAATGAAAAAAATGCAGAAGTATTTCCTTAAAACTTACTTTACGTCATCATATCCTACAATCTGATTTCCTTTAAAAGCATATACGACATGCTGTTCTTTATCGCTTTCCTTAAGTTTCGAGCAAGTGCCCTAACTTTTGGAGTGAATTTTTTATTTGATGTTATGTAGCTAATCACGCATTGAATATTTCATGCATGCCGTCTCGCCGTTTCAAAAGTCTGATGCTCTACCGACTGAGCTATCTGGGCTGGTATTATTATTATACCATTAAGCCATTTCCCCTTCGGGGTAGGCGTTATCCATAATAATCGGTGGAGGAATTCCATTCAGTCTCAACCATAATTTTTTTTAGAGAATTTGGGTTGTAATACTTGTACTTCACCACTCTCCCCTCTCCTAGATTCTAGCTAAGGGGAGTTCGCCTACAACGCCTATACAAGGCCCTCGGGGCCTCAGTAGTCCCTGCGCCCTGTCCACGGATAGGTCATTCTTTGTAGCTTTCGGTTTAATAAACTAAATATCTCATATCCAAGTTAAATGAGTGTAAATTACTAGACCGACACAGGGTGTAATGACATTTTTAATTCCAATAAATGTTTTAAAAAAATATATGCTTTTCAACATTTTCAAAATTTAAAGAAAGTAGAAGAAAATATTTTGTTTGTAGAGTAAGAAATGTTAATCAACATTTTTACTAGATATCAAATATATGTTGGAAGGAAAGATGCCGAGATACCAAATCGCGAAAAAAGTCACGTGAATTATTTAAAGAAATTAAATTTGTTCAAACAATTAAAACATGATAATAGATGCAATGTTCTGCAATGTTGATGCAATGACTGCAATGCTCACGAAACGTCGGCAAGTTTCGTAGTTTTGTACACGATTGAAACCCGAAAAAGCTTTAAAATTTAAATTAAAACATGGTTAATATATTCTTTCTATACACTATACAGTCAGGAAAATAATTGTATGTATTACATTTTATTTCATTCTTTTAAAGTTATCGAAGAAATACTTATTAAGCAGATAAAAATTGTTTAAACAAATAGGTATTTGTTAAAAATTAGAAGAAATTTATCAAAATTATTTAATTACTCAACAAAAAGTAGCATAGGATACCAATATGAGAAAAAAATTTACTATCTCTGGCTCAATTTCTAGAAATTTTGTAAATAAACAATAATTAATTGTTTGAATAATTAAGTAATGTTTTTTACAAAATTTAATAATCCAAACAATGACGAAATATTACATTTCAATCAGAAAATACGATTATTTTTTACATTTTTTGGAAATGAATAATTATTGAAATAAGTTAAGTGACATTCACTTTAACAATTACAAATTGTTTAACAAGTAATGGAAAATATTGAAATTGTCCAATATTAAACATTTTGATGAAAAAGACGACAGAAATTGCTTAAAATTACCAATAATACGTAAAAATGTATTTTTTTATATTTTTGGGTCATATTTGGGGGGCTAGATGACGGGATGAAGGTGGGTTCAAAGTAAAAGTTATTAGTATGGGTTTATTTCGTAGACACTCCTCTTTAATCTCTATAAAACTTGGCACATTTCGATCAAACCCTGAAGCATGAGTTTCATTTTTCGATAATCCAACATTTCCTCATATTAATTAAATGAGATTTTGAAGTGCCCAGTGGCACGTGTTAATATTTGAATTTCGACAACAAGAAAAAATGATGGATTTATTTCCTCAGGAAATGGAAACTTTTGGGAGGAGGTTGACTTGCCCTGTAGCTATAAAACCTTTTTTTTGACAACCCTAGTGGGCATATTTGATTAAAATATAGATATTATTAGTCTTCAAAAGCAAGGAGACCAAAATGATCGATGAATTGGCTGCAAATTATGTTTTACTTCAGAAAGTGAGGTTAAACAAGGTTTGAAGTCCAAACAGAAAGTCGTGAAAATATTCTTAGTTTTTCATGTTCTCCTACAAAAAAGGTCGTATAGAGAAAGAGTGGAGGAAGGTAGTACGAAGAGGGCAGCAGCTACGGACCGCACGCAAGTAGTTGCTATATATATTGTTCCCCACTCCGCCGCCTCTTACCGCATCTAGGTGTATAATATCTTTGCCCAAATGAACCATGGCCTCCATCCTAGAGAGGCCTATTGTGAGTGGCACTGCGCAATACTGGTGACATAACCGCATAATTCGTTACATTGAAGAGTTAGCTCAAAGCAACGTGGTTGACGCTGTGGGGCGCCACCGGCGACTGTCGTCCTTCATTTTTAAAGCATTGAGTGACCAGAGACTGGGAAAATTCTGTTTTGAGAGAAGTTTGGCGCTGAAGGTGCACAGACTATCGTAACACAGCAACCCATAACCTTAATGCAACTGCTGTGCCACTTCTAGGCGGGCTGCTGTATCAAACTTTGAGACGTCTCGTGTCCGACACGCGTAGTATGGCTGCTGCACCAAACCGGAGACAGCAGTCGCACGTGTAGAAAGGAGTAGAAGATATAATTTCAAGTTAAGATTCTCGTACCGCGCTTTATCTATTACATGAAATTATTAATTCTTTAAATATCAGTTAACATTATTTCGTATGTAAACCCAAATTTTAAAAATTAAGAATTCAAATAAATTTGATCGATAACATGATATTAAGGAAATCAAGGAATTCATGGAATTCACGGAATATAATGAATTGATGGAATTTAAAGAATACACGGGATTCAAGAAATTCACGGAATTTAAGAAATTCACAGATTTCACAGAATTCACGAAATTTAAGGAATTCACGGAATTCAAGTTATTTACAGAATTGAAAGGATTCACGCAATTCATGGATATTAGGGATTCTTTCAAATCGTGGAATTCCAAACATTCTTTCAATTCCAAGAATTCGTTGAATTCCATATATTCCGTAAATTCTTTGAAGTCATTGAATTCTGTGAATTCATTGCACTCCATGAATTCCGTAAATTCCATGAATTCCGTGAATTCCATGAATCCATTGAATTCCATGAATTTATTCAATTCCATGATTTCCTTGAATTCCACGAATTTCATGAAATCCGTGAAGTCATTGAATTCTATGAATTCATTGAACTCCGTGAATTCCTTAAATTTTGTGAATACCTTGAATTCCATGAATTACACGAATTCCACGAAATCCGTGAATCACTTGAATTCCGTGAATTATTCAAATACCTTGAATTCCATGAATTTCACGAATTCCTAGAATTTCTTGAATTACGTGATTTCCGTGAATTACTTGAATTCCTTGAAATCCCTAAATTTCATGGAATTCATTAATTCCATGAATTCATTGAATTCTATGAAATCATTAAATTCCATGAAATCATTGAATTTCGTGAATTCTACACTACGCAAAAGTATAGCATCAGTCCCGTAAAGCAAGAGCGCTGTTATACTTTTCCGTTAGTGCTGCAGTTGCGCGGTTGTGGGGTAGCAGCCATACCAAACTGAGTGTGCGTCTACACTAAATTGAAGTAAAAAATCCACAATTTTTTAAAAACTTTTTTTCAAAATCAACAGAGCTCAATAAAATGTCGAAAGCACATACTTTATTTTTTTTTTAAATTGAAAATTCGGGTTTTGAAAGCATTTATATATGGGGCAAAATTCGTCAAGTGTAGCCGCCTAAAAACTTGTTGTCTCCGATTTTCTTGAAAATCCGCGAAATTATTTTCCTAGTGTACCTCTTTTAATTCCCTTAAGAGAACGTCTCTAGTACGACGGGTTGTCAGCATACAGGGGCTCTAATTTTGAACCTTTTCCCGCGCACGCTGATACTCAATTAACCATAACTTCTACAAAAGTTATCCAAATTAACTTTTTTATGGAGGTTTTGGAAAGGGTTTCGCCGGCCTGTCGTTGTGATTTCGTCGTGTCCTGTGACCACCCACCTCACGGTTGTGAGACGTGGCCATGAGTGGGATTTACCGCGGTCCTACTGGGAGCCGCTGTCATTTTTTTTATGGCAGTTGCTCCCAGTGGGACCCTGCGGTGGTTGTTAACCTTAAAAATAACCCTAAAAATTTCATACGATCGGATAATTATTCATAAATGTTTTCATAATGTCGTAGGTTTCTGCGAAATGCTATACAAACATGAAGATTGTATTTTTTTTCTGTATATTTTCACGAGTTTTCTTAGAAAGTTTTTAATTTTTATAGAACATAACAAAACTTCATAATTATTTTTCGTACTTTATACTTTTCTACACCGAACTATTCGCAATAAATTATGATTGTACAAGAAACGTTTGGCTAATTAGTTTGCGACCAGTAGAATGTGTTTAAATTGATCGGAATTGATTTGATTTTTGACGTTCACCAGGAATTTTTTCAAAACTAGACCTGGAAAACCTCAAAAAGTCGTGGAAAAGGATATGTTTTTAGGAATGAGCATAATTCTTGCCTTCCTGGTCATTGACGTGATTACTCAGGTACATTCATTTATTACCTGAGGACCTGAGTATAGACCTTTTGCAGCATTACTCCCTCCCGGGCTTTCGTGACGGAAAAATGGAAGAAACTAAAGTGAAATCAGAAGCGAAAATGTCCGGAGGTAATGTCGGTAAGTAAATGTATACTATAAGTTTATTCCTGTGTTTTATTGAAATGAGATCTGAAAATTGTGTTATTTTTCAAAAGAGCCACACCGCGGTCAGTTTCCATTTCTTCTCAAATGAGGGGGGGGGGCTACATACACTAACCGGTTAACACATGTGAGGTAATAATACATTTCAGTTGAAAAAAAAATGTTAGGAACTTTATTATTATTGTTAATAATGTTCTGTTTGAAAAATTATACAAAGTTGCGTGTTTTTTCTTAAATTTGTAACTTGTTTCCACTTCTTAATAGCAGGGAGATAATAATTCATTGCAGGTAACAAAAATAATGGTTCAAATAATTTTTATCATTTCTAATGATATTTCCTTTGAATAATTGTTGAAAGTTCCATTTTTTTAAATTTTCAACTACTTTGTCCACTTTTAACTTGGAGTGAGTTATTACTTCATTCAGTTTATGAAAAATATATGTTTAAACAATTTATCATTGTTCATAATTGTTATCTATTACGTAAGTGCTAGAAAGTTTTTTCTTTCTTTGAAATGTTTAACTTTACTTTCACTTTTTAGTTATGAAGAAATTATAAATAAAAATGACATAGAATCATTCATTGAATAATCTATTTCCTTTTGGGACTATGTTTTTCTAAAATAGAACCAGATATTTTACATGTTTTTTCATGTTTCTATACCGATCACATTAAATGTAAGTTTTCTCTGCAGTAGTAACGGATATCCTTTTTGTTGAAACTATTTAGGAAGTGATGCTTGCTGATGTTCATTAATTATTTTTTAATAACGAAAAAGTAAAAAAAAATGACAATCTCTGCAAAAAGCCGCAGCTTTGTAGCATTATTCTAAAACGAAACAGCTATTCGCAATACTAATAATATTAATGACCCTTTCATTTTAAATATCGCCCCTTGCGGGGGGATATTTACCAAGTAATTTCATATTCGTACTGACGGGGCAATCGAATAGAAAGAAATGTACCCTGCCGTCGCACAGTGGGTCCATAATAAGGTCTGTGGAGAAATGCAGAGTATATTGTAAGGAAAATTTAGAATTACCCGAACGGCCCAGATTCTCTGATCGAATCAGAAAATCCTAACGATCCTGTACAAGAGCCTCCCAAGAAGAAGCGTTGCTTTTGAAAAATTTAAGAAACAAGAAAAAATCTGCCTCTGCCCGGACTGAACCGGGAACGCCACTATCCATGAGTGGAGCGTTAACCAATTACGCCACCGAGGCTGCAGCAGATATTTTCTCGTTTCTATAGCTACGTTTTTGCGGGAAGTACTATACGTATTTCTCAACTGCGAGAACTGTAACATTTTTGATCAACGTCGGTTTAATCTAATTAATATTTGGAAGATGTCATTAGCATTTAAAGATGTTAATGTTCGAGTTTTTAAATCTTTAGTTAATATAAATTTTGATGTTAAAACGATTATCTCGGACCAATAAAATTTGCGAAACAAGAAAAAATCTGCCTCTGTTCGGATTTGAACTGGGAATGCCACTATCCATGAGTGGAGCGTTAAACAATTACGCCACCGAGGCTGCAGCAGATACTTTGTTGTTTTCCATAGCTACCTTTTTGCTGGAAAGTACTGCACGTATTTCTCAAATGCGACAAATGTACCATTTTTGATGAATGTCGGTTTAATCTAATTAATATTTGGAAGATGTTATTACCGTTTAAATATGTTTAAGTTTGAGTTTCTAAGTTTTTAATCATTATAAATTTTGATGTTAAAACGATTACTTCGGAAAAATGAAATTTGAAAGACAAGAAGAAATCTGCCTCAGCCGGAATTTGAACTGGGAACGCCACTTTCCATGATTGGAGCTCTAACCAATTACGCCACCGAGGCTACAGCAGATATTTTCTTGTTTTCCATAGCTACGTTTTTCAGGGAAGTACTGTACGTATTTCTCAACTGCGACAAATGTACCATTATTGATCAACGTCGGTTTAATCTAATTAATACTTGGAAGATGTTATTATCATTTAAAGATTTGAATGTTAGAGTTTTTAAATTTTTAGTAGATATAAATTTTGATGTTAAAACGATTACTTTGGACAAATAAAATTTGAGAAACAAGAAAAAATCTGCCACTGCCCGGACTTGAACCGGGAACGCCACTATCCATGAGTGGAGGGCTAACCAGTTACGCCACAGAGACTGCAACAGATATTTTCTTGTTTTCCATAGCTACCTTTTTGCAGGAAAGTACAAGACGTATTTCTAAACTGCGAGAAATGTAACATTTTTGATAAACGTCGGTTTAATCTAATTAATATTTAGAAGATGTTATTACCCTTTAAATATGTTAATGTTCGAGTTTTTAAATTTTTAGTTTATATAAATTTTGATGTTAAAACGATTACTTCGGACACATAAAATTTGAGAAACAAGAAAAAATCTGCCTCTGTCTGGATTTGAACCGGGAACGCCACTACCCATGAGTGGCGCGTTAATAAATTACGCCACCGAGGCTGCAGCAGATATTTTTTTGTTTTCCATACCTAACTTTTTGCAGAGAAGTACGATACGTATATCTCAACTGCAACAAATGTACCTTTTTTGATCAACGTAGGTTTAACCTAATTAATATTTGGAAGATGTTTTTACCATTTGAAGATGTTAACGTTCGAATTTTTAAATTTCTAATTATTATAATTTTGATGTTAGAACGATTACTTTGGACAAATAAAATTTGAGAAACAAAAAAAAATCTGTTTCAGCCCGGATTTGAACCGGGAACGCCACTACCCATGAGTGGAGCGTTAACCAAGTACGCCACTGAGGCTGCAGCAGATATTTTCTTGTTTTCCATAGCTACCTTTTTGCAGGAAAGTACAAGACGTATTTCTAAACTGCGAGAAATGTACCATTTTTGATAAACGTCGGTTTAATCTAATTAATATTTAGAAGACGTTATTACCATTTAAATATGTTAATGTTCGAGTTTTTAAATTTTTAGTTTATATAAATTTTGATGTTAAAACGATTACTTCGGACACTTTCACGGAATTTCATATAATTCATGAAATCTTTGAATAAATTATGTTTTCATCCCCAAGAACGCTAAAACTGCTTTCTATTTCAATATTGGTGTTCGCTTTTATGTACAGCTAGAATTCCCCCTTGTTTTTTTTCATGAACAACACAAAAGACTTGTTTAATTTTGGTTGAAACAATTTTAAGAATAATTAATTGGTACATAGGTTTATCTATATTTATAAGTGGAATTATTTACGTGAATTTGATGCTCACGGTAGAGCAGCGACGTCTGTGTTCCGAGCGGTATTACTCAGAATGAGTGATTCCATATCTGATGCGGAACGGGACGGTGTGCTGGAGAGGGTAGCATTCGAGCGAGATAAGGGGCATGGAACTACTCGGAGTGGTCTTACTCGGAAGGAGCACTGTATATTTTAGGATTTGTTACCGAAACTGTGTTCGGAATTGAGATCATCTATTCCAAATCCCCCTCCAACATTGCGTATTATATCGCAACATTGCTGCGATACAGAAGAGAAATATTGATTGGGAGAAGACATTTACATATTCCTGTCATATTGGGGGTTAATAAAGATAGCATGAAGAGGCTAAAAAACTACAATCGCTTTCGGAATACACTCAAATTAATTACGGTCAGACTTCTACTGCTTTTATAAACTCAAGGCCTACCCAACTTCTTTCAAAATTATCTCCAGGCCTGGCCCTGAATTGAAGCCCGGCTCCAAAGAACAATGAATGTCGCCAAATATCCAGTAAGAATTTAAGAAATCAAATCTTCAAAATTGATATGATATTGCAAACAGGCACGCCTTTATCTCCTGTTGCGAATTAGGCTCAAAGTTAGACTGTCTGCCCAATGATGACCATATAGCCTGTGCCAACCCAAGAAACAATTGTCATATCAACATCCAATAATGACGCCTTTGCAATATTGGAGACTTATGATGTTCTTGCTGGATTATATACATACAAAGATCGCAATAAAATACGGGCGAAAATAAACATGGAAAGCAGCATAGTTTCTGCTTTAAACAGAGAAGAAATCAATGAAACGTCAGTAGGTCGTTGCCGCAGAATTATGTTGAATTATACAGTAGATATGTAAACTAGAATCCTCGACAGCATTAATTAAACAAATAAATGTAACGCTCAATTATACTTTTTGCGATCTAAAATCAGGTCAAAATTATTCATGTAACTAATTACATTGAAGAGTCACTGTTTCAATGATTTTCGAAGCTTCAATGTTTTATCGATGTCCACCCATACTTTTTGAGAAGCGTATAAAAATATTGCCCGTCTCACATCGCGACAAATATGAATTTCTTTGGAAAAATCAGTTTTTAGGTCACCATTTTTATTTGATTTGGAAGTTCATTTTGTTAATTCAAGCTCTTTAAATTATTCTGTTTTTTACACCTCAGTCTATAAAACAGACATAATATATTAATCTGGAAGATTCCAGATCTCACACGTGCATGCACTAACACATATGTGCCCAGAACACGCCCTGCCTATCTGCTTGTTTAAATAATCTTTTTCTCCCAGACTTAATTCGCGAAAATACTTTGAATGACACTAGTCGTAATCTAATTAGTTCTATAAAATTATCTGTATTTAAATACTTCTGATTTATGCCACTATCATGTGTCACTTAGATTAATTAAACAAAAATAATGTAGAACTAAAACATAATTTTTGTGATCCAAAATCAGATCAACAAGATTTATGTAACTAATGACATTAAAGAGTTGATGTTTTAATGGTTCTCGAAGCTTTAATTTTTCATCGATTCCTAAGAAGGGTATGAAAATATTGCCCGCCTCACATTGGGACAAATATTAATTCCTTTGGACATGCACTAACACGCGTGTGATTCTGCTATTACACATTGAAGAATCGATAACAGTTTTAATTAATAAGTTAAAACATTGGGATGAATTAAATGTTGTTTTTTTTTTGAAGAATTTGAAAAAGCTAAATTCTGTTTTACTGGTCTAATAAATCTTTAAATTATACTTTTCAAATACCAATTCATCTGGCATCCGTAAGTACGTCTTTGATAATTTCATGGCTCTTAAAAAATGTGTAATTTCTACAAAAAAAAAGTATCCTGACCAGTACCCGGTCCGCTTCCGACCATGAAATCTAACCAGGGTTGGCCCGGGCGGTAACCGGGCGGCTTCCGACCATGAAATTCAACCAGGGAAAGCCCGGCCGGGATCCGACCAGAAACCTTGTTGTAGTAGGGCCAACCGGGGCAATTTCTGCACGGGATGCGAAGTGCCAGACACGCGATGAGAATGTATTCGTTAAACCCGAAGGAGCTTTAACAAAACGGAATTCACAATCATCAAATGACAGTGGGCAATGGTTTCTCCTTTAATTTAAAAAGGTTTATGCACAAATATGGGGGGTGCACAGACACCGAGCGCGAAGCCCGATATCTGATAAACGTGCGCCTTTGGCGTGCTTAATTTCGTGTTTTTGCTTTTTTTGCTTCTTTGCTTTTTTTTCTGTTGGAGAAAAATTATATTTAGAGGTACGGCAAGCCCTTTGAATTTTAATAGGTATTTCCCATAAGAAAAAAATAAGTTTTTGTACATTTTATTCAGGTCCGAAAATATTAGATGTATTAAGTCGACCCTCAATATTTCTCTTCACAATTATCCATTAAATACAAATCAAAAGTTACTTTTGGAATTTCACTCCCATAGAGACCCAAAAAAACTCATGAGTAAAAAATTGAATTTTGCGAGTTTTTGGCACGAATTGTTTTTTTTTTCGGTTTCTTTTAGTACAAATTGTTTCTAATATATATCATAAAACTTTCTGCTGATAATTGGATGTTTAAATAAATTGTTGAAACAATTTATTATTTTTTCTAGAAATTTCCTCATAGAATGGAGCTGGAAAATTTCGGTGTTTTTTTAACTTTTCAACTTCCTTTAAACTTTTTAGTTAAAGCGAGGAAATAATCAATTAAATTAACTAACTATCAAATTAATTAACTATCTTCTCCTGTAATAATACTAGAGAGTTCCTTTTTCCAAATTTTTAAATTTTGTCACCTTTTTGCTTACTAAGGTAATAATTAATTCAAGTTAATAAACACAATTGTTTACAAAATGTATTATTCCTTATAACTATCTTCTCTTAGAGTAATGGTGTGAAATTTCTGCTTTTCTAGAATTTTCAGTTTTTCTTTGACCTTTTAGTTATAAAGAAATAATAAATGAACATCAAGAATAAGAATTTTTTTTAAGTATTTCATTTTTTCGGATTGAAGCAATTTCACTCTTTTAGTAATGTTTAAAAAATATTAGTTAAAAAAAAACTCTCAGTAACTACTTCAAGGTAAAGTTAGATTCAATATGATCCATATTATTATTTATTCGTAACTAAAAAGCCAAAGCAAAGTTAAAAATTTCACAAAAAATCGCAATTTCTATCAATTCTATGAGAAAAAGAGTCATAAACAATAATAAATTGTTTAAACAATTATTTTTGTAAAAATGAATTAATTATTAACTCACTTTTAGTGAAAAGTGGACAAAAAGTTTAAACTTTTAGAAAAAACTTCAACTTTCTAGCATTATTCCAAGGAAATATTATTAAAAATAATAATAAATGTTAAAATTAAGATCGAAAAGAAATCTATTTTATCATGAATGATTTTATGCAAAATGAGCATGAAAAAGATTCACAATTAAAAAAACAGAATTCCAAACTATCTCACTTTTCGGCTCATTTGTCACTTGCATGCGGTTAGATAAAACTTTTAGGTTATGTCGTTATGACATCAGCGTCAAAAATTGGCGGCCATTTGGCTCAGTCTGACAAATGACACTAAAAGCAGATCAAAATTATCCGAATAGACAGATCATTATGATCTCGAAAGTCAAATGATCGTTGGAGCAAAATGATGTGCAACAAAAATGATCGTTTTTTTGGATTCGTTCATAACCTATGTTACCAATTTTATGGGGGGGGGGGGGTCAGTGGAAGCAATGTTACGATTTCAGATAACGTTTTTAGTACGCTTCCTGATGATGAATTCTTCTTTTTTTCCCTGCTTTCGATCAACTTCTTTTTATCCATTTTCTCAATTTTTCGCTTATATGTTAATTAAATTAATAGAAATTAATAATAAACTCCAAAGTTTTTCGATTAAAAGTTTGTTTGTTTGTTGAAAAGCCTACTATTATGGTTTTGGTTAAAAATTCAGCTACTGGGTTAAAATATGAACAACTTTATTAAAAATTCATTTTTTTATTATTGCAGATTCATATTTTTTAGTTAGAAATTCAACTATTTGGTTAAAAATTTTTTTTTTTTAGTTGAAAATTCAACTAAAAAATGGTAACTGATATTACAGTTGGTGGTGAATTATTCTAATTATTTTGTAAAAGAAGATATTGTAAACATTGACCAGGAACCTATGGAAAAAACTGATGAACAGAGAATTTTTGCTTAGTGAAAATGATGTGCAAATAAGCCACGTCTCACGCTCATTTAAGCCCACAAACACGAAGTTTGCAAATTTTCAGCTGGGCTCTATAAAATGAGTAACGAAGTTTGGAGAATATCCTGAGTCATGAAGATTAAGTTCACGCTTGATGCACAAAGTTGTGCCAATCGGGTTCCAGCCAGAGAAGCCGATATGCGGTTTACCAAGTTTAGATGGCATTTCTACCGATTTAATATCAATCAAGACATGGTGGAACCTTAAGGAAATATCTTTAGAGACCTAAATCCGATCCGACGTCCGGCAATAAAGTTGACTTAGTTCTATTAGAGTTATTGGCTGCTTACGAAGGATTCGAGGCCTTACCCATTCCAATCGACTGCAACCTCACAAATTAGCTTCCATCCCTTCGATCAATTCGACAAAGAACCGGAAGAAAGATTTACCTGATTATGTCTCTCGGAAAAAATAGTCAGCAGAAATAAAATAAAAATTTTAAATGAAACACTTTCAAAGTATCTGGTAAATGTGGAGGAAGATTTAAAATACTTTTTTTTTACCATAAATCTTTTTTCAAAATTTTGAACAATCAATGGGCACCACTAAGGGAAGAATAAATAGGGAAGAAATACTCTAAATAGTGTGTGTATATAATTTAACGTTAAAATCAGATGATCACGAATTTAAATAGTTTTTCGACCATAATTGTTCATGCAAATATTTAAAAAAATTAACTTTGACGACTCACTTTAATATAAAAAACTTTTAAATTAAACAAATGATGATGGCATGCAACGTGTTCTACTGAAACACGTAGAAGCCTGAATGAGGTGGGTAAACCTGGAAGTACCACCATGCCCAAACAATGTTTAACCTATGCCAGAATTAAGGGCTCATTTATGGCTCATTTAATACCCAAAAGCCAAATTTTGGGCTCTGCATTAAAAAAAAAAATGCATGGTACTGCCAGCTTTACGTAAAGCTGGCAGTACCATGGTAAAAATATTTGTTCAATCAAGATTTTACTTTCACAGGAATTGAGGGCTCATTTAGGGCTCCTAAATGACCCCGGCGCAATTTTTCAAAAACAACCCCTACCACAGAAAAACTACCCTGAAAAATAAATCTGCACAAATTAACTTTTTTCTTTCACAGGAATTCTTTTGATTTGTTTTTATTTCTGAGAATGGACCCTGCTCTACCGATAGCCTTCTTACCCTCATTAATGCGCCTATCGAACACATCATCTATTTTTCCGTCGCTAGTGAATAGGCTAGCCAGATATATATAGTTATATATATATTTGTCAACTTGCTCTAATCTTTCACCATTCAGGATAATGTTACACATTGTTTTCTCACTTTTTGCTTCAAACACCATTCACCTTGTCTTATTTACGTTAATTTTGAGGCCCATGTTCTTCATGCTTGTATTAAGTTTATTCGTTTCATGGTTCCTTGGAAGTCGTTTTAAAATTTCTTCTCTTCTTCTGTTCTTATTTTATCTTTACTTTCCTTGACTAGTCGTTTAACTTTCTTCTTTTTGTGTCTGTTATCATTTTCAAGTGTGCGAATGTGTGTTTGTGTGTGTGAGTGTGTGTGGGTGGATGTGTGGACGTGTGTGTTTGCGCGTGGATGCGTGTGTGTGGATACATGTGTGTAGATGCGTGTGTGAGGATGTCACACTTTTTTGTGGACACGATAACTTGAAAACGGTTGCAGATAAATTGATGAGATTTGAAGGGCTTATTTGCACCACCAATATCTTTAAACTGACCAAAGGATTTCTGAAAATATTTATTGCATTTTTTTGACTCAATAATATTTTAAAAATCGGTTTTTTATAGTAAAACTTTTTTCATTGACATGATTCAAAGTTGATGCAAGAATATATTAGATTCCTTGGTTCGAGACGAATCAATTGACCGATAACATTAATACATTTCATAAACGAATAAGGAAGTTATCAGCATTTATATTATATTTAAAATCGATTTTCAGAGTACAAATTTTTTCATTCTCGTAATTTGAAGTTGATGCAAGAATAAAAAAGATTCTTTGGTTCAAGGCGAATCAATTTACCTATAATATTAATATATTTTATCAAAGAGTAAGGAAGTTATGGTCATTTATGTTATGCTAAAAATCGATTTTTATAGTAAAAATTTTCTTATTCTCATAATTTAAAGTTGATGTGAGAATAGAAAAGATGTGTTGAATCGAGACGAATCGATTTACTCACAATATTGATACATTTTATTGAATAGTAAGGAAGCTATGTTAATACATAATATTTGAAAGTACGGTTTTTTATAGTAAACCTTTTTTCACTAACATAATTCAAAATTGATGCCAGAACGGTAAAGATTCCTTGACTCGAGGCAAATTCGAAAGATTTGTTCTAAACAGAAAAACGTAGATTATCGACATAATTCAAAGTGGGTGCAGAAATAGAAAAGACTTTTTGATCATAAATTTTCGCATAAAATAATTCTGACAATTCTTGTGAAAAAATCATACAGCTGGGAAAGGGATAGGGTGCGGCAGAACTTTTCTGTTCCCTTTTCCGGCTCAAAAAATTACAATTTCAAAGACAACATTTAATTTCATGATTTTTCATTGTATTTTAAAAATTGTTTATATTATTTTGTATATTTTGTAAATCTGTATTTTTAAACTGATCAAAATGAAAACTTCAGTTTGTCTATTATTTGAAAAATCACTAATGCTTCCTCCATGAGGATCAAATACATTTGCTAACGGGAAACAAAGTGCTCGTGAAATGAGAACCATATAATTATAAATACAAACAAAGCGGAAACACTCGAGATCGAATCAACAGTTAGTATAGCAAAATAGTTCAAACTTCAACCAAATAGATCAATTTTCAACTGAAATATGAATCTTGCACAAAAATAGATTTATAAATTTTTAAATCAAAAAGACCAATTATAAAAAAAATAGATTTAATACTTTCACGATGATTCATGATGATAAATTTAAATTTAAAGCTTTCTCGGGTTTCAATCGTGTGCAATTCATTACCTGAGTTAGGTCTGACATTACTTACAATGCCCGCGCAATTTGCGAAATGAGCAATTCCATGTCAAATCATGAAGTTTAACACGAAGTTCCCATAAGAAAAATATACATTTTTTGTAAATTGGATTCAGAATCGTTAATATCAGGTAAATCAAGTTGAAATTCAACATTTCTCTTCAAAATTAGCCATTGAATACGAATGCAAACTTATTTTTTAAATATCACCCCCGTAAGCCTGTTTTGAAGCGTTCCAAAAAAAACCTTGTGAGTCAAAAGTTTAGTTTTGCGAGCTGTTGGCGATAATTATCACATTGCGAATAATTAGAACCAAAAACTCGCGAAACATAAAATTTCACTTATTGGATTGTTTGAGGCCCAATGAAACCGACTTCTGGGGACAATGTTTAAAAAATAAGTTTAGATTCGTATTTGAACAAATGAAAAATGAAAAGAGAATTTCAACGCATTTTTAACTATTCTTCGAAAACCAAGGGAGATCCTATTTTTACATTTACCGGGCCTTTAGAGCACATCGTAAACTATATTTAAAAATTTCTTTCAAGAAAATCAAAAGTACATTTTTTTCAAAACTTGAGTTTCAATATTTGTTTCTAAAATATCCTAAAATTTATTAAATTTCTGTTTTCAACAAATACGTTCTTTCAACTGCATCTTATTGTCTATCAACAAGAAAGATTCATCTCAATGTGTTTGAAATCGCCAAAGTAATGAAGGTTTAAAAAAAAGAAACACATCTGAAATTGAGAATATTTATTACACACTTTGCCTGATCGCTTCTGGGCATTATATTATATATAATGCCTAGGCAATATGTATAATAGAGAGTATTACATACTTTGCCTGGACTCTCTTGGGCTTTATATATAATTCCTAGGGATTATATATATTGCCGGATTATGTACTCTGCCTGTAACATATATATATTTCGGTTTCGATTTCTTTGGAATAGAACTGAAGGGCCTATGACAAAGCCACCAAACGCGTCCTCGGGTTGCGGATAGAGGGTCCCTGTAACAAGGGTTTCTGCTGAATATGGTTACAATAGTTAATAAGCAGTCGCGGAAAATTGTCCAAGGATGGTCCCGAAGGAATAACCCCTATGCGGAGGCGCAGAAACCGTGCCGAACGCTGAATGGCACCTGGGTGAGGTGTCTTAAACAGATTTATCCTTGCACGCGGAGCTCTACAAGGATCGACGAACCCTTTCCCTAGCTGCTCGTGGGAACAACAATGACACCATCGAAAAGTTGTAGATGCGGTTCAAAACGATCGAACGCGCAGAGCACGCGACAATGGGTCGGCAAACAATGCCGATCATCGTAGAGTTCGGAGTGCTGAAAATAATTTAGATGGAAATACGACGACGAACCGGCGGAACGCTCACATTGAGTGGACGAATCAACTCAAGGATGACTTGCTAGACTGCTACGATACCAGCACTATCCCTGTTCATCGAGTCTTATGGCGCGTATGCATACTCGGTGCTGCCGAAAACACCTGGAGCTTCGGCACGTTTCGATTCTATTGCGAAATCAACGGGCCTACCTCTCGAAAAATGGATATGTACGCGGAGCGTTTCCGCAACCGCTGCTTGATCAACCTGCAGCCAAAGATGACGAAGCGGCAATAATACCAACCCCGGAAAGCAGGCACCTTCTGAGATATGATCACGCAAGTTCCTCCTAAGCCCCAAGATCTGGCTGAAATGGATGCCTCCCCTCCTGAAGGAATCTCGCAAGAGTCCGACTCTGGACCATCAATTACTCAGTTTTTGGTGCTGCGAGAGCTTTGGCTGATTCAAATCGAAGGCTCAAACCGACGATGGATCAAAAGACCAAAAGACGCTTGCAACTTGCAGAAAGAAACAATGTGGCTCTCATATGGGTCCCTGGTCACACAGGGATCAAGGGCAATGAAAGGGCGGACGAGTTGGCAAAACGCGGCGCAGCAAGTGAATACATAGGACCAGCACCGGTACTGGAAATAGCGTCTTGTTGTATCGGTTTGGCCATTAAAAGCTGGATCCGGACAGAACACCGGGAATACTGAGAGCAGATCCAGGGTTGCCGTCAGGCGAAATCTATCCAGGGTTATTTATACCCATAGGATGTACAGAGCCAGGGAAATCCTGGGTTTACCCAAGAAAGATATAAGGATAGTTGTACAGATTCTAACTGAGCAAAACCACTTAAACTATCATATGCACAAAATGGGTTATCACCCTGCGACAGAGTGCAGGAGATGCGGCAGGGATGATGAAACATCCCTGCATGTACTATGCCAGCTCCCGGCATTAGCTGGGCTCAGGCTATAGATCCTCGGGGCCCATTTTATGGGACCAGAGGAAATTACAACGCGATCAGTAGTCGACATACTAGACTTCGTAGAGAGGTCTGGGGTCAACTGCTGAGAGCGACTAAGTAAGGGTGTGACACAATAGGCTTTATAGCTTGAGCTATAAGAGTTTCATGTCAAAGTTGTAGGGCCTGTGGGGAAGCGGTGATGTATGAAAGATATATTGTAAAAGGCTGTGAATAAATACTAGCTAGCTATATTTTCTTGGTTGAAATATCAAGTATTATATTTTTCGTGAAAAAGTAATCTGTTTTGATTGAAAATTGAACTACATAGTTGAAATTTGAACTTCTTAGTGAAAAATTCATTTTATGTTCTAATTTTTTATTTGCTCTGTTTATGAGTGAATCGAATTGACCTCAAACTAATATAAGGCAATCATATCACAGGCAGAAAATATAGGTGTGACTAACCATTTTTTGTACATGCTTGAAAAAATAAAAATGATTGATTTTATTGTACGAGTGAAGGATCCAAATACACGCTTCACTTTCGTTCTCATTTTTTTTCTCATCGCTCTCATCAGAAAGGAATCCTTTTTTCACCCTATTTTCGAAAAAAAAATTCTACAAAGTGGACATTAAATTTTTGACATTGAAATATGCAAATGTTGTAAACTGTGAAAAAATATGTCTTTGGCATATCCCTAGGACATCTCGGCAGGATATGGGATATCCTGAAAAATGACCCAAAAATCTCCCGGGATATACACAATTTGGCAATGGAATCCAATATTTCTGAAATGCATACTATTAAAATATGTAAAATATGTAGAAATATATACAAATCACGAATATTCGGTTTCTTTCAAATTCTATCTCAGTATAATCACAAAAAAGTTATTACCGTGAATTATTTTCATGACATAGCCACATTCTGAAAATTCAAAAGTTGGCTGTTATTGGATCTGTATCCTCTAAATAGCGCAGTTTAGAGGTCACACTTTTCTTTATCAGCATAATGACAAAATAAGTTTTTATGATAAAAAAACAATTAAATTAATATGTACCGCGTTAGTTTGCACAATATAAATGATAATAGATTATAATCCGGCACGAATATTTAAGAAATTGTTGACTTTTGTTAAAGCGTCACTTATTATTGCGCGACAGTTTTTGCACACTGACAGGCATGATGGAATTAACCTGGAAGTGACTTTGGAGGGGACTCTACTATTATTATACTTTATAATGTTGTACTTTGTACAAAATCTCCGGAAAAATCCCTTATATTGTTAAATGATTTTTTATTTCATTAATACGATTGAATATACATATAGTTGGCAGTAGATATAGCTAAACTTCCAGGAATATACTAAATTATAGAATTGGAATATCTTGGGGACGTCATTGGCATATAAAATTGGGACAATGTTGTTCACTCAAAAAAAGCTACAAATTTGTTATTAACCATTTTTTTATCAGACGCGTCGTTTTTTTTTAATTGTAAATAATGACATTACATATAGAAAAATTAAATTTTTGGAAAAGATACACAAGGCACAATAAAATGTTTAATAACAAAATTGTTTTCAAATCTGATCTGAAAATTTGCTTTTAGCCTTTTTTTCTTACGATACACTTGGTGAGAATGTTTTCATTAAAGCCGATGGAGCTTTAGCAAAAGAGAATTCTCAATCACTAAGTTTCAGTTGTCGATGATTTGACCTTCAATTTTAAAAGTGCTATGCAAAAAAAAGGGGATCAACCAATATAATCAAGGATAAACACCGAGAATAGGACGAGAATCCACAAAATCCTCATCTTTTCTAATTATGTGGGAAACTGAGTAATTTATTAATAGAGAATTTTATCAACAACACATCTAATGAATATTCGAATGCTTCAGTATCTTATCAAATCGATTCTACGGTCGTTATCTCCTAGATTGAAAGCGTAAAGCTCACCTTTAAGATATTTACATTTGATAAGAGTCAGCTTCAAATAAAACAATTTTTTCACAAAATTAATTAATACTGATGTTACCATTTACGTTATCTTTTACATTTTAGGGAATGCTGTTTTTCAAGTGGAAAATTTATATATTGTTTACTTTTATTGGCAATTTGATACCTTGAAAAATAATAATATAATTTCTTCAAAATATGTTTAAAAAATTCTCAACTGAAGTAAGGAATCTTTATAATCCAAACAAACTTTCAAACCAAGTAGTTAAATTTTCGACAAAAAAAAGTACATTGTTTTTTAACAAGCAAGTTAATTGACAACCAAATAGTTGAAATTTTGACTAAATAGTTAAATTGCCAATCAAGAAGAAAAGTTTTCAACCAAATAGTCAAATTTTTAAAATAAGAGATGAACATACAACAAAAAACTGTCCACCAAGACCTCATATCACTAGGCACTCTACTCAGTCTGTGGTTGAATGACGAAAAATCGGGTTCACCCGAGAAAAAGTTTGAAAAGAGAATCTATTTCAGGGCAGTAGTTTTGGGGGACCCGAAAAGGTCAAGTAAAAATACGAAGGACTTCTAGCTGACAACAGAAAACATCTAAAAAGAAATTTGTAAAATATCAAATTACCATAGAAGAGTGGGAGATGTATTATGAAAACAATGCACCAAAGACAGTTACAGAAAAATCAATGCTAGAAAAATGGGAGGAACTTCCGGAGCTAGATAGGGAGATAACGTACGAAAAAGTAATTGAAAGTCTGGAAGGGCTAAGAAATTGCAAAAGTCCAGGTGCTGACGGGTTGCGTAGTGAATTTTACCAGAGCTTGCCTGCAAATGCTGTGCTTTATATGATGGAAATGTTCAATAAAATTCTAAAATCTCAGAACGAGCCTATAGCGATTGCGGAAAAATGAAAACCATTTTAATTCACAAAAAGAGAGATAGGAGTGATCCTGGTAACTACCGTTCAATATCACTCTTTAGTAACATAACAAATATCTTCACTCGCAGCTTAGCAGACCAACTATCACGATTTCCTGAAAATAAAAACTTAATTCCTAATATGCAAGCGCAATTTTGAAAAAGTCAGTGTTGAGCAGACGATATTTTTATATTAAATTCCGCGGTTCAACCTATAATAAATTGAAAAAGCAGAATCCTTTTTGCAATTTCTGTTGACTTCACCGGCACACAAAAAAAAAGTGGTCTGCCCGGAAGACTACACCGACATATCTATATTTTTTGGGGGTCGCCGAATCCGAATCCGGGGTCCAAATAACCCAGTTGGCTCATATTTTTCCGAAAAACGCAAAAATAGACGTAAAATCGACATTTTGCTGGAGGGGGACTGATATCAAAATATGTTCAATCCCAAATTTTTCTTTTACGCTTTGTATTAAAGTTCTTGTTGTAACTTTCACAAGGAATTTACACACCTAGTACTCCCACCTACTACTAATTATTCAATTCTTTATTTTTGTCTCTTGTATAAGATAGCTTTTTTGTTTAAATTAATTTTTTTAAACATTGGCAAAAGAGCAAAAAATAATTCACTTAAAAAAAGTGCAACGCTATTTAAAAAATGATTCTTGTTGAGGTTCACTTATTATTTGTTCATAACTAAAAAGTCAAAGCAAAACAAAAAATTTCAGAAAAAAGCAACTTTCTAGCATGGCTCTAAGAGAATATCGTTATAAACAATAATCAATTGTTCAAATAAGCATGTTTGTTAACTTGCATTACTTATTACCTCACTAAGTGGAAAGTGCACACCAAGTTTAAGAGTTCAGGAAAACCCGAAACTTTTTAGCAGTTATCCAAGAGAAGATAGTAATAAACAATTATAAATTGTTTAAACAACTATGTTTGTTAACTTGCATTATTTATTACTTTACTGAGTAAAAAGTGGGTAAAAAGTTACACATTTATGAAGAAACCACAACTATATTGCATTAATAAAGAAGAAGATAGTTCTAAACAACAATAATTTTTGCTAAATTGAATTAATTACTAACTTACCCTATGTGAAAAGTAGACAAATAGTATATGTAATAATAATTAATAATAATAAATTGCTTAAATAAGTAATTTTGTTAACTTTAATGAACTATTACCTCGCTCTAATTGAAAATTGGACAAAAAGTAGACATTTTTTGCAAAAACCGCGACCTCTAAATATCATTTTAAAAAAAATTGATTAATTTTTGTGTGAATTCGAACAAATTTCCGGGCGTTATTCATAAAAATTTGAAGAAAAAAATGTTGGACCACCCTACTGCACAGCCACGTAAAACTCGAATGATCCAACTGATACAGAATTTACATTTAATACTGGAAAAAGTACCTCGAGCGATGCCGTTCCAGTCGCTAGCTGTTGCTGGAACTGTAATCGCAACTGCGAGCCAACCTGACCATGGCCAAAGGACGTCACAATGGGTCAGCGAAACATCAATTTTTTCTCCATTGCCGTCATGGGTGTAGGGATGCCATTTTATATCCGCAACATGACCAGACACTCCCAAACCATTCAATATAGTAACATTAATAATTGTTGGCATTCCCGTGTGATAAATGGCTTGAGTACAATATGGCCACATGTACTGGCATTCCGTCAAATCTACATAACTAAAATAACAATATGCTTATTTAGGTGGTAAAACAATTATTTTTCTGATTTTTTAAAGTATCACCCCCTCATTTTGTGTCTCTTGGTGAAAAAAAATTGCCTAATTTTTTGAATTTTAAAAATAATCGTAAAAACTTTACAACGATGATGTAAAGCTACCATGTGAGCAGTACGAAGCCTGCCAAAATTTAAAACAAAAATTTAATTTACCTCCAACTTTGCCAAAACAGTAATTTTGAAGTGTCTTTTCTGAATTTTATGAAAGTAAAATGAAAATTTAAATGGCAAATTATATATAAAATTGTATTATATAAATATGAAATATAGTTTCCATAAAATAAACATTTTTCCCAATTTCACCATTAATAGTCTATAAAAAATTACATTTTCTTTCTTTAAAACTTTCTCTTTCAATATAAATAATATATATTAAACATATGAATACATATAATATATCAGGGTGGCCACTATTTTTTCAATTTTTGTCTCCCGGCTTTCACCCGGTTCTCCCGGTTAATATTCGTGATTTCTCCCGATTTAGAAAAAAACATATACTCGATAAGCATCAGCAAACTTTTTTGGTGAAGAAATGAAAATGTGTAGAGTATGTGGGTATGAAAGGGAATCGTGGGAGCACGTGTTGGAGAGATGTACAGGGTAAGAGGAAGGCGGAAAGAACATGGTAGATAAAGTTAGGTGGATACTGAGTTGTTGTGGGCAAGGGGAAAAGTGGATGAAGAGTTTAGAAGAGAAAAGGGAAGAAAGAATGCATGGGGGAGGAGAAAACCAAAATTGAATTATGTATAAGCAAAATTAGTGTTGCGTAACTTGGAAAAGCTTGAAGAGTAATGTTAAGAGGAAACGGAAGCGCTGGAAGGTCTCGCGCACTTGATATAGATAATAGTTAGTAAGCTAATACTTAAGAACTTGTAAATAATAAGAAGACGAAGCGATTATAGGTTAAGATAAACGTAAGGCATAGTGGTTAAGTGAAATTGTAAAAGATGTAAAGGGAACGGATCCCTCAAACCCGTAAAAGGGAGAGTAATAAAATACAATACAACTTTAAACAACAAAAAACGCATTTTCTACTTTCAACCAAGAAAGATTAATTCTCAACGAAAAACATAATAGTTTTTAAACTAAGAAAGATGTAAATTAAAATAAAAGACAGTTGAACATAACCAAAAAATACGAATTAATAACAAAATAGTTGAAATCGTAATTAAAACAGATTCATTTTCAAAAAAACAGTTGAATTGTTAACCAAAAAAGATTACATTTCTACCAAAATAGTTCAATTTTCAACCCATTAAGACGACTTTTCCACAAAATAGTTTCATTTTCAAATAAAGATATACACTTTTAACTAAAATGATGAATCTTGAACAACCAAAAATTATTTTTTAATCAAGAAGATTAATTTTCTACAAATAACAATTTTTCTTTAACAAAATAAAAGAATTTGAAACCAAATAGTTGAATTTTCAAGTAAAAAAGACGAATTTTCAACCAAATAATTACATTTTCAACCATATAGTAGACTTTCTTAACCAAAAAAAGATGAATTCCATAACAAAAATATAAAAGTAGATTTTTCAATTAAAAATAATTAACTCTTAACCAAAAGTATTTGGATTTTCTTATTTGAAAAGAGAGGAAAAGGGGAAAGTTTCTTAAAAACAGGAGAAATAAGATGAATTTTTTAAAAAACGGGGAATGAGGGAAAAAGTGTGAAATCTGAAATATGAAAGCGATTTTCAAACTTATTATGTTACTATGTAACTATATGGTTGCATATCCATCTTTCGAAAATTTCTCAAACTTTGTTAAAATTTATTATCAGGAAACATACTAAACTTTGTCTAAGTTCTTAACGTTACTTCCACCGATCCTCTTCCTAACTCTGTTACCAACCGTAATTTTTGGGGCGCCCCCTCCCACCTCAAATTGGTAACGTGCATTACTCCATCTAGATGCTTCACTTGTGAAAGCCGAGGTGAAGAAAGCATAAGTTGAAAAATTCCATCAAGAGCTACTCGACAAGAAAATGCATGGAATTTTTCACAGGAATGTAGAAAAACAGTTTTTGTCGAAGGAGCAAACTTTTGCTTTTCTCAAATCATCAGGGCTTGATTCAGGTACAAAGGGTTCTATTTTCGCATGCCAGGACAGTGTCATTTCACCTTAGCATACCGTTACGGCATTTTATGTCAAGAAGTTTCAAGCAATAGGTGCAGAGCGTGTCATACACACGCTGAGTACCTAGAACACATACTATCGGGGTGCCCCACTCACGCAGGAACGACCTATATCCACAGACATAATGCCGACCGAAGAGTGCTTTATTACCATCTTTGTCGCTCTTACGGTGTTGGCAGCGACCCTGCCCTGCCGAACGCTCCAAGGGAGATAGAGTCAATTGTCCAAAACGAGAAGTGCCAAATTTTCTGGAACCATCTTGGTTGAAATCTACATTCAAAATCTCTTCGTCGATGATGCCTCTCTCACTTAAATTGACGTTTTGATTCACTAACATGTCCATTTCTGCCAGATTTAATCATGAAACATCGAAAGAAATAACACTCCTTCAACTGTTTTCTCTTTAGACGTTAATTCAGTTAATGCGGAAATATTTTAGGCGACAGTTACGACAGTATGGAATGGAACAAACTCGAAAAATCATAACTCGCCAAACTTTCAATAACGTCGCATTTTTTCTATTAATTTTACATAAATTGAGTAATATTACCATTAAATTGACAAAATTTCAATTCAATAGCCTATATGAATATCAATATTTCCTTAAAAACGAGTAACGACACTTTTAAAACACTATCAAGAAATACGACACTATGGAATTGGTGCTGCGAGTTACGATACTTCTCTAACGTGACAACGAGATACGACAGTTTTAACGCATTCGCTGGAGGTACGTCAAAATGGCTCGGGATCTTCGAAATATAAAGTACATAAGAATAATACGAATAATTTTACATTCATATTTATGATAAAAAAGATATTCCTTTCTTTAAAATTAAAATCGATCATTTATTTTTACGGATAAAATCTAACAAACAATTTAAATTTCACTTTATAAGTCTTCCTTGTCCGCAAAGAATTATTTTTAATAACTTTACTCTTATTATTTTCTGTATAAAATTGTTTTTCACATTTAATCATTTCAAATAAGCGCGCCAATCTGAAGTGAGCGAATGTCATTGAGCCAGTGATCCCAACTTTGGCATGTTGAGCTACCGCGCTTGCCCGGCGCAGGGGCCCTCATTGGTCGTTGTCGGCGCGCGATTAAAAGCGGGTATAATTAACCATTATTGAAATTAAAATAGATAATAATTATAAATTGCACAATATACTCAAGATAAAATTTGTGTATTCAAATAAGAACTACAACACATTCAAGTTCGTAATTGCACTTATAGATTATATAAATATATTAAAGTTAAAAATTGTATATAAAGAAAATTTCAAAAATATTATAAATAAGTATTTTTAAATTGTTAAATAAACATTTTCCTTCTTCAAAAACCTTTGTTAATGAAATTTAAATTTATCTTTTGAATTAAAAGAAAATATGCTTTGACACTTACACTTTTTATTTGTTAATAATAGTATTATTAACAAATAAAAAAAGTGTCGGTAAGGAAGGAAGCTGGTCACGTGACTCACTCATCACATGGCCAATGAGGGTCGCTGCGCCGGGCAAGCGCAGTAGCTGAACATACCATAGTTGGTACAGAGATGAGGTTGGGATCACTGTCACTGCCCGGTCGCGGCAGAAAATGCAAGCAGGGTGCCAACATGCTACCAACCTTACAGAAATAAAAATTAAAATTCTGTTTTTTTTTATCACTGGCCAAAGAAATGAACTTTTAACTAAAATGATGCATTTTTAATTTTCTAACAAAAAAAAACAGACAATTTTTCAACAAAAAAGATCAATTTTCGACTAAAAAAGATCAATTTTTGACTAAAAAATATAAATTTTCAACAAAAATAGAATAATTTTAAAAATCGACGAAAAATGGAATAGTTAAATGTTTATTTAAAAAAATTCATTTTCAACCAAAAATAAAAAATTTCAACAAAATTTGTTAAATTTTTAACAAAAAAAAAATAAATTTTAATTAAAATGACGCCTCTTCAATAAAAAAAATTAAATAAATAGTTGAATTTTCAACTCAAAAATATACGTTTTCTACAAAAATTAATGAATTTTCGACTAAAAAAGACGAGTTTTCAACAAAATAAGTGAGTTTTCAATGACTGAAAAAGATCCGTTTTGTATCAAAAATAAAGTAGCTACATTTTTAGTGAATTTCTTCAATTTTTTATCCTTTAAAATTTGTGGTCATAACCGAGCAGCTGGCGCTACTACAAGTGATCTTGAGGTCGAGACACTTAAGTATAATTTAACTATTACATGTTTGGTTGAATATCAATCTTCTTCAGTTGAAAATTCAACTATTTGTTTGAAAATTTCTGTATTTTCTTAAAACTTTGTCTCTTGTGGTAGAATATTAATCTTCTTAAGTTCTTGGTGACTAATTCACCTTTTTGGTAAAAAATTCAACTATCAGGTTGAAAATTCCATTATGTATTTTGTTAAAAATTATTCTTTCTTGGTATAAAATTAATATTTTTGGTTGAAACTTAATTTCTTTGGTTGAAAATCAATTTTTTTTTAATTAATTTTTTTACTAAAAATTTAACTATTCCATTTTTTGTCGAAATTTTTTTGTATAGACACTTAATCTTTTCAGTAGAAAATTCATTCGTTTGGTTGAAAATTTAACTGTTTCGTTTAAAATTTATCTTAATTGCTTAAAAACTTATTTCTCTAACTTAAAATTAAACTTCTATTTTTTGTTGAAAATTTATGTTTTTTAGTTGAAAATTCATATATTTTGTTGTAATTTTTTTCTCTAGGAAATTCATCTTTTGGGTTGAAAATTCAACTATTTGGTTCAAGATTAATTTTTTCATTGAAGATGCATCATTTTACTTGAAAGTTAATTTCTTTGGTTGAAAATTGAACAAATTTTTTTGAAAATTCGTTCTTTTTTTTTTGTGTTGAAAATTAATTTTTTTCACTAGAAATGTAGCTATTTCATTTTTGCTAGAAAATTGATCTTCTTCAGTTGAAAATACACTTATTTTGTCGATAACTCGCCTTTTTAGTCGAAAATTTAATTACTTGGGGGAAAAGGCATATTTTTTTATCGTAAATTCAACTTTTTTCGAATAATTCGTCTTTATGACTTAAAAACTCAACATTTTGGGCGAGATTTTTTCTCTTTATTGATTGAAAAATCTTTCTTGGTTGAAAATTTAACTCTTTTGTTGAAAATTCGTATTTTTTGGTTTAATTGAACAGTTTTTTTATTGAAAATTAAAATATTTTTTGAAGGAAATATCAACTATTACACTTTTTGTTGTGAATTCATTTTTTTATCAAAGATTCATCAGTTTGGATTGAAAATTAATTGTTTTAACTGAAAATATAATAATAAAGTTTTATATATTAATAAATCCTTAATTTTTGTCAGTTCTATTATGAATACAAATGTGACATTCTTTGTCACCGTCCTTTAACTGAAACTCAATTCTTAATTATGTGTGCGAATTTGGCAATATTCCTTCCTTCGAGTTTTTCAAATTACCCAATCTGCATTGCGGGGAAACGACAAGAATGCTTTCGATATTTTCATGACACACCTATTTTTTAGGGAAAGATTTTGTAATTCAGAAATCAAGGCCTTGATAGTTCCATAATTTTTAAAATGTTTTTAAATTTAAATAATTTCCAGGGTTCAGTGAACTGTCTAGACCTTTTACTTTCGAGCGGATCCGATTTTCGAAAGACTGACGACGAGGATAGATGGCCCCTACATTATGCCGCAAGCCAAGGCCACTATCTCTGTATTTTTACTCTTGTGAGTTTTGGTAGCGATCCGAATGCAAAAGACACAAAGGGAGTGACTCCTTTGCATTTTGCTGCTGCGGCTACCCATCCGGCTGAATCATGTGCTCAGTAAGTACATATTTCTTTCAAATAAAAATTGAGCAGGGTTGCTACAGGTCACATTGGGATGAAATAAAAAAACGAGGTTCAAAATAACTTGTAGCTGGCAATTTTTAACCAATTTTGGATTTTTTTTTAAGAAAAATTCAGCATTAAATTTTGAAGAACTGAGAAGAACGGCAACGTCGCACGCATAGTAACCAAACTTCAAGCAAAATAAAATGTGCCGGGTCTCACAGACCCCAACTTCATGACGCCGGGTTAATGCAAATATATAATTATATATATAATTTTCTTCATTATTACTAAGTATTGTCTCACTCTTATTATTTCTCTATTTTCAATTGTTATTTAAAATTTAATAATAAATATGACTTAATAAATTCATGAATATTTCTGAAATGTAAATTGAATTCTTCTTTTCTGTTTTGCATTTAATTGAAAAATGTTTCACAAGTAAACATATACAGCGATTAAATGAAAAAAAAATGGTGTCCATGGATTATTGTAAGTGCAGATGGATCTATTTTAAGTGCCCACTGCACTTGCATGTCCGGTCTTGAAGAAGTATGTAGTCTTTCGGCAGCAAAAGCTTTTTTTTACATTTTCGGTCTCCATCTAGTCAAGTTTCATGTACGGATAACATAGCTGCATGGCCTGTATCTTGTGTCTCAAGAACTGTCAGTCCAAAGAAACTTTCAGAAATCAATTGGTGGAAAAGGCTGAAATCTTTTGGTGTTAAGTTATTTTTTCTTTTACAGTAAATATCGTCACGCTCTTCGAACAAGAAAATTTGTTTGGAATCATGCTTAGCGTTATCAATTATCTTGATTAAAGTATCAAAGATAATTTTATATTTAAGATTATAAAGCTGATGTTTCATTTGAAAATAAATGTTCATTTTATACTATATATTCAAGAATTTAAGGCTTGTGTTGATGGATAGTTCAAGTACGAAACGTGAATGTCTCGTAAAGTAAGATCGTCCAAACGAGTCCTTTTCTTGCGTACAACGCCACATTTATATTCTCAAATGGCATCACTTTCTCCTTTGCGTAAAATTTTCACTGCGGTTTATTAAATCATAGACTTCACATTTTATTCATATTCTACTAATTTCCCCTTTGTAAAAAAATTCCTGTTCTTTCCCCCGTTTTCAAGAAAATTCTCTTATTACTAATTTTTCACTTGAATCAGAACTAAATTAATAGAATCCCATTAGAAAATCCAACTATTTTTGGTTAAAATATCATTCTTTTTGTTTCAGAATTCATCTTTTTTGGTCAAAAATTCAGCTGCTTTGTTCAACATACGTCTTTTTCTATAGAAAATTGATTTTTAACTCAGAATGTATCTCCTTTGGTTAAAAATTCTACAGTTTGGTTGGAATTTTAATTGTTTTCTTCAGCTCATCTTGTTGGTCGAAAATTCAACCGTTTTTTATTTTGAGAATTTGTCTTTTTGGATAAAAAATTTGTCTTTTGGTATAAAAGGCATCTCTTTTGGTTGCAAATTCATCTTTAATTGTTGGAAAGTAATTCTTTTTGAATAGCACACGGTTCGTTTGTCGAGTTACGTGGGCTAATTTCTAAAATAATTTTGGTTTAAGCAAGATCGATAGCAACAAATACTAATTTAGGAGTTTGAGTTTAACTCGTTCCCTAAAAAAATTGATGAAAATAATAATAAGAAATAAAAATAATCAAAATATTATTATACTTTCGCTGTTAAGCAACCTTAACATTTTATTACAAATGAGTCAGCGTATTTTTCAGTTGAGTAAGTTTTTATTCATGAAGACACATATATCAGAAAAATATTAAACAATTCTCATATAATTGTATTTTTCATCTTGTGTAAAGATTCATGATCTTGTGATAAATGTTATCCTGCAGTAGGTCTATGCCATATTTGAGCTCCCAAAATTATTCCACTTATTTCGTGTATCAAAAAGAACATATCCTCGTGAGAACATTCATGAGTTCTAAAATGCGAAGGCTGTCGAAATGGTTCAAATGGTACATAATTTTTAGTTTCAAGGCCGTTATACACGATATCGGTTCGGTGTTGGGCGATGCAGAACTTTCCTCACAAGTAAAAATTAAAAAATTGGGAACTTCTGAAAAACTTGTCTGAGAAATCAGCACACAAATTCACTGAAAAATTTGGGAAGTTCCTTAATTATGAGATTCCGGAATGTATACAATTAAAAAATTAATAAATAATAAATCAAATAAACGGCTTTTATTTGATTAGCATATTTTCTTACTCATTTATTATTTGAATAATTTTTTAAATTGTTTAAATTCTGTAATATTGTAAACTGTCAGGAATCTCATTATTCCGGAATTTTCCAATTTAGGATTTTCAAATTGTCGGCAATGGTATAATTTCGTACATTTTCTATTTCGAATATTTTTTAAAGAATTTTAATAGGTTTCAAGAGGCTAAAAAATATTCTTGAAATTCCTATGAAAATTTTAATAGGGTTCATTTTGAAAAATTTATGTTCAGAGAATATTTAAAAAGATTTTTCAAAATTTCACAAGACTTCCAAAATGGTTGAAATAGAATTCCCAAGATACTAGGGGAGTTTTTATAATTAGTATTTTGAAAAAATTGGAATCAAAATATACATGTTATAAGGTTTTAAAGGATTTTGAAAGGTTTCAAGGTAATAAACCAATTTTATTGAGATTCCTTGGAAATATTTCGCAACTGCGGATATAAATAAATTTGTTCAATTCTAGTTTGCAATGTTCAAACATTTCGGATTTTATTGAAAATAAAGTTTATGAAACTTCACAACAGAATTAGAGTTCACAAACTCGAAACTACTCCTGAAATGTAGTAAATTATATGCTTTCTTTCTAATTATAAACATTTAATTGGAATACGATTATGAGAAATAATTTGTTTTTATACATTTGAATTTCGCGGTATGCAGCGGCCGTAAACGGCGAGATTCACCAGTCACCGCGTCGCATCACATCGTTTTAGCTAGCACGATCTCGACATACCGCGGAGTTCAAATTTGCAAAAACCAACTTCAACCATTTTATTTTATTCATATGCAAGATAAACTGTTGTAATGTTAAACAAAACAAACATCAATAATATAAAATCATAGCTTCGGAAAAATGATTTTTTATCTAGTTCCAATTTTGTGAAGCATCAACAAAAAGATTACATTTTATCGAATCATTCATGTAACACCTATTTAAAATTCCAAAAAAGTAGCATCTAAATCGCCTGCTACGTGGGCCTCTACTTTTTCGGTTCGATGGGAGAAATAATTTAGAATTCAAAATAAAAATTTGAAAAACTTATTTATCTGTTTTAATGTTACATTACTTAAATTGGAGCTTAAATTAGGTTTTAGGAAAGTAAAAAAGTATTCAAAAAGGTAAAAATTTTATTAAAATCTTCAAAAATTAACATTTTGTTTTTAATTTTTGAAATATTTTCAAATTGAAATAAATCTAGGAAATTCCAGAAACAAATACAGATTCCGGAAATAAAATTTCAAGCCTTTTAAGGATTTTCAAAGGTTAAAATTTGAAATGATTTTTTATTTTGAAAACATCAATTTTAAGTGAATATTTAAAAAGATTTCCAAAGTCGTTGAGAAAGCATTTCTAAGATTTTAAGGGAACTTTTTAAATTTTGCAGCATTTTTTAAAACCTTCAAGAAAAATGAAAATTACTTATTTAAAAGTTGTTACGACGTTTTGAAAAAATTTTAAACAAATTTATTTTTAAAAAATTCCAAAAAATTAAAAACAAAATGTACACTTTTGACGACTTCAAAATAAAATTTTCAAGCTTTTCCAAGAATTTGGAAGGTTTGAAGGTAATAAAACAATTTTCTTCCGATTGCTGGGAAAAATTTAGCAAATGTGGACATAATTATATTTTAGGCGTAGGTGCGATAAGACCTTTACAGAATACCGCATATACCAACTTGGCCTCGTGGGAAAATACAAGATCAGCTCGAAACTGATTCCTCTTCACAGTAAAAACTAGGCATTCATTTTCATACGGGATCCTTTTTCTGGTTTGCTCATATAATCTCACAAATAGTCTCTTCTAGTACCAGTTTCTGTCTTGTGTAGTTTGCTAACTTCAGATTGATAAATGATGCGAGATAGCGAACTAAATTGATTCAGAGGGTGCATTGTTTCAATTGTTCCAAACTTCAATATTATCACGAATTCCATGAATTCCATCAATTCAGTGAATTTCGTGAATTCCTTGAATTCCATTCCATCCTTGAATTTCTTGAATTTAATGATTTCTGTGAATTTCATGGATTCCATGCATTTCGTGAATTCCTTCAATTACATGAATTCCTCGAATTCCATGAATTTCATGATTTCCTGCGATTCCACGAATTCCGTCCTGAAATTCTATGAATTCCGCGAATTCCTTGAATTCAGTGAATTTCGTGAATTCCATGAATTCCGCGAATTCCTTGCATTCCGTGAATTCCATGAATTCCTTGAATTATGTGAATTCCATTGATTTCGTGACTTTCTCTAATCACATGAATTCCTTGAATTCCGTGAATTCCTTGAATTCCGTAAATTTCGTGATTTCCTTCAATTCCACGAATTCCGTCCTTAAATGCAATGAATACCAAAAATTCCTTGAATTATATTATTTCTGCAAATTCCATGAATTCCGCGAATTCCTTGAATTCAGTGAATTTCGTGAATTCCGCGAATTCCTTGCATTCCGTGAATTCCATGAATTTCTTAAATTATATGAATTCCATTGATTTCGTGACTTCCCTTAATCACATGAATTCCTTGAATTCCGAGGATTCCGCGAATTTCGTGAATTCCTTCAATTCCATAAATTTTGTGATTTCCTTCAATTCCACGAATTTCGTCCTTAAACCCCATGAATTCCGTGAATTCACTAAATTCTATTAATTCTGTGCATTCCATAAATTCCGCGAATTCCTTGAATTCCATGAATTCCTTTAATTTCATTTATTCCATGAATTATGTGAATTCCATTGATTCCGTGAACTCATTCAATTCCATTCTTCCTTAAATTGCATGAATTCTCTAAATCCCGTGTATTCTGTAAATTCCGTGAATTCTCTAAATTCCATGAATTCCGGCAATTCTTTGGATTCCGTAGATTTCGTAACTTCCTTGAATTCCATGAATTCCATGAATTACGAGAATTCCATGGATGGCGTAAATTCCGTGAATTCGCATTGAATTCCGCGAATTCTTCGAATTTCGTGAATTCCGCTAATTCCTTGAATTCCGCGAATTCCTTGAATTCCGTGAATTCCGTGGATTTTGTGAATTCTTTGAATTAAATTAATTTCTTGAATTCCTTAAATTCTTTGAACTGATTTAGGTGTCAACAGATGATTCTCATTTTGAGCCTATTTCACTCACTTCTATGTGTGCCTCGGGTAGAAACCCTTACAGTTTTGGTCCGTCGGAAGTGAGGAGAAATGAGAGAAAAGGAATTAAGGGAGTAAAAGGAGCGTAGTGAAAAATATGGAAAGTGAGGGGTGGTGAAATATGGAAAGTCAGGGGAAATGGGGAGAGGATCAGTGGAGAAATGATGTAAAATGAGGGAAAATGAGGGGAGGGAAAGTGCGGAAAATATAGGAGGGGAATTATGAGACATGAAGGGAAATTCAGAGTGAGAATGTAGAGAAAATGCTGGAAAAGAAAGTAATAGAAATGTGGGGTGGTGAAATGGGAAGTGATAGAAAAGTAGGGGAAAGGAAGTAGGGGTAGAAGGGTAAAGTGAGAGGAATGTAAACTTTTGTGTTGAAAATTCGTATTTTTGGATTGAAAATTTATCTTTTCTAAATTAAAAAATCCTCCTTTTTGTAGAAATATTCTTGGTTGAAAATTCAACTGTCTTCTGAAAAAAATGGTCGAAAAAATCGTTGAAAATTGATGTATTTTGTCGTAAATTCGTATTTTTTTAGTAGAAAGTTAATCTTCTTGATTAAAAATGCAACTACTTGGTTGAAAGTTGAACTACTTGGTTACAAATAATTTTTTAGGTTCAAGATTCATCTTTGTTGAAAATTTTATTATATTCTTGAAAATTCTTTTTTTTCAAAATTCAATTTATTCATCTGCAAACTTTGCTTTTTTATTTTTGATTGAAAATGTATGGTTGAAATTCAAAATTGAACTGTATTGTCGAAAATTCATCTTTTCAGATTCAAAATTCAACAATTTATCAGGACTTTATGTTGAAAATTCAACAGTTTGTTTAAAAGTTCAACGACTTTGTCGAAAAATAAGTTATTTTATTGAAAATTTCACTATTTTGTTATTTAATCATTGTTTTTTGTTTAACAGGAAAGCAAAAGAAAACCAGAAATCCATTTCGTATCTGGAACTTTTGGCCCAGGAACGGAACCTGAAAAGACGTAGAGCTAAGCATCGTGGTGTCCACACGAATAAAAAATCTCATGTGGAAGTAATGCGAGAAGTGATAGAGCAACAAATGGAGATGTTCAAGGAATATCTCGCCGAACAAAATCCTCAAGATGAAAAAAGAGAACCATCTCCAGAAATAAGCTCAAGCTACGATTTTTCGAAAAATCCAAGAATACCCGACTTACCTTTCGAAAGGAAATTCGAAAACCGGAAGTACTCTTCAGATCGGGATGGGAATTCTTTTCAACGTTTTGAGAGAAACGGAAGACATGATTATAGAGAAAATAGGAGGGAACATTATTCGCATCACAGTGATAGGAAAGATTTTCATAATAAATCCCATAAGAGAGATAGACACAGATCGAGTGAAGAACATCCAAAGAGATCCAAAAAGAGAGATAGTTCTAGGGATAGAGACACTTCTAGGGAGACAAAAAAAAATAAATCCAAAGATAGGCATCGAAATCGGTCTAGAGAATATAGAGAATCAAGACATGATCGTGATAGAAAGCGAAGTAGGAGTAAAAACAGGCGATAGTTTGTACTCTAATGATATTCAATAATAATTATTATAATAGTAAATAATTTATCTTTTTTATTTGTACTCGCCTGGAAAATCTGGAAATGTCAGGGAATTTTTGCCGTCTTTAAAATTTCTATAACTAATTTAAAATGATGGTTTTGAATGCGCAATTCTAAAACAGTTTAATCTTTGAGGTCTTGAAACTAAAGTTTTTTCTTAAATGAATTTTTTGATTAAGTTCTGTAGATTTGGAATATTAAATTTGACAATATTGTAGTTTCAAATTCAAATACTTATTCAAAAAATTTTAGGACCATTCCGATATTAAGTAATTCAAAATTTCATATTAAAAGCCTTGATAGTTTTGAATTAAATAATTTTAGATGTAAATATAAAGAAAAAAAAGCAATAATAAGTTTGAAAAAAAACTGAAGTTTTTTCTCAAATTAATTTTTAGATTAATTTTAGTAGATTCTGAATGTTTAATTTCACAACATTTAGTTTCAAATTCAAATATTTAAAATGTCAGGACAATTTCGCAATTAAATATTTCAAAGTTTTATATTAAAAGTCTTGATAGTTTTGAATTTAATAATTTTATATGTAAATATAAGACAAATAAAGCAATATTTCAAAATTTATATTAAAAACCATGATAGTTTTCAATTTAATGATTTTAGATGTAAATATAGAGCAACAAAAGCAATAATAAGTATTACGTATCCTTACAGTAACTGCGTTACAGAACAGTGTGACCTTTATGTTCTGTAATTCTTATGGCACACGATTGTAAAAATGTTATGTATAAATGTTCCCTTTTTGTTATGTAACATTTACAGAACGTGTCCGCTGAGTAGTTAGAAAAAAGTTCGCTTTGAATAAGGGGACCGAAACCCCATGTTTTTTTGGGATTTTTAGTTCTCTAACTATAGACAATAATTTTTTAGGATAAAAGTGATCATATCATGGAATTCAGAAGACTTTAGATCTAAACTAGAGTAAGATGACCTCAGAAAAACTCGTCAGATTTCTTCGCGATTTCAGACTAGACGGTTCTTTCTTGAATCACAAAATAAAAATCTCCTAATTCGTAATTTAAAATCTGATTTCCTTGAAATTTAAAAAAAAATCAATTGTGTCGGCGCAGTTAAAGCAAGTATGAGATTACTCAGTGATGTACTACCACGCCTCGACTCATGGAGTGTAACCAGGGAAGCGTAGAGATGGAAGAATGAGAAAGAGGGAGATTGATAAGAAAAACGGACGATAAGTCTAAAGGTTTTTTGTTTCAATAATCAGCAAGAAAATAATAACAACACTAGTTTACAGCCATTTTGACCACCATTTACTATGATTTTTCTATGTATTTTGGCCCACTAAACACAAAAATCACACTCAACAAATTTTTTATGGAAGCTTCTTCGAGATGTCAATGTTAAAAATTTTTCTTTTAATTTTCAGAGTTGTTCCGACGATTTTGAGTATATTTCGAGTTCTAATCGACTGATTTTTCTAAATGAACACTCAAACTGAAGGCAACTAAATCCTCTACAACTTTCTGTGCTGGAGATTTCAGATCGGTCAAGTAGTTCAGAAGCTAGCGATTTTAATAAGTTGGCTAATATTTACGATTTCTATTCTCCTTAGGACGATATGTGAATTTTCGACCTCGATTTTTGGCAAAAAATACAACTTTGCCAACTTATTAATATCGCTAACATCTGAACTACTGGGCTAATCTAAAAACATCAGAATAGAAAGTTGGATCGAAAAAAATTCGAACATTGATATCTGGAATACGCTTCCATACAAAAATGTGTGTGTGATTTTCGTTTTTAGTAAGTCGAAATACATTGAAAAATCATATTAAGATGTGGTGGGTAGAAAAAAATGTTTATTCTGTAAATTTGATAAAATAAAAGTAAAATCAACATTTATGTCAATTAATTTAAGATACAGTCCCTTTCCGTGGATGAAAGGTTTAATAATAATTATTACAAAATTTATAAAAATTAAAAAATTTGTTTTGGAAAATATACAGCATAATGGAATTCAATGAATTCAAGAAATTCATGAAATTCAAGGAATTCAAGGAATTCATTGCATTAAAGGAATTCGAAAAATTCAAGGAATTCATGGAATTGAAGGAATTCAAGAAATTCAAGGAATTCATGGAATTCTACGAATTCGTGGAATTCTATGAATTCGTGATATTCTATTAATTCGTGAAATTCTATGAATTCGTTGAATTCATGGAATTCATGGAATTCATGAAATTCAAGGGATTCGATAGATTCAAGGAGTTCATGGAATTCAACAAATTCATGAAATTCAAGGAATTTGAGGAATTGATGGAACTAAAGGAATTCACGGAAATTATGGAATTTAAGGAATTCAATGCAATCACGCGAATCGTGGAATGCGTGAAATTCAAGGAATTCAGGGAATTCAAGACATTCAGGGAATTCAAAGCATTCATGGCATGCAAGAAATTCTTGGCATTCAGAGAATTCAGGGAATTGGTGGAATTCATGGAATTCAAGGAAATCATGAAATTAAAGGAAGTCAAGAAATTCAAAGAATTCATGAAATGGAGGTGCTAGCTTACATTAAGCTAGCACCTCCACTTCCTAAAAACACAAAATAATAAAAATGCAATTCCACCAGAAATTTTGGGCTTTTTAGGGCTTATTTTGGGCCCCGATTAAAATTTTTGGGCCTCCTTTACTTTTTCTTTTAATACATTTTCTTGTGGAGATGCTAGCTTACGTTAAACTAGCACCTCCAATTCCTAAAAACACAAAATAATAAAAATGTAATTCCACCAGAATTTTGGAATTTTTTTTCGCTTATTTTGGGCCCAAATTAAAATTTTTGGGCTTCTTTACTTTTTTCAAAAAATGAATTTTTTTGTGGAGGTGCTAGCTTACATTAAGCTATCACATCCACTTCCTAAAAACACAATATAATAAAAATGCAATTCCACCAGAAATTTTGGGCTTTTTAGGGCTTATTTTGGGCCCCGATTAAAATTTTTGGCCTCCTTTACTTTTTCTTTTAATAAATTTTCTTGTGGAGGTGCTAGCTTACGTTAAACTAGCACCTCCAATTCCTAAAAACACAAAATAATAAAAATGTAATTCCACCAGAATTTCGGAATTTTTTAGCGCTTATTTTGGGCTTCTTTACTTTTTTCAAAAAATGAATTTTCTTGTGGAGGTGCTAGCTTACATTAAGCTATCACCTCCACTTCCTAAAAACACAAAATAATAAAAATGCAATTTCACCAGAATTTTGGGCTTTTTTGGGCTCTTGGAATCCACAAAAAAAATTTCCCCAAAACAACCCTTAAGCTCCAAAATCACCCCCTTCCCAAAATTTGAATTTTTCGCGAATTTAATCCAAGCATATTTTTGGGCTCCTCGAAAATACTTACTCCGATTTTTGGGCTCCAACCCTTAACATTAAAAATCAACCCCTTAGCACAACGCAGATATGACTTTGTCAAAAAAATATATATTTTTGGGAATTTAACAGTGTGGATCGTCTCTGATTTTTGGGTATTTTCGAGAAGCCCAAAAATCAGAGACTCTATCCACACTGTTAAATTCCCGAAAGGATTATGTTTTGAGAAATTCACATCTGCGTTGTGCTAAGGCGTTGATTTTTAATGTTAAGGGTTGGAGCCCAAAAATGATATTGGGTATTTTCGAGCAGCCCAAAAATTAAAGACTCTATCCACACTGTTCAATTCCCAAAAATATTATTTTTTGACAAAGTCGTATCTGCGTTGTTCTAAGGGGTTGATTTTTAATGTTAAGGTTTGGACCCCAAAAATCGGGGCGGGGATTTTCGAGGAGCCCATAATATGCCTGGATTAAATTCGTGAAAAATTCAAATTTTGAAGGGGGTTGACTTTGGAGCTTAAGGGTTGTTTTGGGGAAATTTTTTTGTGAATTCCAAGAGCCCAAAAAAAGCCAAAAATTCTGGTGGAATTGCAATTTCATTGTTATGTGTTTTTAGGAAGTGGAGGTGCTAGCTTAATGTAAGCTAGCTATTGGGGCCCCAAAAAAATCCCAAAATTCTGAGCTATGAAAAATTCTAAAATTCGATTGTGCAGGTGCTAGCTTGATGGACCTTTTTAGCTAATTTAAATTTAATTTCCAATGAAATAACTAAATTTTTAACCAAATAGTTGAAGAATTTTTAACCAAATTGTTGAATTTTCAACTTACGAAGATGAATTTTCAACCAAATGATCGAATTTTAAACAAAAAAGATTAATCTTAACCAACAACTGTTGCATTTTCAACCAAATAATTCAATTTTTAGAAGACAGCTTAATTCTTAACAGGACAGGTGAATTTTAAATCTAAAGGGACGAATTTTTGGTCCAAATAGACAAATGTTCAACAAAACAGTTGAATTTTTAACCAAACAAGACAAATTTTCAAGCAGAGATATGAATAATCAAACTAAAATTCCTGAGATAATCAGGTTTAAACTCCAGGATCGTAAACTTTACACTCTGGGATAGTGAAGCTAACCGTCTGTCAAGTCAAAAAGACAAAAAAATTATCAAACTTTCAGCAAAATTGTTGAACTTTTCATGAAATAGCTGAATTTTGAACCTACGAAGATGAATTTTCAACCAAGAAGAATTATTTTTCAGCAACAAGAATAATTTTTAGCAAGCAGTTGATTTTTGAAGCAAAAAAAAGTCTTCAACCACAAAGAAAATCAAATAGTTAAATGCTTGATCAAATTAATGAATTTTTAAGAAACAATAATAATTTTCTATCCGAATAGACGAATTTTCAATGAAATACATGACTCTTGTACCAACAATAGTTGAATTAAAGAAAAATAGTTTGTTTTCTAACAAAAAATTTTAATTTTCTAGAAGATAGCTGAAATTTCAACCCAAAAATATACATTTTGAAAAAAAAATTGGAAAAGACCCCAGGATGAATTCATTAAAATGTTTTAAGATTGAATGAATGTTTTTAAAAAAGAAAAATGAGCACAAAAAAAGACAACAAGAGCAAAAAAAGAAAAAAAATTTGAACCAAAAATAGAATTGCTACATTTTTTTATAAAAAACTTAATTTTTAACAAAGAAAAAATGATTTTTCAACAAAATAATTGAAATTTAAAATATAGTCAATTGTTAATTGATGATTTTTATTTTCAACCAAAGTAGTTTAATTTTTTACCAAATTGTTGAATTTTCAAGCCGAAAAGACGGACTTTTTACAAAACAGCTGAATTTTCAACCGTCAAATGTGAATTTTCAACAATAAGTTCATTTACGGTAAATAGTGGTATTTGCAACTAACATGATGAATTTTCAACCAAATAGTTGAATTTGAACCAGTAGTCGCTCATTATCGGAACGGGGCAGACCCCAATTGAAAAATTCAATATTAGTCCAATTTCTAACCAAAAAGACTAACTTCTTAGAAGGCAGTTGATTCTTCCACAAAAAAGTTTATTTTCACTCAAGAGACATGAATTTACAACAAAAGAGATGACTTTAACAAAATTGTGGAATTTTCAACAAAATAATTAAACTTTCAAAAAAAAAGTTGAAATTTGTACCAAACAGCTGAATTTTTAACCTAGGAAGATGAATTTTCAATAAAGAAGAATTGTTTTCGAACAAAAAGTTAATTTTCTATCAAGCAGTTAAATTCTCAACTTATAGAGGAAAAAATTTCAACCAAAAATAAAATAGCTACTATTTCAGATGGTAAAATTAATTTTTAACAAACAAATGAAACGAGTTTCTGAAAGAGTAATTAAATTTTTAAAGAAATAGTTCAATTTTTAACCAAGAATATTGATTTTCTACCAAAGTAGTGAAATTTTCTACCAAATCGTTGAATTTCAACCAGTGGTCGCTCAACATCGGAATTGGGCAGAACACAATTTGGAAATGCACTATTTAGTCCATATTTAAGACAAGAAGACGAAATTTTTAGAAGACAGTTGATTTTTCGACAAAAAAGCTCATTTTCTGCCAAGAAAGATGAATCTTAAACAAAAAAGATGACCTTAAGGAAATTGTTGAATTTTCAACAAAATAATTGAACTTTCAGCAAAATAGTTGAATTTTTTACCAAATAGCTGAATTTTTAACCTGCACTCTCTAAATTTCTTGGAGTGAGATGCCGCTCCAATGGTGTTAATCGTCGCTCCAACTTGAAGCTAGAAGTGAGGAGTGGAGTGTGACTTTTCGTTGGAGCTAAAAGTAACTCTCGGACGTGGAGCGGCTGGCCACTCCAAATGAGGCGACTGGTCGCTCCAAAGGGGGTGAATGTCGACACCATTGGAGCGATCTTACTAGACTGAACCGAAATTTAAGTGCATTTAAGAATATATAGAATTTTTGCAGATTTGAAGCTTGAGACAGGTTTTTCATACATAGTTTTTTTTTAAATTTTAAAAAAAGTTTTCTAGAAAATCGAATTTTTTTTTAAACTAAAAAGAAAATTTGTGACAAACCCTAAACCAGTGCTGATAAAATTTTTCTTGAGTATTTTTTAAAAATAAATTATTCAAATAATTATACCAAAGAACAAACTTTTCTATTGTTTTTTAAAAATGACAAAAAATGTCCTCAAAAATGGAATGGTTGATAAAAAAAAAAAAATTTGATATAAATTAGTGCTGATTTGAATCCTACAAAGTTTATTTGGAAAATGTTATTAGGTTCAAAAAAAATTTAGATAAATTTTTTTTTCGTTCCAGGCGCACGTGTTTTTACAATTATTTGTTTATACAATTTTTGTAAAATTATTTCAATTTTAAATTCAATGAATAATTTATAAAAATTGAATTTTAAACAAAAATTTCTGTGATAAAATTATTTTATTATCGTATTTTTAATAAATAATATTTATTAAGAAACAATTTTTCAATTATTTAAATTCTGTAATTTTATAATTATGCATTATTCAAGTTCGGATATTTCATAATTTGGTAATTTTATGTCGGAAATTTTATTATTTCGGAATTTTCAAATTCAGTAATGTTATGAACTGTTCGGGAATTTTTTTTTATTTATTTTTTTTATTTTATTATTCGGGAGTTTTACAGAGTCGGGAACTTCATTCTCGGGATATTCCAGTCGTCTCTAGAAGTACAGAAAATTTGCTGTAATTATAATTTCGACACATGGATCTTGTCGATTTTTTCCTACAGTATTATTTTTTTCAAATTTATTATATGAAAATTTTTGAAATCACAAGCTATATAGATAATCTCATTGAATACCAAAATTAAAAATTAAATAATTTGCTGTATATCCAATTTGTATTCCTGGGTCTTGGAGATTTTTTTCCTAGTGCATTTCGACTTGATTTTTAACACTAAAATTTTCTGAATTTTCAGAATACAGGCTCATTGTTTGGATTTTTATAATTTTTTTTTATAAGTTATAGGTTAGATAAAAAATAACAAATTCTGGTATTGGAAATTTTTACAACGTGAAAAAATAAAAAGTTTAAATTTAAACGTTGAAAAGTTGAAACTACATAAATACTCTTTTCGAAATATATCTTGAATTCAACACATTTTAAATTCAATGTTTTTAGCTATATTTAGATTGAAGTAAACAAATATTTTTGGTTTGAAATATAAATTAATTAAAATATTTGAATTTATCATAATTTTAATTTATAACCTTTAAAATTGAATAATTATAGGTCAAACATAGAAAAGTAGACTAATTTCAAATTTATAGCGTTTCTATTATATATTGAACTATTTAAGTCTCTGACATTTTTTTGAACTTTTTTGAAAACTTTTTTAAATAATTTTTTGTGTATAAGAAACAACATTCTTTCATCTAATAATTATCTTAGAGTAGAAATAAGTAAAAAGAAGCAGAATTATAAAATATAATTTTTTTATTTTGGTTGTGATTTTTTAATAAAAGAAAGTGCTATGTTGTCTACAAAACAGCTAGAAAACTCAGAGTCTTACAAAAGAAGTGGTTAAATTTTTTATTTAAGAAGTTTAAAAAATAAAAAATGTATGCAACCGGAATTTTAAGAAGAAAGGTGTTTTTTATGTTATGATATATTTCGAAGGGCTAATAGCAGTTTCAAAAATATTTAAAGCCTTAATAGTTGAGACGTTTTAAATTTGTAGTATTCAGCATATTGAATAATTTGAAATATAAAGCTATTTAAATAAGCAAGAATTTTTTAATTGCAAATCCCACCGGAGCGAAGGAGACAGATCCTTTATTAGAAATAATTAATTCTTAATTTTTCGAACCCTACCGGAGCGAAGGAGAAAGTTCTTTCTTCAGAAGTTATTAATTTTTTATGGTCGAATCCTACCGGAGTGAAGGAGAAAGATCTTTTACTTATAAATTATTATCTTTTAGTGTTCGAATCCTACCGGAGCAAAGGAGAAAGATCTTTTTCCCGAAATTATTCATTTCTAATTTTTTTAATCTCACCGGAGCGAAGGAGAAAGATATTCATTAAGAAATTATTAATTTTTAATGTTCGAATCCCACCGGTGCGAAAGAGACAGATCCTTCTTCAAAAATGATCAATTCTTAATTTTCGAATCCTACTGGAGCGAAGGAGAAAGATCTGTTTCTCAAAATTAATAATTTTTAATTTTTCGAATCCCACCGAAGCGAAGGGGAAAGATCCTTTTTCAGAAATTATTACTTTTAGATTTTTCGAATCCAACCGGAGCGAAGGAGAAAGGTTCCTTTTCCAGAAATTATTAATTTTTAATGTTTGAATCCCACCAGAGAGAAGGAGGAAGATCTTTTTCCAGAAATTATTAATTTTTAATGTTCAAGTCCCACCGGAGCGAAGGAGACAGATCCTTTTTCAGTTCTCATTCATTCTTAATTTTTCGAACCCTACCGGAGCGAAGGAGAGATCTTTTTTCAGAAGTTATTAATTTTAAATGGTCGAATCCTACTGGAGCGAAGAAGAAAGATCTTTTCTTTATAAATCATTATCTTTTAGTGTTCGCATCCTACCGGAGCGAAGAGAAAGATCTTTTCTCCGAAATTATTCATTTTTAATTTTTCGAATCTCACCGGAGCGAAGGAGAAAGATCTTCTTTAAGAAATTATTAATTTTTAATGTTCGAATCCCACCGGAGCAGAGGAGACAGATCCTTCTTCAAAAATTAATAATTCGTAATTTTTCAAAACCTACCGGAGCGAAGGAGAAAGATCTCCCCGAAATTAATCATTTTTAATTTTTCGAATCCCACCGAAGCGAGGAGGAAAGATCCTTTTTCATAGATTATCAATTTTCAATTGTTTGAATCCAACCGGTGCGAAGGAGAAAGGTTCTTTTTTCGAAAATTAATAATATTTAATGTTTGCATCCCACCGGAGAGAAGAAGGAAGATCCTTTTTCAGAAATTAATAATTTTTAATGTTCGAATCCCACCGGAGCGAAGGAGACAGATCCTTCTTCAAAAATTAATAATTCGTAATTTTTCAAATCCTACCGGAGCGAAGGAGAAAGATCTTTTTTGCGAAAGCAATCATTTTTTATTTTTTGAATCCCACCGAAGCTAAGCGCAAAGATCCTTTTTCAGAAATTATTCATTTTTGATGTTTAAATCTCACCAGAGCGAAGGAGGAAAATCTTTTTTCAAAAATGATTGACTTTTAATTGTTCGAATCCCACCGGAGCGATGGAGAAGGATCCTTGTTCAGAAGTAATCAATTTCGAATGTTTGAATCGCACTGGAGCAAAGGCGTAAGATCTTTTTTCCGAAATTATTAATTTTTCGAATACCACCGGGGAGAAGGGGAAAAGTCTGCTTTCAGAAGTAATTAATTTTCAATGTTCGAATCGCACCGAAGCGAAGGAGAAAGATCTTTCATGAGAAATCATTCATTTTTAATGTTCGAATCCCACCGGAGCGAAGAAGAAAGATCTTTCTTCAGAAACTATTAATTTTCAAATTATAAACTTTCAAATTCCATCTAGTCCAAAAGGACGTTAAAAATTTCTATTATTAAAGGAGTTATCTTAGATTGATAATGTTGATTTTCAGTTTCGTAGTTTTTGAAAGTTATCCACATATGCTGTCTCTTATATCAAGGTCATTTTAGGACAAAAATGCTCATTCGTTATTAAATTGACGCTATTTATTGATTATTCATTTCTGACGCGTGTGAATTTTGTTTTTTACGAGTCAATATTGCACTCAGATTTTTTCAGATTTTCACAGTAACATTCAAAGGTCGCTCAAGGTCATTTTAAGGCCAAAATGGCTATTCTCAATTACACTGACGCTATTTTTTGATTGCTCATTTTTGAAGCGTTGAATTTTGTTCTTTACAAGTCAATATTGCATTAAAATTTTTTTTAAATTCTTACAATGACATTCAAAGGTCGCTCAAGGTCATTTTCCCAATAAAAAGTGAATTCAATTGAATTTTCTCTAATTTCTTTTTATATAGAAACAGTGTCAATTTATTCATTTCGACTAAAAAAATTAGTCCAGTTTGATAAATGTTTGTCATATTATTTGAAGGACATTCAAGGCCCTTTCGCAAAAAATGACCTTTTTGTAAATTTTGATAATGAAAAAACAGTGCTAACACCTGCATATTAGATGGTAGTTTATCGCCAACTAAGTTTTCTTCTTTCTTTCTTAAAAGGTAAATCATTACCCAGTCTTTCGCTTGTATGATAATTAATTCTTCGTAATTATAATTTGACAACTAAACTTGATATTTTATTAAAGCTCTGATATCCTACTGTTCTGACCGTTTTTTATTTTTAATCTGAAGCAAAATTTAAAAAAAAAATATCTACCATGAGAAAGAAAACATTTTTGAATGGCCATTTTTCGCAAAATGACCTTGAATGACCTTGAAGTAATATATGAGATACAGTTATTAAACCTTTTGACTAATTTTTTTGCCGCAGTGAATAAACACACTCTTTCTCAAAAAAGGACTAGAGAAAATTTCATTGAATCAACGTATTATTAAGAAAATGACCTTGACCGACCTTTGAATGTTATTGTGAAAATCTGAAAAAAACCTGAGTGCAATATTGACTTGCAACGAACACAATCCATACGCGCCAGAAATAAATAATTAATAAATAGCGTCAGTTTAATTAAGAATAGCCATTTTGGCCTCAAAATGACCCTGAGTGACCTTTGACTGTTATTGTAAAAATCTGAAAAAAATCGGAGTGCAGTATTGAATTGTAAAAAACGCAATTCATATACGCCAGAAATAAATAATCAATGAATAGCGTCAATTTAATAAGGAACGAGCATTTTTGTCCTAAAATGACCTTCAGCGACCTCTAAATATTTTTCAAAAATTCTGGAACAAATCGGAGGTTATTTTCTCGGCAAAAGGAACAATTTGTAGGGGTGCCAAGTTGAATTAAAAAGAAAAGCCAAAAAAAATCACCCTTATAATAATATTACTGAACGAGCTGAACTCGGGAGGTGGTTTTCTGCAGTTTTCCTCTCCCTTCGCCAAACTTCCAGGCAAATGCGAGTTCTTTTAGTAAACTCGGATGCAGCCGCGGTTTATTATTGCTTGTGATTAAATTCACACAGTGAAAGGAAGTCGTCTGGCGTGATATCTCCTGATGCTAAAGGTCATGAATATTCAACTATTCTGTTAAAAATGTAACTATTTTAGAGTGAAATTTAATCTTTTTTGTTTGAAAATTCATCTTTGTAGGTACAAATTCAACTATTTGGTTGAAAATTTAATTATTTTGTTGAAAATTCAACTATTTTGTGAAAAAGTCACCTTTGTAGGTAGAAAATTTAATTCTTTTTTTGAAAATTCAACTATTTTGTTAAAAAGTCATATTTTTTTATCGAAAATTCAACTGTTTTGTTAAAAATTCGTCATTTTGGGTTGAAAATTCATCTTTTTTGGTAAAAAAAATTCCTTAGTTCAATAATGAATTTTTTCTTGGTTGAATATTCAACCGTTAAATATTTTTAGTTAGTATTAAAAATTGTATTCTTGTGCAAACCGGAAAGCTACACGCGCGCGTAGCGCGCGACTGATAATTATTCTAGGAGAAAAATTGAAAATCGGTTAAGAATTGTAAAGGTATAATACGAAACATAGCATTGTTAAAATGTCTCTTCTCAAGAGGATATTCTATTTCTGAACATTTTGATTGAACCATGATCTAGAGGAAGAAAAGTTCCATTCGTATCAATTATTACTGATTGTTATATATTATGGCCATTCATTAATTTGTTCAAAAACTTGGTCGCAATTGTCAAAACCAATTCGAATCTGATATTTGCTTATTGATAACCAGGAGAACAGCCTCCCCTTTCACAGTTCAAACTAATTATTTCCACAGACCAAAGCTTTGAATTTAAAAAAATCCTCACAAATCATTCAAATAAAAATTGGTCATAAACCAAAACTCTGACAGATTTTGTGGTCTTATTGAAGCTCAGAACTTTGGTAGAGTTCAGTATATATAGCAGTGAATATCTTCTAGATTTCTCAGTCACCGTTTAGAGAATCCATCCAAAAGAAATGAAGAGCGCTAGCTGTATTTTAATTTTAAACTTAGCGGTTTATCTAGATGTTGTTGGTAAGTGTGATTAAAGTTACAATATGTCCAGATTCTTCGGATATGTGCTATTCTTGAAGCTTGCGATATTTGGCGTACGGGGTTTTTAATTTTGCATAGTTTTTCCGAGTATGGAAGTTTTTAACGTTTGAACGGTAAAAGCAAGGATTCTGAGTGACATTATATTGTTTTAGAAATCCGAGTTGCGGTCTTATCCCTTCGCCTTGAGCTTATATCTCCATTAGGGAATGTTCTTTAATTACGTAAGGATCATTTTTGAAATTGAATACCCTCTTCACCAATTCTGTGAGGATTCTTAAGATTGTTCTGACCCTTGCCCCAAACTTCTTACGTAATATGTTATATATTTGACTCAATGTATCTATTATTTTCATCATAAACAAAATCTCAGAGAATTTCAAGAGGTTTCAAAGTATTACACAAGTTTCAATGCGTTTGAAATGATCTCAAAGTGTTTTTCCAAATAATTAAAAAGAAGCCACGGAATTTCAAAATATATTATAGAATTTCTTGTGTTACGGAAGCTCTCCTTACAAATTTTCACACTAATTTCGATCAGTGATTAAATGCTCAGTTTTTTAACGAAATTTGAAGGACATCAAGGGATTTTAATGAGATTGCAGAGATGTGAATATATTTAAATCAAAATTCAAAAAAAAATACACAAGATTAAAAAAATTTTCCTAAAATATAACAGGTTTTTAACAGATTTTAACAAATTTTAAGAGATATAAATGGGTCACAAGTATCTTGAAGAATTGCGAGGAATTCTGATGAATTTTAAGGTAGTGGAATGGACTCTGATATATTGTAAGAAGTTTTAAGAGATTCGGAAAGATTCTCAAGGAATTGAAATGTCTCAGTAAATTTTAAAAAAGATTTCAAAGAATTTAAGTGTTCCCGTAAGAACTCAAAATATTTCAAGAATTATCATAGGTTTTAATGCGTTTTAAGGGATCTCAAAAGATTTAAAAATGAGCCACTGTATTTAGTAAAAATTCATTCCATATCGAAGTATTTTGACAAATTTTGAAAGATATCAGGGGATTTCAAAGAATTTTCACATAATTTATATGATTTCCAAAAAAAATGCACGGAATTTTAAAGGATTACATAGATTTCGAAGGATTACACAAGATTTCATTAAATATGGGCACCAGATTTCAAAATTGGTTTGATTCATTGACTCTCTGTTGATTAGAGATTTGTAATGTACAATGTTGCCCAATACAAAGTAAATGAAAAAATTCACAAATTTCAAGAAAATATATTTTATTCACTTAAAAACTTTTAACATATTATTACAAAGCTGTTTCAGTTTTTGGTTCAAATGTTAAAAAATCCGCAGTTTCTTCTAAACGTCACGAAATATTTTACAGTTTTTAATTATTTTTAAAATCTTCCCAAACTTCTAAACACCTTTTTTCTCTTTAACATATTTTATACTCTTTTTCAAATGTTGGAATGTTGTAAATTGTATTTGTAATTGTAATTGTAAATTGTAATGTTGTCAACGTTGTAAATGTTGTAATTTTGCAAAATTTCAAAATTTTGTTTAAAATCGTTTACACGATTCTTCGCAATTTTAGGAAACTAAATAAGTGTTTTTTTTCTTCATTTTTCTCTTCCAATTAACTTTGGCATAAGAAATTATTTGAAAATTTCTTCGGAGTCTTGATAAAATTTTGTTAATTTCTTGCAAACTGTAAAATTCCTAAAAAGCTTCTAAAGTTTTCCTTTAAAATCTCCAAAAGTCAAAATTTTGCTTTAAGTTTTGTAAAATTTTTTCAAACTGCAAATTATTTATAAATCTCACGAATACTTTTAAATATCTTCTTAATCTACCCGAATTTTGTTCTTACTTTGTGATCTTGCAAAATTTGAAAGTTTCTCTTCAACATATTTCACCCTTTTTCAAAATGTTGGGAAATGATATGGGTTTAGAATTTTCTAATTTTCTCCTAAAATTGATATTAAAAATAAAAAAAATCATCTAAAATTTCCTCAGAAATCTTAAGAAAATTTTTTGATCGCTTGAGAAAATTCGAAATTCTTAAAAAGTTCTAAAATTTTTGGTTTGAAATCTTAAAAAATCTACATTTTGTTAAGTTTTTTTCTTTTTCTTTCTTACAAGTTCTAAATTAATCTTTAACTGATTTAGTAAATACAAACCATTAGCAATTTTCCCAAGAATTTAGAGGAAAAATTTTGCTATAAAATCTTTTACAGTTTGGAAAAGTGCGACGAGGTTTACTGAAATTCGGTAATAATAATAATAAGATAATTTCGGTAAACCTGGACAGTTCGCTCTAATTAAGAACAGAGTTCTTTTTTTTAAATAAACGATTCCATTTTATGTTCAACAACAACTTATATCCATATAAAATATTATCAAAATCAGTAAGCAAACTCTTTCTAAATAATATTTAGAGGGCTGAAACGTTTTAGAAAATTTCTTAATTTTAGTATTAACAAATTAATGAGAGGAAGTGCTATTTCGAGAATAAAAACAATTAGATAAATATTTTTCCAATTTTTTGTATGTTATTTTATCAGTGAGCCATTTTTAATTTTTCCATAAACAATTTCACTAAAAGATCAGCGATTTCTTCCGTTTCTTTTCTCAATTTGAGTTTTATTGTCTGCGGTGGCTTAAGTTGCATTATTCATATTTTTTGTGAAGTTTAATTAAATAAATAAGCATTTTGACAAGTAGTAAAGTTTTGAATTTGTTTATAAAATGAGCAGTTTTTATTTATTAATTCAGTATAATAAAGAAAGGATTTCACCAAGTTATATAAAATGTATTCACTTGAAAAGAAAAAACGAAATCTGATGGTTGAAAATTGACGAAGATCTGGATTTCAGTATCATCTCCATTCAAGCACTTGAAAATTGCTATCAGTTATTTGCTAATCGCACAAATACATTTCTGACAAATTTGTTATCAATTTTATTACAGGAATGTAGTGTTCACAACGTGAAATGTCTCAGATATGCATTTGTTTATAAAATGTGTTTATAACAGTTCCAATTTTTCGAATATTAAAAAAGGAATTTTTTTAAACATTGTAACTTGCTAGATATTATCTGGAATGAGTCATAGTGAGTCTTGATCATTTTCAATTATTCGAAAAATGCAACATTAATTAGGCAATTTAAAAAAGATTATGCAGATTAAACAAGGTGGCTACTAAAATTTTAAAAAATTCCAAGCTTTTTCACAGTATTTCCGGAAAAAAAATACAATTTTTCTGGTCGACCTTTCAGCGATTATAATAAGAATTATTCAATACTAATTACTTTATTATACAATTTTTTAAAAGAATTATACATTTTAGAACTCCAAGGTGAAATATAATGTAAATTAGGTATTGTAAAAATCATTTCAGACTTTACAGTTCAAAATGCTCTCAAAACAGGCCAAATAGGGTGATTTTTCAAGAAAATAGAGGAATAATAGGGGAATAAATTTTTAAATAACATTAACGTAGGTACCATATTCCTAATATTTCAAGTCGAAACCTATTGCATTTTCAAGAAAATAGTGGAATTTGCAACAACAAAAAATGAATTTTCGCCTCAAAAAAAGAATTTTCAAAAAAAAGTTGAATTTTCAACCAAATGATCGAATTTTCAACCAAATAATTGAATTTTCAATCAAACAGTAGAATTTTGAATCAAAAGAGATGAATATTCAACCCAAAATATAATAGTAGACTTTGCAAATAGAAAGAATTAACTTTTTACCAAAAAAGATTTCTTTTCAACAAAATACTTGAATTTTCTACAGAATAATTAATTTTTTAATCTAATACCAGAATGTTTGATCAAAAGAAATTAATTCTGGATTAAAAATATGATGGAAGACTTTTCTAGTAAGAAGAATTAACCTTCAACCATAAAAAGATGAATTTTCAACCAAAAAAGATTACTTTTCTATCAAAATATGATTTTTCAATCCAAAAGGATGGATTTTTTATCCAAAAAGATGAATGTTCAACTAAATAGTTGAACTTTCAACAAAATAATGAAATTTTTCATGAAATAGTAGAATTTGTAACCAAAAGTATTGAATTCTGAACCCAAAATACAATAGTAGATTTTTTAATTAAAAATAATCAACTTTCAACCAAAAAAGGTGACTCTTCAAAGAAAATAAGTGAATTTTTAACACAACAATTTAAATTTTACCCTAATATTAGAATTTTCAACTAAAATAGATCAATTCTAAACCAAAAAATAGGCTAGTAGATATTTTAATTAAAAAGAATTATCATTCAACCATAAAAGATGAATTTGCAACCAAAAAGATGACTTTTCTACCAAAACATGAATTTTTTAAACCAAAAGGTCAAATTTCCTATCCAAAAAGACGAATATTCAACAAAACAGTTGAATTTTCAAATAAAATAATGAAATATTCAAAAAAATAGTAGAATTTTGAACTAAAAGAGATCAATTCTAAACCAAAAAGTATAATAGGAGACATTTTAATTTTAAAAAATTAACATTCAACCATAAAAGATGAATTTTCAACAAAAAAGATGACTTTTCTACAAAACATGAATTTTTTAAATCAAAAGGTCAAATTTCCTATCCAAAAAGACGAATATTCAACAAAAAAGTTGAATTTTCGACCAAAAGGGATGGATTTTCAAATAAAATAATTAAATTTTCAAACAAACAGTAGAATTTTTAAGTAAAAGAGATCAAGAATAAACCAAAAATATAATTGTAGTTTTTTTAAATAATAAGAATTAACTTTCAATAAAAAAATATGAATTTTAGACAAAAAATATGAATTTTTAACGAAATAGTTTAATTTTCAATTTAATAGTATACTTTTTAATAAAAAAAAAATGAATTCTAAACCAAAAATACTTAAAATTCAGTGCATATTTAAAATATTCATATTTTAAATGAAAGATATTTTCCAGGTGAGTAGATAGCCTGTAAAAACAGGAGAAATAGGGAGATTTTTCACGAAAACAGGAAAATTTTTTATTATAAATTTACTTTATTGAGTGAAATATTTAACTATTTGATTGAAAGTTCATGTACTTTGTTAAAAATTGGTTTGTTTTTTCGTAGAAAATTATTTTTCTAGCAAAAAGATTTATATTTTTAGTTGAAAATCAATTTTTTAACTGAAAATTCAAATATTCAATTTTTGATTGTATTTTTAGTTGAAAATTCAACTACATAGTTCACAATTAATGTATTTTTTCTAAAATTTGCCTTTTTTGTAGAAAATTAATCGTTTTGGTTATTAATTTTTTTTGAAAACTCAACTACTTGGTTGAAAGTTGAAATTTTTTTATTAAACTTTAATTTTTTGTTCGATGATGTATCATTTTAGTAGAAAATTCAATTTCTTGAAGTAAAATTTAAAAAATTCGTTTTATTTCTTGGTCGAACAATAATTTTTTTTATTGAAAATGTAACTATTCTATTTTTTATTTTAAATTTATCTTTTTTTGTTGTTGAAAATTTAACCATTTGGTTGAAAATTTATGTACTTTGTTAAAAATTTGTTTTTATTTTGTAGAAAATTATTTTTTTACTAAAAAATTTATATTTTTGGTTGAAAATTAAATTTTTAACTGAAGATTTGAATATTCAATTTTTGATTGTAAATTAATCTTTTTTAGTTGAAAATTCAACTATTTGGTTAGAAATTCACGTATTTTGTTAAAAATTGGTTGTTTTTTTCTTGTAGAAAATTATTTTTTTAGCTCCAAATTTAATCATTTCGGTTCAAAATTAATTTTTTGAATATTCAATTTTTGACTGTGAATTTATCTTTTTTAGTTGAAAATTCAACTACTTCGTTGAAAGTCGAATTTTTTTTGTATGAAAATTAATTTGTTGGTTAAATATGCATCATTTTAGTAGACAATTCAACTTCTTGAAGTAAAATTTATCCATTTTTTTGAAAATTAGTTTTTTTGGTTGAACTTAATTTTTTTATTGAAAATTTAACTGTTCCATTTTTTATTCTGAATAAATCTTTTTTTTTTTTTAAATTCTACTATTTGGTTGAAAATTTATGTATTTTGATTGACAATTTGAATATTAAATTTTTGATTGTAAAGTTACCTTTTTTAGTTGAAAATTCAACTACTTCGTTGAAAATTAATTTGTTTTTTCAAAAATTCGACTTTTTGGTAGAAAATTAATCTTTTTGGATGGAAATTCATCTTTTTGACTGAAAAATTCATTTTTTTAATTGAAAATTTGTTTTTTATTTTAACTGAAAATTCATTTATTACATTTTCGATTATAAATTTATTTTATTCAGCTGAAAATTTTTTCATTTTTTTTTTTTTTTCTTTAGATAAATATTTTTTGAGCTGAAAATATATAACTATTTAATTTTTGATTGCAAATTTACCTTTTTTAATTAAAAATTCAACTATGTAGTTGAAAATTAATATGCTTTGTTAAAAATTTGTTGTTTTTTTTTTGGGTAGAAAATTAATCTTCTTCGTTGAAAATTCCCTTTTTTTGTTGTTGAAAATTCAAATATTTGGTTGAAAGTCGAAATTTTTAGAAGAAAATTAGTAGAAAATTCAACTTCTTGGTAAAAAATTCAACCAGTTAGTTGCAAATTTTTGTTTGTTTGTAAAAAATTGTTTTTTAGCCAAAAATGTTACAGTTTTGCTTGAAAATTCGATTTTTTGTTGAAGTTTAATTTTTTAGCTGAAAAGTTAACTATTCAATTTTTTATTTTAATTTATCTTTTTTAGTTGAAAAATCAACTATTTCGTCGAAAGTCGACCTTTTTTGTAAATATTCATTTTTGGTACCTTCTTTGTTCAAAATTGAACTATATTGTGGAAAATTCGTTTTTGTTTTTTACGCTGAAGTAAATAGAACTTGTTTGAAATTTAAATTGTGCCAACATCCAAAATAACTAAGAGTGGTGAGTCGACGATCCGGGTGCACCAGTTCGTGCACCAGGTAGTTTAGCACGTATTTTACGAGAAACTGTTTAAAATTTAAATTCTTCTAACAGACAAAATAAGTTCTAATGATCAGTCGACGGTCCGGGAGCACCAGGTCGTGCAGCAGGTAGATTAGCACGTATTCCACGAGAACTTTTTTAAGATTTAAATTCTTCAAACAGCCAAAATATGTTCTAATGATCAGCCGACGATCCGGGTGCACCAGGTCGTGCATCAGGTAGTTTAGCGCGTATTCTACAAAAACTTTTTTAAAATTTAAATTGTGCTAACATCCAAAATAACTAAGAGTGGTGAGTCGACGATCCGGGTGCACCAGGCCGTGCACCAGGTAGTTTAGTACGTATTTTACAAGAAACTGTTTAAAATTCAAATTCTTCAAACAGACAAAATAAGTTCTAATGATCATTCGACGGTCCGGGTGCACCAGGTCGTGCTACAGGTAGATTAGCACGTATTCTCCAAAACCTTTTTTAAAATTCAAATTTACCAAAAAGCCAAAATATGTTCTAATGATCAGTTGACGATCCGGGTGCACCAGGTCGTGCACAATGTAGGTTAGCACGTATTCTACGAGAACTTTTTTACAATTTAAATTCCTCAAACTTCCAAAATAAGTTCTAAAGATCAGTCGAAGATCCGGGTGCACCAGGTCGTGCACCAGATAGTTTAGCACGTATTCTGCGAGAACTTTTTTATAATTTAAATTCATCAAACAGCCAAAATATGTTCTAATGATCAGTCGACGATCCGGGTGCACCAGGTCATGCACCAGGTAGTTTAGCACGTATTCTACAAGAACCTGTTGAGAATTAAATTCTTCAAATAGCCAAAATAAGTTCTAATGATCAGTCGACGATCCGGGTGCACAAGGTCGTGCAGCAGGTAGATTAGCACGTATTCTACGAGAACTATTTTGAAATTTAATTTCTTCAAACATCCAAAATAAGTTCTAATGATCAGTTGACGATCCGGGTGCAGCAGGTCGTGCACCATGTAGATTAGCACGTATTCTACGAGAACTTTTTTAAGATTTAATTTCTTCAAACAGCCAACATATGTTCTAATAATCAGTCGACGATCCGGGTCCACCATGTCGTGCACCAGGTAGTTTAGCACGTATTCTACGAGAACTTTTTTAAGATTTAAATTCTTCATACAGTCAAAATATGTTCTAATGATCAGTCGACGATCCGGGTGCACCATGTCGTGCACCAGGTAGTTTAGCACGTATTCTACGAGAATTTAAAAAAATTTAAATTGTGCCAACATCCAAAATAACTAAGAGTGGTGAGTCGACGATCCGGGTGCAGCAGGTCGTGCACCAGGTTTTTTGGCACGTATTCTACGAGAACTTTTTAAAGATTTAAATTCTTCAAACAGCCAAAATATGTTCTAATGATCAGTCGACGATCTGGGTGCACCATGCCGTGCACCAGGTAATTTAGCACGTATTCTACAAGAATTTTTAAAAATTTAAATTGTGCCAACATCCAACATAACTAAGAGTGGTGAGTCGACGATCCGGGTGCAGCACGTCGTGCACCAGGTGGTTTTGCACGTATTTTACGAGAACTTTTTTAAAATTTAAATTCTTCAAACTGCCAAAATAAGTTCTAATGATCAGTCGACGATCCGGGTGCACCAGGTCGTGCAGCAGGTAGATTAGCACGTATTCTACGAGACCTCTTTTAAAATTAAAATTCATCAAACAGCCAAAATAAGTTCTAATGATCAGTCGACGATCCGGGTGCACCAGGTCGTGCACCAGGTAGTTTAGCACGGAATTCTGTTTTTTTAATTGTGAATCTTTTTCATGCTCATTTTGCATAAAATTATTCATGATAAAATAGATTTCTTTCCGATCTCAATTTAAAAATAATTGCCTTATTTCATTAAGTTAAAAAACGGAAATAAAATTTTGGAAATTTCATTTTCAATTCGAGTAAAGATTTTGCAAACAAGCAACTCGTGAGGGATAAAATTCTTTTGATTGTTCATCTTGAAATTAAATGTTTTATTCGAAAAGAATTCTATTGTTTTAGTTTTAATGATTTGAGATACCAAGATAGATTTGCGTGTGTTCGTGAGATCGTATTTTATATTTTTTAGATATGTTGAGAGAGATATATTCTGTCCTGACTTTTTGTCCCAAGTCTTGTGACAATAATTTTTGTTCGATATACGCAAAAATTGTTCGAGTCGAAAAATTAAGCATTCGAGTCCCAAAAGCTAATAGGGGAGTTTTTTATCAATCAAGTATTCATGAATCAATGTTAGTTATAGCGGGTGTCACAAAAGTCCCGGGACGGCTGAATATTTCCTCAGATATGATATTTTTCATGGAGGTCAAGGTCATTCTTGAAGCCTCCTTTTTTTAGATCGGCAATCGATAGAGCGGGGAATTCTGAGTTGAAATATGTACCCAGGTCATACATAGGTACATTGCAATCTTACAGGTCACTCTAAGGTTGTGTAAACTTAAGGAAGGTCTACATACCTCTGCGAATAGAAGCTTTTCAAATTTTTTTCGGAACGAGCAAAGTTGCTAACTTTAACAAGGCGTATCCAGTAATGAACTTAAGCATGAACTTGACGATGACCTTCAAGGTCATATCAAGGTCAATTTTTTCCACCGGGAAATCTTTCAAGGTTACAATGTACCTATGTATGACCTGTGTACATATTTGAGCGTAAAATTTCACGCTCAATCGATTGCCGATGTAAAAAGGGGGGTTTCCATTACAAAAAAAGGGTGACCTTAAAATGACCTTGAAGGTCATCGCAAAGATAAAAATAAAGTTCACCATTGAATTCCTCGTTGAAAGTTACCTCAAGAATGACCTTGACCTCTCTGAAAAATATCTTACCTGAGAAAATATTCAGCCGTCCCGGGACTTTTGTGACACCTGGTATAATAGCTATTAAAAAAAAAAGAAAGAGGAAAGTAAAACTACTAGTCAAGGAAAGTAAAGATAAAATCAAAAGACAAGAAGAGAAGAAAATTCAAAACGATTTTGAAGGAAGCAAGAAACTGTTTTATAAATGGGCATTGATCTATATGAAGGGAGGTAGAAGTACAGAGTTGGTCAGCGTGAGAAATAACAAGGGTGAAATGCTATATGATATAGACGCGATACTAGACGTTTGGAGATACTCTTTTAATGAATAATTAGGGATAGAATTAAGAACTTGAAAATGGTAAGGCTGCTGGTTCAGACAGTATTAACGCTGAAATGCTTTCAAACGGTGGCGACTACATACCTCACAGGTTGTGCGAATTGATAAATTTATATATCGAGATGGGAGGAGTTCTAGATGACTGGAAAAAAGCGATTATCATAGCAATATACAAAGAAAAAGGAGATAAAAGCAACTGCATTAATTACAGAGGGATCAGCTTCTTAAGTATACCGTACAATTTTAGAAATTTCTATAACGATTTTACTATACATGTAATGGAAGCAATATGCATATACGTGTAGTAAATTTCATATACATCATCTTGTAGAATTAATATACATGTATAGTAAAACACAGTGCGTAAAAGTTGAAAGTTCTTTGATGCACCCAAATCTGGTCAAATATTTGAAACTAAAGTAATGACCTAAAATTCATCGATTAAATTCTTATTTATAATCAAAGTGCAACGTACGGGTGCATTGTAAATAATAGCCTATTGTACATTTATGTTGTTTCACGCAGAACTCTTTGAACTGTTTAATTTATAAAACTTACAAATTAAAAACTCTGCAGTTTAAAGGTATTCAATTCAAAATGGCTTGTTTGAAAGGTCTTTGAAATTACCTACTTTATACGTGTCAATTATTGAGCGTGACAAATTTTTGAGAACCTGGAAAAAATTGGGGATTTTTTCGTCAATTAAACCGGCCACCCTGCATTTGTTAAAGCTCGTTCGAATTTAAGTGCTCTATTAAAGTGTGTCAAAAATGCTAAATTCTCCATATTGTGTTGAATTCTATTGTATTGAATGTATGTGTTATTCATTTTTGTACCTGGGACCGGGACTGCTTATTTATATATCGCAAAATAAATTTAAAAGTTTATTCTTTATCGTTATGTTATTTTCGTTACCCTAAGAAATGGATATGCACAATTTTTGTATAAAATAAAAGAATTCAACTTCTTGCCTTTTTTGAGCATATATACATGTTATCAAATAAATAATAAAGCTATATAAAAACTGAAAAATTACTTTTTCTGAACCAAAAAAGTCAGAACTATAAGTAATTTAAATGGTTGAAACAACTATCAGTTTTTTGAGTTACTCACAATTATGTAAATGAAAACATATTTCAACTATAATTCTAGTGGACCTGTATTAATTCACCAAACCATTGTGATTTATGATTACATATATGATATACATATATATAATGCATATAATCATATAATCATATGATATACATATGATTACATAATATACATATACACAAAAAATAATCTCAAGATAGTTAATTGTATGCTCATAGGCAAGTTAGACCTAATAGTATTCGTTTCCGGGCGCTGCGTAAATTGAATGTGGTCCCCTCGAGAAAAAAAAATCTTAATTTGAAGAAGCACCTGAAAAAGTGAAAACTTCAGGACCCCGTACAACTGGTTGATGAATAGACCTGTGTTTTGGTAAAATAATATAAGTCCACTAGGACTATAATTCAGCCAAGTTTCAACCCGATAATAAAAAACAATAATTATAGGTGGGACCACTTGACGTATTCTGCCTCATATAAACTATATATAAACTTTCACATGGAAAATATAGATTTTTAACTGAAAAAGTAATTTTCAAACAAATAGTTGAATTTTCAGACAAAAAAGGTGACTTTGTAACAGAATTATTTAATTTTCAACAAGATAATAACATGTTCAACGAATATTACATTTTCTACCAAATAATAAAATTCGTAACAAAACATATGATGGTAGACATTTTAATTTTTCGAGCAGAATAGATTAAATTTTCGCAGGCCACTTGAATGGTAATAGTAGACTTTTCAATATTGAAGAATTACCCTTCAATTGAAAATATTTGGATTTTTTATTGGGTTCTATTGATTCAATTCGCATTTATGCGAAAACGAAGAAAAAGGTGAAGTTTCTTGAAAACAGGAGAAGAAGAGGAATTTTTTAAAAAGGGAAAAGAGGGCAATAAGTGTAGGACGAAATAGTAATATCACTCCTTATGTCAAAATTGTACCAAAATAAATACTGACAAAACGCTCACTAAATAGAGCATGTTGATTTTGATTTGATTTTGATTTTCGCAATAAGTAGTATTTTTGCCAGATGCTCAGCAATATCAAATTTAAGTAGTTGATATTTGATCCCCACAGTTAGTTCCCGGTGGGTCTTAAAAGGTTTTATATGCCCATAAAAAGACTTTTAATATCATAAGATCTTTCCTCGGTGTCACAAGTCGATGTTTAGAAAGTTTATCAGATAAAACTACTTCGCATGATCATATCAAAGAAGATTTCAGAAAACGAATTAAAAATAACGTATCAATATTTACAACACATCACTACTTTCCAACCGAGCAATTCACGCCTACCCCGAAAGGGAAACGGCTTAATGATATAATAATAATATACTAATATACTATTCTGGAGTTGAATTCATAAACGTTGTCTATATTAGCGTATCTCATTCCATTTACGAGATACATTATATTCATTCCAATTTTAAACTTCTGAAAATAACGTTAGTTATCTGAGATTATCGAAACCCGTAGATTGTGAATTTCTAACTTTCGCAGCGGTAATTTCAAAATTTTACAAATTTTAATTTCTAGTTTTTAATCCCTTTCAGCTGGTCTACTTGGTAGCCTAGGCGCAGGTATAAAGGGAATTTCTGCAGGCATTTAAATCTGGAATCTGAGTAGCTTTAAACGCGCAGCACTGAAACGGCACTGGGCAGTGCCGTTTAAGTTCCGTTTCAGCGCCGTTCAATCGGCAAGGCAATAATACTGATAAGAGAAAACAGCTGATAACGACCTGATAAAAATTCAGTGATGTCCTGAGATACAAAAGAAAATATCGCCGTCCAATTTTTCCCTCCCCGACCAGCGAAACATGTGAGGCGAGTTAACCTCAAAATCTCAAAGAAAGGACTCAGAGGTGGTTCTAACCACCACTGTTAGATGGTGCAAAAATCGAATGCGCGAAATTTAAATTTCATTATATTTTGCTATTATCTATACGCATAAAAGATTTAAATTTTAAGAAAATAAAACTAAATCGTCAGGTCCGAATCCATTTCAGATCATACAGGCAGGCAGTGCAACTTCAAGTTACAGAATCATTCGCCTCTTAAATATGTTGTTTATTAAAGACTTTAGTAAGAGGTACTTATTGTAGAACGTTTTAAAATACGCAAGATGTTTTTCTTAGAATTTTCTCAAAACTATCCTTGTCTGAAAAAAATTAAAAAATTCCATTTTTCGAAAAAAAATTCTCGTGGCCACAAAAATGGTTTGACCCACATAACACTCATAGAACGTCTCTCTTGTAGAATTTAAAATTTAACAAACAAAACATAACAAAAAATAAAAAGGAGGAATATCTGAGAAAATCGTCTTTTAATATTTTCAGAAGAACATTGTAAGTTTTCAGATATTCTAATTTCTCGTTAGATTTCAAAAGGGGTCGATAAACTTTTAGAGAATCTGGAAGGCAAATTTAAATATCTCAATGAAGTAAAAAGTTACAGATGGGAAAATACGTGCCGCTTAATTTTCCCTAAAACACAACATATTTTGTCGCCAAGATTTTGTACGATTTGAAGTTCGCCTCTGGCCTCTGGAAGAAAACAGTTTTCTATTATTTTTAGAATTGAAATGATATTAACATTCAAGTCTTATGAAAGAAGTAAGTTTAAAACTTACGAAAAATAATTATTTTAACAACAGTTTTTGTAATTGAATTTTCTCTGACGGTCGCTTCTCGGCAATGTTTTAAAAGTTGTTGAATTTTAATCAATTATGGCTTACATTCTCGAGAAAAACATTCCCTAAAGCATTTATGTTCACAATTTTCAAAATAAGTAAATAATCTACCAATCTTTTTTTAAACATCTATAACTTTTTACTTCATTGAGATATTTAAAAAATTTTTCTCAGATGCTCGCAAGCTTTATCGACCCGTTTTGAAATCGGTCAACAAATTAGAAAATCTTGAAAATTACAATGTTCTTCTGAAAATATTAAATAGTATATTACGACCCAAGGCCAGAAAGTTGGATTTCCGGGCGTGTGTGATATGAAGGTCGAGGCGAAGCCGAGGCCTCATATCACGCACGCCAGGGCATCCAATGTTTCTGGCCGTGTGTCGTATACTATTTTTCTTCATCCCCAGCCGAAAGTACGTAGTGCCGCCGCGTCGCTGCTCTCGTGACATATCACGGCTCATATCAAAGGGTGATACTATGACTCACCTCTTTGGTATTTTCTTATGACATAAGCAAAAAAAGCATGACACATCATGCCTCTCCATACGCAATCACACATACACACAAATGCAAACTCATCCTCGCACGGACATGCACTAACACTAATCGGTCCAGAACCGGCACTGTACTACTACTCAAAATTTTCAAATAATTATTGTAAATTTTCAAAGCAACATAGAAAAGAGTCACCTGAAAGACATTCTTAGTTGACTGCGTAAACAAATTTTACCTATTCCTTGAAAAATATCCAAATCATATTTTCAATTGCTTAAGATTTCAAAAATAGTTTAAATTTGAAAGAAGTCATAGACATCGAAAATGTAACGAAAATAAAAATAAAATGAATTTCTAAACATTCATAATTTTCCATTATTTATAATTATAATAAAATAAAACAACTTGTAGTTGAAGTTGTAAACTTTTTTTCAATTTGCTTGGAAGCTATCTAAATTTTGAAGAAAAAAAAATGGAAAAAAGATCGCAGGGTGAATTCATTAAAATGTTTTAAGATGCAATCACAGTGAAAATTACGGAAAAATATATTGTAGGGGAAAAATTATTTCAGAAAATATTGAAAAAGCACAACATTCTATTGAAGAGATTATTAAAGTACTGGAAGCAATTAACAAAAAGAAAAAAGATGGTTGAAAAATGGTCAAACTCTTAATTTGTTTATGAAAATAGTTTAAATAATTAACAAATCTTGGAAATTTGCAAAGCACCATAGAAAAAAGTCATCGCAAAGATATTCTTATTTAATTTTTTAAACAAATTGAGCCTATTTGTTGAAAAATAGACAAACTGAATTTTTTAAATAAAAATTGTTTAAGTAATTAATAATTCTTGTAAATTTGCAAAGTATCATATCAGTCACCGGAAAAACATTCTCCCAGGTGCGAATTGACCGTCGGCTCATGGTCGGACCAACCGGGCCATCTGCTAAGATGATGTCGGCCCAACCTTGGACAACAATGTGGGGCCGACTTTGATTTTTGAAGGTTCGTACTACACAGGTGGAAATACACAAAATAGGTATTCAAAAAATAAATAATAATTGATTACGAAAATTTTGACTGTAAATGTTAATGGTCCTGTTTAAAATGAATACATATATTATATTTTGAAACATTACATTACAAATAAAATTTCTAACGCTACGGGGTTTCGACCTACATCTATACCTATATCTATCGCTTAGCAGTCGGGAGCCTTACCGATTACTCTATACCTACAGGATTGAAAGTCAATGAAAAAGCCATCCTCATAAGCCACAGCTCAAAGTAGTTGAAATTAAAGAATTTCTCAACTCTTTTTTCTCATTAATTTTTTTGTTAATATGCGACATCATATAGATGTAAAATAAATTAACTGTTAGCGTGAACATAAATGAAATAATTTGAAAATGAATAATAATTCGTAATGACATAAATAATGACATAAAATAAATAATTACATAAAATGTAATTTTCAATGAGCATTTATATTTCCATCGACGGAACTTAGAAATTTTATAAGGTACTGCGACAATTTTTTTAAAACAAATTTTTTTAAACTTTCCTGAAACGTTTTGCTTTTTAGGTGTTTCAGGCTATTTTAAAACGATTGAGAAATACATCAAATGTGAATTTTTCGGAACAATTACAATTTATCATATGGATGTAGCTTAGAATTTCTTTTCTTGAAAAAAGGAAGTGTCTACGTGTACGGAAATTTTGGTACGAATATGGATATGTCTACACAAAAATCCAGCTATTCGTACCCAAATTTCAGTCGTTTTAAAATAATGAACCCTAGTATATCCGACGGCCGGCCCATATTTTTTCTGGTCATAAGGAATAACGAAACTTAGCAGTGCCTTAAAGGGTCCTGACTAGAACTTACTAGTCTATTTGTTTTAGTGAGATTCTGACTACTGCCCTAATTGAAATGGGGACAAATGGGGCGGTTTCTACATGGGATGAGGAGCAATGAGACGCCCCGTACATTTCCGTTAGCAAGATACGAATTAAGCCGAATAAAAGGCCCAGAGATTGAACTGCGATCTGATCGCCAACCCTTCGCTGTTTCCGAAGGCGCCATATAAGAGAGTCCCGCTGAAATTTTTTTGAGCAAGCATTCGTTTCATAGACATCTAAGAGAAGACAATGGCGCGTGGGTCGGCCTGTGTTGGCGTACTACGTCAGACTCGCATATGCGTACATATTAAGTATCACGGCCATTGCGTTAAAACGATTACTTCCGGTCCTCCGCGTGGACCTAAAGTAGGTGTGTATGACCGAGCAAGCTTCGTTGTTACAGGGATTAATACCCATCTAGGAAATTCATTAGCACTGGCAGAGCCGTAACTAGGGCGGTACCGTCGGTGCCTAGTCCAGTCATCTGGTCGAAAAATTGGTGCAAATCCGGTAATTTGTAAAGGAGTCATTTTTTTCCTCTTAAATACTTCATTTGGAGGTGCATAATAAGGGGTTAGGTTTTGTGAAAAGAATTTCGTCCCGGAACACGGAAATTTTTTTGGTAAAAGGTGCAAAATATCATATGGCAGTGGATTGGTGATTTCCTGTGCATTTTAGGAATAAAAGTGTTCTTAGCAAAATTAAAGTATGTAAAATTCTACGTCAAAGTAGAGAAAAGGTATTCTACCACCAATAGTCTAGGAGTTACGGCCTTTCATAGAACCCCGATTTTTTTCATTTTTTTGCCAAAAAGCACATGTTTTTTTTTGTTTCTCTGTAGCTCGGACCCTGATCTTCAGATATAAAAATGGTCAACAGATGAATTAAAGTAGACGTAATCACAAAAGAAAGTTCCTGGAGAATTTTTTAACCGAAAACCCGAAAGTCGTTTTTTTTTGGAAATCGCTCGTTTCATGAATGTCAAACGAGAAAGTTCTAAGGACGTAAATGAAAGAGGACTTCATTCTGCGTAGGTTGAAAAAAAAAGTTTCCTACCCCTAATAAGTCGCGAATAATGACCTGGCAAAGTGTGCCGTTAATCAGTTCGGTGACTAAGTCGCACCGCATAACAAAACTACGACCTGTTTCTCAACATATAAGTTTATAAGTCAAGTAATAATGGTCAAATATATATTTAATTATTAAATTAATAATAATCAACTACTTTTAATTATTATTAATCAACCACTTTTAATTAATAAATAATTGTTTGAATAAATAAATTTCCATCACCTATCAAGTGTTCATTTTTTGGCATTTTTTGCTACAATTTCTGTTAGGGGGGTTTATTATAATTAGCAAAATGCCCTTCAAAGTTTTACACAATACAGTTATTGTAGAAATGTACGTGGCATAAAATGACGCAGTCAGATTTTTAACAGCATTAAGAAAACTTATAAAAGCGAGAAATCACTATTAATAATTCATTAAAAATGTAACACAAGTATTAGGGTGACTAGAAAGAAGACTTTTGGGTTTAATAGGAGTGAAGGGCAAATAACAGTAGTTTGTGCGATTTTAAAAGCCAGATTTTTTATTTTTTATTTTAAACAATATTTAGAGGTGGCCCATCGTCTTTGAACTTTGTCATTGCAAAAGCTGAGAATTTCGGTAAATGAAGAGTCGATTGTAAAAGTGCATTCTCAGCTCTTTTCATCGATGTGACTTTAGAACAGGATTAGTTAGCGTCCCTTGAATTATTATTACTGCCTTTTCTGAAAAAGGGAAATATAACTAATTTCAATACCCTAAAAATGATGCAGGTATAGGCTGAAGGGTGCAGACCAGAAAAAGACCAAACGTGGTTTGAAACTTGTCTTGACGTGGTATTAAATTGATCTTTCTTTTCACGAGGGAAGGAATTCATTATAAAAACAATGGTATCATGTTACACAAAATTCAGAGAATTGTTCCCAAAAATGGTGACATGTTACATGTATTACTGAGAAAATAACGCAATGTTACATGCTTTTATGCAAGTTCTAACAAGTTTCGCTTGTATACGTCATGCAAATCGTAGAAGTCGGTGATTTGCGTCTCATATTCAAGCCCATCATTCCTTTAATCAATGCCGCTTACGTGATATTATAACTGTACTGGGAATTTTCAAGATAAAAAAGAATTTAATATAAAAACAATGGTATCAAATTACGTAGAATTAAGAGAATTATTTTCAAAATGGTATCATGTTACATGTATTACTGAGAAAATGATGCGGAAGGAGTTGATAAGCGTCTCATTTGCAAGGTCATCATCCCTTTAACCAATGCCGATTATGTGATATTATAACTGTATCGGGCATTTTTAGCATAAACAATACAAATATTTACTATCAAAATTAATATATTACATTTTTCTTCATAAATAAATATAATAAAATATTTCGAAATTTGAATTTTTCACTCATCTGTTAAAGCAATTGCGTTATATAGTTTATAGAAGTAAAAGATGATTCATTGCTTCCAGTCTAAATAACTATGACTAATTTAATTCAAAAACATATTTTTCAATGCGCAAAGAGGGTAATACTAATAGATGGAGATAATAAATGTAAATAAAATGATTTCACAATGCGCAACATTTTGTGTAAATAACGCGAAGGTTACTTATAATTTAAATTATGTATATAATGTAAACATTTTCAAGGTTTCATTTAAATTTTTCATTGAATTTACATTGCAAAAACGTTTTCTTTTGTGAATATCATGATTTTCTACACATTTCCAGAAAAAGTTTCGAAAAATATTCAACAGATATTTTTTGATAATAATCATAATCTAAGGATATATCACGCAAAATGATTTAATATATGTTCAGCTTATTGGAAGAGCTTGCTCAATTGACACTACTTAAAGACAGTTTGAATTAACAAAATATTTTGTTAAAAGAATTGTGGTTTGTTTGATAATGGCTTTCAGTGAAAATGTGATGACCAATGAAATATCATTCATATTTTAAAATGTTAAGGATATGGAAGGAAGAATAGTACCAGAGATGGTAAATACGTATACCTGCATCAATTCTGTAGGATGATGATATTGTATATAGTGGAGAATTCTGTTTCATGGCTACAAATGCATATACTGCTTTCAACGAATAAAAGAAGGAGAAGAAGCTCATTTTTTCAATATTTTACTACGTAAAAATAAAAATCATGAATATACTGTAGAAGAGTATGGAACAAGCCAAGACAAGAAGCATCAAGTAAGTGCTGGCGCGAGTGCTGCTATGCCGATTTGGAGGAATTAGATGAATATTATAAGAATAAGAATATTGATTACATTACAACAGAAGTGAAGTTTGTCTTTCTAAACTAACATTTATGATACTATCTGCATGGTCTAAGTATCAACGCCTATGGTTTGAATAAAGATGAAGAAAAAAAGAAGAAGCAGTAACAGAAATGTTTTGAAGTGAAATAGTTTCAAGAAAATCTCTCAAATACACCTTTTTATTGTGAAGAAAACACATGATAAATAATAACATGAGTAATGAAGAAGTTTCCAATGAAAATATCATCTAGATCATTTCACATGGATCAAAAGCATACAAGAGTGATAGAGTTCTTATAGTTGTATTCAAGTGCGTGTGAAATATATATATATATATATACATATTCTCGACAATTGTTCCTGTTGCGCACTCGAGGCCTGACGTAGTTCTTCTTGACTTCGAGAAACGAACCATGTGCGTTATCGAATTTTTGGCACCAGCTGACGAAAAAATCATAGACAAGGAGAATTAAAAGAAAGAGTTGTATGAAGACCTTATAAGGGAGTGGCAACGGTTATACCCGGAATTAATAACAATAACGGTAATTTTTGTTTGGAACGTTTCGCTGGATCCCGCGTAACGTTCTAGGAATGTTTCTTGCTATTAGGGTAATAAAAACTTCCTTACCAACACTAAAAAGAATATTATATTATATACCCAGGAAATAAGAAACGATTGAACGCGAGCGCTTTGAAATGTGTATCTTAAAATTGCAGATTCAAAAACTAATATTTCAATCGGTAAACGACTCCTCTGAATTGGTCAGCAATTTAGAATATTTGAAACTGCAAATCTACATTGGGAGATGTACTCAGTTTATAGTTTTTGACAAATGTTGAATAGGAGCACCTAGTCTCAAAAAATTCATTTGGTGATATACGATTCAAAGGAAAGGTATATGAATCGTTAAATGTCCCTGATGAAATATTGTCGGAAAAATGCTCAATTCAATTGGGAAATGCAGATTCCTTCGATTATGGACGAATCTGCAACACACAGATTATGTTTAATTAAGTCTGATCAATGGTAAAATGCAGATTAGATGATTTGTATTTTAAGTGCAGTGAATAGGAAGTAAAAATCAGCAAATTTGAATAGGAAAATGCAGATTAGTAGAGACATACTCTTAATTGGATTTTCAAAATTGAACTACTAAATTTATTGGAAAAATACTAATTATACTTTAATTAATACAATAAATTAATTTTTTTGAATAATTGAATATCAATAAAGGTAAAAACTAATGAAAATAGAAAAACATCGCTTCAATTATATATAAGCTTACTAAAAAATGAATGAAACTGTACCGAATTTAATTTAGAGGTTAGAATTTTAATCCATACGACTTATTGTCAAATGAAAATAATGCTAGGAAATAAGTGTATATAGATCGCACCTGTGTTAAAATTGGTGTTAATACTAATTGATGATAAAGTTGTATAGAATAACGAATATAGACAGGCACCGACAGGCATTGGCTACCTCATGGTCGCGTGTGTATGTTGACAATTCAACAGAGGTAGCCGGCGATTAGCAACTGCAGTTTATTTGCGATGGAAACTTGGAAGTGTATTGAATAATCAGCATTAATTTCTGAAAAGGATTGAATTTACTGAGAACTTGACACATGATAATAAAAGTTGTGTACGTGACCGTGTTCGGAACAAATGTGCGTGTGAAAGCACCATTAAATGATTTTTAAATTTTAGACCCTAAAAAATGTATTAAAACGCAAAAATACAAATTTAACATTGAGGACAATTATGTCCACGTCAATGTGCTGCATATGGCAGGTAAGGAATATATTTTTTCTATATACACCCTAAGTATAAACAAAATATTTTGTTCTAACCTCAAAATTCCAGGTCATTTTACTCAACAAATATCACAAGTAACAAATGTTTTCTCTAAAGCGCAACTCATTTCATAAATATAATTACAGGTATAAAGCAAAAATATCTCATGTCAATACTTTTTATGTTTTTCAATTGGTAATTAAATGTTTCCAGTGAATTGTAAAGTAATCGTTTCACCGATTCATCGGTCTCACTAACCTATCGTTGGCAATCTGCCATTCTGCTTTGAGATACACATTTCAGAGAACCTCAAATACGATTGAAACGTTGGCCAATTCGCTTCTTTTTTTTATTAGTTGAATGTTTATAGTCGCATCAACTGCCAGGGTCATTAGCGACTGTACTGTAGGGTTAATTAATTTCGAACATTACTTCATTGTGATCAGATACCAAATCATCGGAGCAGTCCCTCCAAAGGAAACTGACTTCAGTATTACTAATCTTAACTATCGTTTAAAGTTTACGTAGTTTATCGTTATAGATTAATTTTAATTCTAAGGCTAAACGTATATTTATATTCATTCTTATTTATTATAGTAAGGTCTAACTCTGCTTCGTTCCGTTGAATGTAATTCAACTCATTCCGCAGCGTTGGCCGGGAGCATGTTACGTCGTAACACTTGTGTCGTGAATTGATCCACGTTGTGTGAATCTCTACGCGCGAGATTATAATTCGAATCTTTCTAGAATGTAGATGGGAGGGCGTGAAGAGAGCGAGAGAGAGAGAATGAGTGTGGACGAGCGGGCGACAGGCGTTGGCTAACCGGGCACTCGTCAGTCGTGTTCGAACCATCGATCTATCCCGGTCTGTGCGGAGCTCCGTTGCATCCGATCACCTCTCAGGCAAATATCTCCATCGGTCCACTGATTCCTATCGAAGGAAATCACGATTTTCTCCTACCGCCACTGATTCCTATCGAAGGAAATCAGGATGTTCTCCTACCGCCACTGATTCCTTTTGAAGGAAATCAGGATGTTCTCTTACCATCACTGATTCCTATCTAAGGAAGTCAGGATGTTCTAAAGTTCTGAAAATATATCTAATCAAACAAGCATTGCGACCGCGAGTCTGCGACGCCAGCGCTGGTTCAGCGCGACCACGTGGTCGCTTTCCAATTTTCCATTTGTTTTTCCATCACGTTTGTTGAATTTGAGTATTCTTATTTTTTTATATTTGAGTATTCTTAATTGTTGAAGAGGAATGTTACTTCCGTCTTGTCTTAGGAGTCAAAATGCTGTTATCTTCTAAGCTATTTATCAGAGTCGTTTTAAAGTAGTTGTGTTCAGAGTATTGTTTACAGTTCTTTCAAGTTATTTTCGAGTTCATTTGTGTCTTTAATGCTATTGATCCAATACCATTTTTGCCCTTGTTAAAGTCTAAATATTCTGACTTAAATTCGTTTATATTTCTTACGGCTATGTGCTATTATCTATAATTACGATTTCTGATTTAAAATCATTTATATTCCATTCTCCAATGCTTTTTCCCTTTCGGCTTTTTAATTCGCAAATCGTTGGTAAAATTTTATTTTTGATTATGAAAGGACCTTGGTATTTATCGTAAAGCTTACCTGCTTTTTTATCTGCTTTATTTGATCATTTTGTTACTACCTTAAGCACCCTGTCGCCTATTTTATATTCTAAGGGTCTTCTCAAGTTATAATTAGTAGCCTGTTTTTCGCTCGCTTTATCTAAGTTTCTCTGGACTTCCTCTTTTATAATTTGTAACCTTCTTAACCTATCTGTCCCTTTGTCCACGCTTTGGAACTCTATTTCGCAATCGTTTTCTATGTTTTTTCTTAAGAATTGTATTGGTTCTAATTCGAGGCCTAAATTTAAGAATGCTGGGGTAAATTGGGTCGACGAGTTTTTACTAGTATTTATTGCGAACTGCAAATCATCTATGTGTTCGTCCCAGGTGGAATGATCGTTGTCTATATGTTTTAATTATCTGTTTTATCGTTCTATTGTATCGTTCTGTTAGGTTAGCTTGTGGGTAATATTCTGGCGTTTTCGTGTGTAATGTATTTTTATTGATTTTTTCTCTTTTTCGAACTTGGTAACGGGCCCATGATATCGGCTGATACCATGGTCCATGGTTCTTCTGATATCCTTTTTCCCATTAATCCTATCTTACTTTGATTACTTGGCTTTAATCTTTGACAGATCTGGCAGTTTTTTACGTAATTGATCACGTCCGAATATACCCCTGGCCAGAAGTAATGTTCGGAAATTTTTAGATGACAGTTGCTCTCAGTGGGACCCTGCGGTGGTTGTTAACCTTTAGTTTTTAATTATATATATATATATGACCGTCCGCGAAGAAATGGACCTGACGCGCGGTAACTTCATTTTATAGGAGGAGCGATTGAAGAGGCGGCTTAACACAGGAACTCCATAAGAGAGGCTCACTTTGCAGTTGAATAACAATTGGAATTTTTCAGGTATAGGAATAATATTTTTGATTATGACAGAGCAAATTTTCAAAACTTTAGCGTGACGGAAAATTGAAAACATTTTATTTTCTTACTATATTATTATCTCATAGGTAAAAATGTAAAAATAATTTTCTTAAGAAAAATATTGTAGGTAAAAGGTTATTTATCAAGCATCATCAAACATGATCAAAGGGGAGCAAAAATATGACAAAACTAAAAAAAATGACTCGATGATATGCTCGAAATACTAATTGAAACTAAAATGTTAAAATTCATGAGTTAAAAGTTACAAATAATTTATTTTAAATTTAACGATACATATTAGAATTCGGCTCTCAAATCTAAAGGAATTTGAGCGTGAAAATGACTCAAACTGAATATTTCAAAATTAAAGCATTTAAAATTAAGCGAATTAAAATTCGTAACGCTTACAACTGTAATTTTATAAAATAAGAGCAAACATATATCTCAAAATATATTAAATAAGCTGAAATATTACCTTGGCCAGGTAAATATCGATTTATGGTAAGCTGATCATACTCATATTTTCCACAGCCTTGCTCCTTGAACAAATTTGGCAGAAATCGATAGTTTTCTGGTATAGGAGCTATTGGATCATCCAAATCTACAGTATTCGTATCGTATTGAAATTTATAACCGAAGTGTTTTGCTTTTCTGTGTTTCAGTTCCGATGATACATCATCTATAAAAATGCCATTTGAAACTTATCAATGTTGCCCAAATAAGACTTTTCCCTTTCTAAAGTAGCTCCCATAAAAATGATTTCCTTCAGTATTATAAAAATAGTATTTTTGTTTTAGATTTTGTTTACGATAATAAAAATGACAATGATAATACTTGAAAGAAATCTCATAGACTTTGAGATAGACAAGGAAATCTTAGAACTTCATCAATGTCGAACAGTTGCCATATAGGCATAGATGTACGAGCGAACCATCGGAATTCGTGAGGAATTTATCGCAATTGAGGCACCATGCTGGATTTCATAAAGAATTTATAGACATCTACAACAAACGAATGAATATCAAAATAAAATGACGATTGTTGAATTACACGTAATTCATCAAATCAAACATCGAAAAGCAATTTTAAAAACTCGAAAATTAATAAGACATTGTTTCATTGCATCTCAGCAGAGGGCTCATTGGAAATTACTGAAAATGACGAAATAAATGAAAAGACAATCAATATTATGAATAATGTCAAAAATAAAGACAAAATATTAAACCATTCTTTAAATACCGCCCTTGAAAGGTATTTTCATCACGTATGCATGGAATATGCCACAATGCGAACGGAAAACCGCTATGAAGTATGGCTCCATGCATTCATGATCACAAATAATGTGTGCAACTCGCGTGGCATAGTTCCATATCCGACAACGTGGCACAGTGGAATGAAAAAATGGGTTGTCGGGTTCAAAAATCCGTCTACAACGAATTTCGCAACCCAATTAGACAAAACAATGTGCAAAATACTTGGAAAGGGTTCTACTTTAGCGCATCATTGCCAGAAAGTTGCAAAATTGCTTTTCTAACCTCCAAATTTTACACGAAAAAATTATCCATCAACACTTGTTGCACAACGAAGTCAATAACTGAAAAATCGATTCATTTAATCATCAATTATGTACCTGAATAGTCTGATTCTCAGCACACGAAATTCACTTTTTTCCATTTTCGTTAACATTCACGAGGTTCTCTCCTTTCAATGGCTATCAAACGCAAAATAAATTACCCAGCTTGCTCAAAATTTAACAGTAGTCTATTCATAGTTGGCGTTGCCGGGATCAGTGGTGCATTTAAAGTTACTGTGCAAAAAAATTCAAAAAGTCACTGACTTATCAAACAGCCCTCGTAGTTCCAAAAGTTAGTTCTGCGTGGAGGAATAATTCCCATTGCATTTTGTAGCAAAATGTCCAACCGGAAAGAGAAAGACGACAAAATCATGAGAAAATTCTGTTGAAAAAATAATCCGCTATCTTCCATAGGTTTCATTGAAAAATCGCCACTTTTTTGGATTTTCAGTGAAAAATCAATAAGTCTCAAAAAACACTGTGTACCTTTGCACCGAATTACTGTATCGAAAAGTGTTTCACAGCTAAGTGAAAGTAGACTCAATTTGCTGTGATTACAAAAAAAGAACAATGTCCTACTTTTAATAGGTAAAAGTTGACCATTTTTGCCTGTTTTTTTTTACGAAATTTTGGTCGCAAATAAGTGTATATAATTAATTTCTCATGTATAATACGTCTTTTGTCATTGATAAATAAACAATTGTTTATAACAAAATCTTGCTATTACAACTTATGATTACTTTTTAGAAATTTTTAGTACTTTTGTGGAAAAAAAGTAATTATAATTGATATGAAATGTGTAATAGGTTTTTTAAAATAAAAAAATAGTTTTTTAATAATTGTTTGTAACAATATCTCCTAATGAATACTTTTTCTGCATTAGTTTCATACTTTCCATCAAGACACTTTTAATTCGCAGTAATTTCTGTAAATTGTAAATAATATGCTGTAGCTACAAAAGTACTCAAAAGTGGCTATGACAAAATTTTGTCATAAACAATTATTAAAAAAACTGTTTAGTGGTAAAAAATATATATCACATTTGCAATCAATTATAATTAGTTTTTTGCCACAAAAGTACTCAAAAAGTACTCAACAGTGGTTATGACAAGATTATGTTATAAACAATTGTTAATAAAAATATTCTTTTATTGATAAAAAAGAATTACACATTTTTAATCAATTATAATCACTTTCTTGCAACAGAAGTACTAAAATATGACCAAAAAGTAATCATAAGTGGTGATAGCAAGATTTTGTTATAAACAGTTATTTATTTATTAATCGCAAAAGACGTATTATACATGATAAATCAATTATATACACTTATTGGGACAAAAAATTCTAAATATGACCGTAGTTTTACTTTGCGGTACACTCAGGTGCCTCTATGAAGGAAGAGTGAACTTTCCAAGGTCATATCTCGTGACCTATTGGGGCTAGGACACCTTTTTCAACATACGCTAAATTGACTCCACTTTCATTTATTATGTAAGAACTTTTTCGTGGGATTCACAGGAAAAGAGGTATTTGCAAAAAACACATCTTCGTTTTTAGTCAAAAATGCAAAAAAATGGAATGTTTGAATCCTTGCAATTCTCAAAATAATAGAACTAAAAGACATTTTTTTTAGATGTGCGCAGGTTTTGTAGACTCTATTTCATCCTCTGGCATCATCAACGCAAACTAAACCTGATGGGATTTATTTTGAAAAAACTAAACCCCACTTTTTTGCCAGTAAAGAAAAGACAAAAATAGTCAACTTTCAGGGGTCATAACTTATGACCTATTATAGTTAGGACATTTGAAATAGGAATCTGTATTATCATCGCATATTGAAATTATCGATTCGTTGAGAAATCCATTCACATATACTGTGAATAATGGAAATCTACATTATCGACCAAAGTTAAATCCTCTAATACAGAAAAATAATTTTCGTCATACATACTCATAAATAAAACTTCAAGGTAACTACTCGATTTTTTGCAAAAGAATTCATGCATTTTTCCATGAAATACAACGATCGAAAATGGACCAAGTTACAAAAGGTGCTTTTAACCACGTTTTTTCACCTTCACTGCAAATTTGCATCTGAAGTTATGGACGCATCGCAATCAAATAATAATGTACTTATTAGTAATAAAATGAGGATTGAGACAATGTTTTTTTTAAGCGATTTTTTTTATTGAGCTATGCAAAGATTTGTAGAGGGGCCAGGATTTTTGAAACAGTAGGTAGTGTAGCAATTCAGATTGCTCATACAAAGAAGAAATGTTTATAATACATCAATTTCGCACATTTCCACAATGCAATTTTTTAAATTTCGTGGTTAAGGAGATTTTTTGGTTCCATGATACCTTCACATCGAATCGATTTTTATAATTTAAACAAAAAATTTTGCAAGACGAATTGTGCACAAACAACTAACACATTTTCTAGATACCAATAATTTATTATACCCCATGCAATCGGGCTTCAGAGCCAAACACAGTACACTCACAGCGTCCGTAAAATTACTACTTTTTGTTTTTCTAAGGCTTCTGAAACAGTGAACCACAGTTCACTCTTAAAAAAACTCAAATCATTCAAAATCAATTCAGTAATAAAGTGGTTTGCCTCCTATTCAAATAATCGTTCACAAAGTGTAAAGACTAGTAATGCTGATATGTCTGCATGGGTGGAAGTTAAAAGTGGAGTTCCGCAGCGGTCCACACTTGCACCTATGCTTTTTAACTTGTATATCTCTGATCTTGGAAGTGATCTAAAATTTTGCAAGTGTCTTAAATACGCTGATGACTTCAAATTGTACCTTTCCGGTCCTGCTGCACAATTGAATAGCTATTATTATTGGAGCTTGGGCTTCTCCCTTTGTGAATGCACTTGCTGCCCTCCCTCCTTTGAGGGTTCGTGATGTTACTATTGTTTTTCATGACTCGGACAAGGATTTAGGATACTAGCTGAACCGTATTCTGTCTTGGAAAGAGCATGTAATGGCTATTTCTCGGAACACCTACAGAATTCTAAAGTAATTAAATAAAAATAAAGACTCCATACTTACCTCAACTAGGATTCTCCTAGTTAAGAGTTTGACTCTCCCTTTCTTTGATTACGGATGTATTGCTTACGGTGGTATAACGGATGAACTGAATGGGAAGCTAGAACGGGCACTAAATGCATGTATCTGTTTTACATACAATTTACCAAAAAGTGAACATATTACTCTCTATCGAGAGAGAGCAGGATTCTTGTCCGTGCTAAAAGAGTACGATTCTTTACGGGCAATTTGTTCTTTTCAATATCTAAAAATGAAGCTCCTCAGTATTTAAGTGAATATTTTACTTTTATTGATGAAAATCATCCTAATCATGCCAGACTCTGTGAGAGGAACTTAGGTTTAAAAATACCAAGGCATAGAACATGTGAACTCCAAAGGTCGTTTATGGTCAGAGGTGCACGTTTATGGAATAGAATACCACTAACTATCAGAGAAGCGCCTTCTCACTATCATTTCAAAAGCGATTTTTTAAAGTTTTTATTCAGTGAATAAAATAATTTACTCGAAAGTACCCATTGGTAATAGTATCTAGTATTATGTCGACCTCTTACTACTAATCTAGTTTTTGATCTTATTTAACACATATCGTATAATGAGAATACTACTATGTACTTCAATCTATAATTTGTTGATTCTAACGGCCTATGTTTAATATAATTGATAGTATTAATTTACTGTTATGTACACATATCCAGTTACTGTGCCACGATCTTAGTTTTAAGAATATCACTATGTATATTTTGTTCCTTAGAGGGCTACTTAGCCTGAATTTACAACCAAATGATCGAATTTGAAACAAAAAAGATTAACCTCAACCAAAAACAGTTGCATTTTCAACGAAACAATTGTATTTTTAGAAGATAGTCTAAATCTTAACAAAAAAGGTGAATTTTATATCTACAAGGACGAATTTTTTGTCTACATTTTTCAACCAAACAAGACAAATTTTCACAGCAGGCAAACAATTAAAAAACAGCAACTCGCCAACAAAGCAAACACTAAACGAACGAAATGAACGAAAGCACTTTTCATTCACGTCGTCGATCCGAGCCAAAATTCACAAGTGAACGCCATTATACACGGCAAGAACAGCTGATCCAAAACGCGCATGCGCGTTTGCGATCCCAATCTACACGCACTATCAGCCTGAAGCGGTCGGGCATGTCGCAGGCCCGTCGTTCCTCGCTTTTTGCAAGACCGACGGGCGTGTAATCTGCCGGACCGTTGTCCGCCCTTCGGTCGCATTCCGACTCTGCCGGCCTGACGCTTGCATTTAGCAGGCAGGTTGGCCTGTAGCCCGTCGGGCCGATCACGTGCCGACACGTATTGTTATCTGGGACGTTAGGTTATGTTAACATTCTGCACCGAAAATTGGTTATTTTAAACAAACAAAATTAACACTATGCTTTGATTGGATTTTTGACGGAATACGCTAGATTTCTTCTAGAATCATATTTCTTGTTTTTTTATCTTCTATTTAAAAAAAGTTGATGGACACATATCTGGATTGCAAGTTAAAGAACATCAGTCCAGTCGCATCGTGTAATGCCAATACCTGCTGTCCGCCTAGCTGTTGCAAGGACTTTTGCTTTTGAAATATTCATAACTCGTGAACCGGATGCGTGCCCATCACCTTTTTTAAAATGATTAATCAAAACACAAGGAATATGATTATATACAAAAATAATAATAAAATATAGTGTATTCCGTCAAAAATCCAATAAAAAAATTGTTTTTATCTTTTTTTATGAACATTTTCTTTAAATTTGGTTTCTTTCATATTTTATATAAAACATCATCTTGTTTTACAAAATTCCTATAGGTTTCATTAAAATAAAAAAATAAAAATTGTCGGAAATATTACAATTTAAAGAAAAATCGATGAGATGATTGCCAGTTTTGATATTTCTGACCTGGAAAGTGTCATCAGGCACTTGACTTAGTCCGTGGCTGATGATGACAAACCGGATACACCCGAGAACAAGTTAAACAAATAATAATGTGACTTAATGTGACAAAATGAGCCTCGGTGGCTTATGCGGTTAGGCGCTCGGACTTGACGTCGGAAGTCCAGGGTTCAATCCCTGGGTCGGCACTTCTGAAAATTTTTTTATGTACTTTTACCGATTTCATGGTGGCTCGCATCCCACCTTCAGCCCATCATACATTTTGCTGTAACTCCGTCCGTGGATGGTGGGGTAAGAAATCAGGCTTTGCCCAATATGTCAAATTAGGCATGCTGCTCTTACCAGATCATGTGATTGCGTTACAAAAATTCGTCCCTGACTGATGATATATACCGGGACATCCCCGTGCAGACTTTTGCAAAATCCAACTCTTAAAAAAAATGTCTTCGACATATTGGGCTGTGAGCACCTTAAGCCTGAGAGAAAAATGAGCTTCCTCATTTTTTTAAATGTGACTAAAAAAAATTATTTTTACTCACATTACTATTATTTTTTTGAGAATTTGTTTGCTTCGGAAGCTACGATCATGGTTCCTTAAAGCAACCAATTCGACGCAACCGGAACGTGTACGTCATCTACTTCCGCTTATTCTGTCCTAGAAGGTAAGCAAGAGCGGGAAATTTATGCGAGATAACATCGTGCAACACTGTTCCTTGGAGTCAGGTCTCTAGCCGTCCCAGGTTTTCAATTCAATTTCTGACCATTCAAAAGTATCTTAAATGAAATTGATTAAGATTCACAATTTCAATTCCAAAAGAATTTTTGAGGTTAAAATTGAATTAATTCGAGGCCCTATTCAGAGGCCCAGGTTTTTAATTCAATTTCTCTTTATTCAAAAATATCTCGGATTAAATTGATTGAGATTTACAGTTTCAATTTCAAAAGGATTCTTGAATTTAAAATTGAATTATTTCGAGGCCCTATTCTGAGGCCCAGGTTTTTGATTCAATTTTCTTTATTTAATAATATCTCAAATGAAATTGATTAATACTTACAATTTCAATTTAAATAATTTTTGAGTTCAAAATTGAATCAAGTCGAGGCTCTATTCTGAGGCCCAGGTTTTTAATAAAATTTCTCTCTATTCAAATATATATTAAATTAAATTGATTAAGATTCACAATTACAATTTCAAACGAATTTTTGAGTTCAAAATTGAATTAAATCGAGGCTCTATTCTGAGGCCTAGGGTTTTAGTTCAATTTCTCCTTATTCAAAAATATCTTAAATTAAATTGATTAGGATTCGCATTTTCAATTTCAATGAATTTTTGTATTTAATGATCAATTAATTCGAGGCCCTATTCTGAGGCCCAGGTTTTTAATTCGATTTCTTTTTATTCAAAAATATATTAAATTAAATTGATCAAGATACACAGTTTCAATTTCAAAAGGATTCTTGAATTTCAATTGAATTAATTCGAGGCCCTATTCTGAGGGCTAGGTCTTTAATTCAATTTCTCTTTATTTAAAAATATCTTAGAATAAGTTGATTAAGTTTTACAATTTCAATTTCAAAAGAGTTTTTGAATTTAAAATTGATTCAATTCGAGGCCCTATTCTGAGGCCCAGGTTTTTAATTCAATTTCTCTTTATTCAAAAATATCTCAAATTAAATTGATTAAGATTTACAATTTCAACAGAATTTTGAAATTTAAAATTGAATTATTTCGAGGCCCTATTCCGAGGCTCAGGTTTTTGATTCAATTTTCTTCATTTAAAACTATCTTAAATGAAATTGATTAAGATTTACAATTTCAATATCAAAATAATTTTTGAGTTTAAAATTGAATTAATTCGAGGCCCTATTCGGAGGTTTAGGTTTTTAATTCTATTTCTCTTTACTCAAAAATGTGTCAAATTAAATTTGTTAAGATTTACAATGTCAAATATTTTTTAAATGTAAAATTGAATTATTTCCAGGCCCTATTCTGAGGGCTAGGTCTTCATTTCAATTTCTCTTTATTCAAAAATATCTTAGAATAAGTTGATTAAGATGTACAATTTCAATTTCAAAAGAATTTTTGAATTCAAAATTGAATTAATTCGAGGCCCTATTCTGAGGTCCAGGATTTTAATTCAATTTCTCTTCATTAAAAATTTGTTAGAATAAGTTGATTAAGATTTAAAATTTCAATTTCAAAAGAACATTTAAATTTAAAACTCAACTAATTCTGAGCTCTATTCTGACGCCCAGGTTCTTAGTTCAATTTCTCTTTATTCAAAAATATCTTCAATTAAATTCATTAAGATTCACAATTTCAATTTCAAAAGAATTTCTGAATTTGAAATTGAATGAATTATTTAGCCCGATTCTGAGGCTTAGGATTTTAATTCAATTTCTCTTTATTCAAAAATATCTCAAATTGAATTGATTAAGATTTGAAATTTCAATTCCAAAAGAATTTGTTAATTTAAAATTGAAATAATTCGAGGCCCTATCCTGAGGCCCAGGTTTTTAATTCAATTTCTCTTTACTCAAAAATATCTTAAATTAAATTGATTAATATTTACAATTTCAAAAGATTTTTTGAATTAAAAATTGAATTGACATTTGATTGAATCCGCGAAAGTTATTTTTCACATAAAACCAATACCTTCTCATTGAGATGAGAATGTAAAAAAAGTTTTTCGAAAAGGGAGTAGGGAGTCATCACTGCTTAGATAGTATCGTGACTGGGTTGAAGCCTTGGTAGCCACACTGGCGCAGGCACGTATTCGATACCTACAGCAATAAGCGAGGTTGGACGCATTTTCATAGAAAGTTTCGCTTCTCTCCCTTGGCATACTACCCCATAGATATCCTAAAGTTATATTTAACTCTCTAGTACAGTTGCTAATGAAAGTAGTAGTCGATGAAAGTAGAAACCTTTGATTTAAAAATAATAAAAATGCACCCACCCGCCCCGTCGGCTGTCACTTTTAAAAGGCTTAGAATTTCATTCTGCATTGAGTTCACGCGACACTGAGAATTGTACATTCTATATAAAAATTATTCAGTGGCTGCACATATTTTTAATTTGATTATGTGGACTTTATTATTTAAATTATTATTACTATACTATTTATTTATTATTTACACATTGCTAAATTCTTTAAAATATTGTTTCTTGTACTTTCTGAGTGAGATTTTCTCTTAAGTAAGGATAGAAATTTGAAATTTACATAAGATAGCATGTGTGCATTGTTTTAAAATATAATAAATGCATAAATGATTGCTTCAAAGACGTATATAACATTTTCAAGACGAAGCAAACTAATAGAGCAAACTCTCCTGCAAAAACATTTCGTGAAAAATTTATATTTTTATTCCAGTTAAACCCGTTCTAGTTTCGTTGTTGGTTATGAACATAACCTTAAAAATAACTGGTCGAATATCAACAAGCGGATTGATGATGAATATTTTCATTAAAACAGTATTTCAAGCTATAAGTCATTCAATTGATTTTCACCCTGAAACACTGAATAAGGGAAAAAGTTTAGCAGTCATTCATGTGGCGAGGGTGCAGGAGTTGAAAGTGAATGGAATAAACAAAATTCAGTGCAGTGTCACTTCTGCCATAATCAAGAAACCTACCCAGCTAACGATATGCGCGCATGGTGCCACGCAAGGTGCAGGCACTAGTGCGAATAAGTCGTCACGCTTGTCACGAAGATCACCAAACAGATGTGTCCGCATATGCGTCACATATGTGTCGAACTTCGTGAGATTTAATAATGATTTGTGGAGACTGAAATTTTCAATTCTTGAAGATCCCATAAAAGATTCCTCTGCCAGATTTTTGTCTTTGTGACCTTTCAATCTTTTTCCATATTTATCAGTAGACGTCAAGATAGTCAAGATAGTCTATTCTTTCTTTCTACAAGAGCATCCTAAAACTGTAAATTATTTTATAATTTTATATGTTTTTTTTATATATACACGTGGAGAAAGTGAGATTTTTTAACCTAACTTTTAATTTTCTGCTATTTAGAAGAAAAAATATATTTATATTTTTCTTTACTTCCCAGTTTCTTTAACACAATTCGTGGCACGCAAACGTTAATTAAGGTTCAAATATACGAAAAATAATATCGCAATAATCGAGTTCGTTGAAATTTTATAACATCTGGAAAAGCACTAGCATACACTACGATATGACTCTCATATAACCTCACTGACGGCAACGTCAGCAGCGATGTTCGGTAAACCGTGAAGTTTGACAACTCTACGCATGTACAATACAGGTACAAATATCATCTGGAATAAGATAAATACATCAGTCATTTGAATACATTCGGTACATTTCGGTACATTTCGGTTCACATCGGTACATTCGGTTCGGTTTCGATTCCTCAGGAATCGAGCTGAAGGGCCTATGACAAAGCCACCGAACGCATCCTCGGGTTGCGGATAGAGGGTCCCTGTACCAAGGGTTTCTGCTTGTACGCTTAAAAATTAAAATCTAAAACGGACAATTTTTAAGTGAAAGATTTTCGAATTACGCATTGTAAACTGAATGATATCGTAATTGAAAAAGATAATAATTCAACTAATTGTTTAAAAACTGTTGAAATCAAACTGGGACAGATCTTTCTTTCTAGAAATTTGTAAAATTCCTGGTCAAAAAATAAATGCACTGTTATTTACCGGTTTCATAAAATTCCCGGTCATTTCCCGGTACAGCGGCCACCCTGATTTTGAAAAGAAATTTTGCTATTGTTAAAACTGCTTTGCGTAAAATTTTAAAACTTTGCCTTCGAAAAATCGAAGACTTAGACATACTTTAATTATACTATCATTTCAGGAGGTCTTTTCTTTTGCATGATTTAAAAAATGATTAAGTTTAAAATTTCGTAATATTTAGGTTATTTTTAGTAAGTTACGATATGAACTGAAGGTAGGAAAAGAATGATTATTTTGAGTTATTTGCACATTTCTGACTTTTTAATTCGAAAATAATTGTTTTGCTATCTTCAGAGGAATTTCACGATATGTTTTGTGAAATTCTAGTGATAACATAATGACACATGAATTAAAAAATAATATTTCATTATGTATTATGCAGAAATGTTGGTTAAAATCCTGTTATTAATGTGACGCTTAAAATTAAAATATGTATATCATTATTGAAAGTGCATCTTTCGCTGAAATATCGAAGAAGAAAAATAATTCTTCAGTAACAATTGTCAGTTTGGGTTCAATTTTTGACGATGTTAGGAATTTCACGATATGTTTTCTGAAACCATAGTGATAATATAACGCATACATTTAAAATCATATTCCTATATTTAAAATGAACTTTTCGCTGAAAAGTTTGAAAGGAAATAACAAATAACGAAGACAATCTTGGTAAGAAGGCTTGCATTCAAAGGTATTAAAAATGTCGATACCTAGGAATGCCGTTTCTGTTTCCATTTTTTGAATCCCCGATTAGGCAGCTTTTCAATACAAGCCTTCTTAACGGGATTATTTAACAATTGATATCTGCCACGGTTTGATGGATGGCCTATCAGTGCAGGAACAAGATGTGGGGGGGGGGGATTTAGAGCTGTTCCTTGACGAGAAGAGTGGTGGCTCGTTTCGTGGCCGATGAGCGCTCGTGCTGTTTCCTTTCCTCGAGGAAGGCGTCGAGGCGTGCCATAGACCGGGGTTGGTCTTTCTGATTAGTGGGCGGAGGCAAGTAAGTACGTTTCGCTCCTTGGGGTTGGAGGAACTTACGCCAGGCAGTGAGGCCGTCCATAAATGGAATGTTGTTGGTCGGTGAGGTTCTTGCCGGCCGTGGTGATGTCCGACGGTGGCAACTTACCAGACGTGCTGGGTCCGCTTTCGCGGACAGTTTTTAAACAAAAAATTTTTTTTAATTTATTTTAGGGACGAGAAATTCGCGTTGTCATTCGAAGTGTAATTGTTTAACGCATGAAGCTGAAATCCGAGATTGCGACGCGGGTAGGAAGAATCTTTCGTAACGCGCGCTCTCTTCGTAGGTGGCGAGAACAATGAAGGTGAAAAAGATTCTGGTGAACCGTCGGCCGCTAGAAAGAGGGTATCCTCCCCATAATCGCTAACACTGGATGGCTCCGGGGTGTTTTCTAGTACGACAAAAGGAGCGGTACTCGAGTACTATTTACCGGGAGTGGGAGGAAGAGATCCCTCCGGTGTGACAGGCACGAAGTAGTCGAAGGGAGAAGGCCCGGAAGTAGGCTCAGCCGAACCAGGCGGTTCAATTGGCACCGATGCCGCGAACAATGCGGCCGGAGAAGGAAGAGTGGTCGAAGGAGGAACGGCTAAATCGTGTGGCAGAGTGGCCTTGATCGGGGCGAAAACTATTACTTGTAGATAAAAATGTTACAGACAAAATATGTGTAACTCGATTAGATGTACAACTTTTGTTTCTAATATTTGATAATAATGTGCGTATTGGTTTAAATAAACGCAGAAAACGTGACCGAACGCATTTCCGTAACTTTCTTCGTCTTGGTTTTACAACGCAAACCTCTTTCCTCGAAGAATAATGGTTTCAGGCAAAAAGTATATTTTACAAAAAAGATGTATTTTTATACTAGCTGAAACTTTTGTTTGAAATTTTTTTCGATATTCTGCGTATTTACTGAGATAAACGCAAAAAATACGATTTTTATGGCGTTTTTTATGGTTTTGATAATGAAAATCGCTTTGTCTCCAATTTTCACTATCATATTCGTAATCAGCGCGTCAAAATACATAAGTATACCAATTTTCAATCAAACTGGAAAATTCAGCTATTCGGAACTTTATCCGAAAATCCGAATTTTTTATGCTTTTGAAGACGAAAAATCAACTTTTTAATTCTGAATATTTCAATTTAAAGAAATTTTGAAAGTGATTTGTGTAAACTCAAATTTTACTTTTCTTGTGCAGAAGATGGGAAAGGAGTTTTGGCCTACACTATTCATTTATATTTGCAGAATGGAATGCGACAGTTTGCTAAAATTTCTGTAGCTGATTCCAAAAAAGCTAATATGCAGAAAAAGAAATGAGCGAAATTAGCTGAAACCTAATTCTAATTGGTAATTTATTATAAGACTTTGAAAAATAATTTTAGATTAAATTGAGTGTTGCTAAAGATAAAAATATTCGTTAATGGTCTTTCTTCAAGAGTGACTATACAAATGACTGATGTGCAGTCGTTCATTCGAAATTTTAATCCAAATTTAGAAATTCGATTTATTCGAATATTGGAACAAGTCAAATTTCGAAGATTCGACTTGAATTTTGGATCCATTGTTTACCAAAAAAAATGTTTATTTTGATTTTAAAAATTGCAATTATTCAAAAAATTAGGGCGGTTTGATGTAGGCAGTAATTTTTTTTTATTTCGAAAAATCCAATGTTCCAAGCGTTCTTGAATTTGTATTAAAAATTCAATTAAACGACTGCACAGCTCTAATAAAAAATGGTAAAATATTTTAGCTTGGTTAGAAAGTCTATCTGATTTAAACATATAAAATCTAAGATTCTGTTATTTGTAATAGAAAATGATATTTTATGATGTATCATATTACTTTTCTGTAATATATAGATATAATAATTATATTTATTATATGGGTTATTTTGCACGCAGAGGGCACTTTCGAAAAACGTTACAAATTTATTTGAAAGGCATGCAGAGCCGTTTGACGTCACACCCATTTAAAGTCTAAAAATTAGGTGGAAATAAAATTGCTTTGTTTTGTGAATATGATAATATAATTTAGAGTTTAAAAAATGGTAAAGCTGCTGGTGTAGACAGTACCAATGCTGAAATGCTTAGATACGGTGGCGAATACATACCTCATAGGGTGTGCGAATTGATAAATTTATGCATCGAGACGGGACAAGTCCCAGACGATTAGAGAAAAGCGATCATCCTACCAATAATCAAAAGAAAGGAAGATAAAAACAACTGCAATAATTACAGAGGTATCAGTTCACTAAGTACCGTACGTACAATATACTCAAAAATACTTATTCGTAGGGTAACAGAAATTACAGAAGAAAATATATGGGAAGTCGAAAGTGGATTTATGCCAGGAAGGTCATGTACAGGTCAGATATTTAGTTTAAGACAGATCACAGAAAAAAGCTTGAGAGTGGGAAAGAAAGTTTTCTCTGCATTTGTTGACCTAGAAAAAGCATTTGACAAGGTAAATAGAAGTAAACTTTGGGAAGTCCTGGCATAATTAAAACAAAAGCAGGTCATAACGATGAAGCTTATTAAGAGAGTATTTGCCGGCGAAGCGCGTAATAGCGTGTACACGAAGTGCAAAAACCTACAGGAACCGAGCTTCAAGCGTCAGGTAAATGTGTCCGAGCGCGCAGCGCGGGGTGAATACATTATCGAGCGCGAGATGAATACCAAATCGAGCGCGAAGCGCGAGATCCAACTGGTGCGCGCCCTAGGCGCGCTCAAACTTGCGAGCGAAGCGAGCCGCGCGCGAAACGCGTGATGAGAATGTGCCCGCAAAGCGGGCAGATTTTTTAAGTTCAACTTGTCCAACATATATTTGAATATGAAATTAAATTGCGCATCTTCTTTTCCTCATGAAAAAATATATAGCACGTGTAGTTGTTGAAATAAAAAGGAAATTCTGCTACTTTTTTCTACAAAATGGCCTTATTTTAGCTAATAGGAAAAAATAGTGTTTCCTATTTATTTCAAAAAATATACGTTTAATCAGTTTCTATATGAGGAAAAGAAGATGCGCAATTGAATTTCATATTCAAATACATGTTTGGATACATTAAAATTTGAAACATTTTTTTCAAAGATTCAAAATGATTTCAAATGTTTCAATGGAAAAAAAAAACGAAATATTTTACAAAATATTTCAAACATGTTCAACTATTTCAGAAGATTTGAACAAATTTGAGAAGATTGGAATGGTTTGAAACGAATACAAACGATTTCAAAACAACTGTACATAGAGTACAGTCAAATTAGCTGAAAGAAGGACATTTTGTAGAAAAAAGTAGCAGAATTTCCTTTTTATTTCAACAACTACACGTGCTATAAGTTTTTTTATGATGAAACGAAGATGCGCAATTAAATTTTATATTGAAATGTATATATATAAAAATTTTTATACAGATAAAAATTGAAACATTTTTGACACGCTCTCAGGGTAAAAAACGAAGCGCTTGACTTCTATAACCGGTTATCGCAGGCAGTCCCTCAGTTGTGCAAACATGCAAAGTTTGTGTCTAATGCGAATCAATTTGGTATTTTCGGAGGAAATTGGGCGACACGTATTATTGATATCTTGCATCTTTGTATAATCTTCCCGTCTATACAGAGAACTTGTATATTGTAATTTGATGTACAAAAGGTACTGCTTTCAGAGCAAGTTTGCCTACAATGGTGCCGTTACATTGATTTGGCGTGAATATTGCAAAGCGTTTTTCTGTACATTTACATGTGATATTACTTTGTTTAATTTTATTTTACTTCAAATTGACATGTCATGATATTATCCACCCCCAACAACCTCCCCCCCCCCCAAACTTTTGGGAATTCACCCACTCATTTGGGTAGGGGCCTCTAGTTTTCGTATACGGTGTGTAGTGTTTCCTTTTCTCGCTAGGGTCGTGCAAAGGAAATTCCGAGCGCGAAAACTGATTTACCTGCTCCCTGCTTCGCTGAATAGTAGAACACTGTACTGCAGGAAGAAATTTTTTTTCTTTGAATTTTTACATGAAAAATAGATTTTTTGAAAAAAAAGTGGCCTGTACCGGGAGTTTATATACCCTTTAGATCATTTATACAAAAAATGAAACAAAATGGCTTGGCCATTCGGCCTGAATCCCCGTTTTGCAATTTACACATTTGTTTTCCAGGGCCCTTAAGGGCATGCTCTGTGGTGATCACGTGACCAAACCAGTCCTTGGTTATGAAATGTTTTTTTGGTGTTCACCATGTCCAAACGGAATAATTTATCGCTCTCAAAATTTGGGATATAGGAAATGAGACAATTAATTGCGTTTGTATATTTAGTTTGAGTTATAATTTTGAAAAAAATTATCCGAGTAAAAAAGAAATGAGTAAAATTAATATATATATATATATATATATATAACTATATATATATATCTGCTTAGCCTAGACCAAATAGAAAAACCTCCGTTGTTCGTGCGATCATGTTAAAGTGTCAGGTAATCATAAAATTCACAAAATCTTAGAAATTTTTAACTATGGCAAGTTCAAAAATGATTACTTCTGCCCCTGTATGTAGATACAATATGTATTTTTTCCTGTTAATGCGGATCTGATATAACCATTTTTGAGTTTGTAATATTTAAAAATATCTAATATTTCGTAAATTTTACGATTATCTGTTACTTTAACGTGAACGCGCGAACACAGGATATTTTCCTATTGGGTCTATACTAAGTAGAAATATATGGATTTTTTACCGTTTATCTGGTTCAGAAGTAACTGTTTTTAAGCTTGTAATCGTTCAAAAATATGATATTTTTCGAATTTTATGATTATCTGTCACTTTACATGAACGCGCGAACACAGAATATTTTTCCATTGGGACTTTACTAAGCATGTATACATGTGGAACCAATATGCATTTTTTACGGCTTATCGGAGTCCGAAATAACAATTTTTGACCCTTTGGCGTTGAGAAATCTATTATTCTTCCGTATTTTGAGCTTGCGCGAACCGAAGACATTTTTTTAGGACTCATCTTTTTCGGGAGTTATTTTGGAACTCATCAGAAACTTTTTAGCCCTACACAAAAACGAAAGTAAAATATTAAATTTTTTTGTTACGCCCTACCTACCAATTTCTCTTCTCCTTTCTGACACAGAAAAGTAACTGTAAGTTCTTAATGTATCATTTCCACTGTTTAACTATTTTTTGCCTTGTAATAAACAATAATTTATTTCAAACATTACACTGACACAATACCCATAGGATTGCTAGTGAGAACTTGCCCAAAACATGCCCGAGGAGAATTCCGTCGAAATTTGTTACCGAGGATCCTCAATATCCACTAAAGAGGAAACCGTGCATCCTCACAGATCGAGGAGGTAGCTTTGATACGCACCGTCGATTTAACTATTGATACCTGTCAATATTTCACATCGTCCTTTATTAGTTTTGATTTTGATTGCTCTTATCTTTGGGTAGGTTAAGGCTTTTTAAAATCGTCGAATTGAACTCTACGTTAAATTCGTTTTTATTGTTGGGTCCTGTTATCACTACTCTCGTACTGAGAGCGATGTTGAGCCATGCTTTTTTCGGGGAGGGGAGGGGGGGGGGTAAAAAAGGCAAAGGTTCACTTTATAATAAGATGGAAGATTTTTAAATTGGAATATTCTACAATTATTTACAATTTTCTTTAAAATAAATTGAACGATACATGATACATTACCTTTTTGAGTCTTAAACTACCATCTCCCAGGAAGATAATATGTGCCCAAGATAATCGAACGCTATCGTATGCTATTGTCATCAATTAGACACTTCGAAGTCACTTCTTTGCGTGACTGGAATTTTTGCAATAAAATTGGCTAAATCGAGTAAATTGATTTTCAGTATTAGTTTTATATATTATCCTGCCTAGGATCGGTAATCAGGAAATATCTTTGTAGCTATTTTAATTTAGCATTCTATTCATATTGGTATTCCTTTAGCAAGCATAGCAGTATTTACTATTAGGCCCTCTTTCACTACTCCAGCGCTGACGGCGGGTTAACAAACGGCTAGTTAGGTTAACGGGGGAAGTTAACTGGCCGTTGCCATTCGTGCCTTTCGCCAGGCATTGGTCACCGTTATGGCACTCAACGTTAGCTAACCGTACGGTGTTGCCATTTTCCTGTTGATAGCAGGCGCAATTCTACCATATACGTAGATTCAGCGCGTAGAGTAGTATGTAAGCAAACGAACAGTAAAGATGGCGGAAATTGGTACGAACAAAGCTTCTTTTTTCCTCTTGTAAAAATCATGGTATTTTTAGGACTTTTTGACAGGTACCAGGAATTAATTTAATGATTTTCACTGAATTTTATAATAATTTTTGAATATTTTTCTAACCTATATATAGTTATTTGAATTTGAAATTGTTATTCTTTTTGAATTAGAGGGTATTCTCGATTGATTTTAATACTTTGAGGGATGTTGCGAAGCTTTTTTTTCCTCTTATAAAAATCATAGTATTTTTGGACTTTTTGACAGGTTCCAGGGATTGATTTAATGGTTTTCACTGAATTTTATAATGATGTTCGAATATTGATTTAAATGCTTTGACGGAAGTTTCAAAGATTTTTTTTTTCGCCTTATAAAAATCATGGCATTTTCAGGACTTTATGGCAGGTTCCAGGGATTAGATTAATGGTTTTCACTGAATTTTATAATAATGTTCGAATATTTGTCTAATCAATTTATAGAGATTTGAATTTGAAAATGTTATTCGTTTTGAATTAGAGGGAATTCTCGATTGATTTTAATGCTTTGAGGGGAGTTTCAAAGCTTTTTTGTATCTCTTATAAAAATCATGGCATTCTTAGGACTTTTTGACAGGTTCCAGGGATTAATTCAATGGTTTGCTCTGAATTTTATGATAATATTCGAATATTTTTCTAATTAATTTATTTTGATTTGAATTTGAAATTGTTATACTTTTTGAATTAGAGGAAATTCTCGATTGATTTTAATTCTTATAGGAAAGTTTCAAAGCTTTTTTTTCCTCTTATAAAGATCATGGCATTTTTAGCACTTTTTGACAGGTTTCAAGGATTAATATAATGGTTTTCACTGAATTTTATAATAATGGTCGAATAGTTTTTTAATCAATTTATAGAGATTTGAATTTGAAATTGTTATTCTTTTTGAATTAAAGGAATTCTCGATTTTAAGACTTTTTGACAGGTTCCAGGGATTAATTTAATGGTTCTCACTGATTTTTATAATAATGTTAGAATATTTTTCTAATAAATTTATAGATATTTGAATTTGAAATTCGTATTTTTTTTAATTAGAGGGAATTCTCGATTGATTTTAATGCTTTGAGGGAAGCTTCAAAGCTTTTTTTTCTCGTATAAAAATCATGGCATTTTTAGGACTTTTTGACTGGTTCCAGGGATCAATTTAATGGTTTTCACTGAATTTTACAATAATGTTCGAATATTTTTGTAATTGATTTATAGTTATTTGAATTTAAAACTGATATTCCTTTTGAATTAGAGGGAATTCTCCCTTGATTTTAATGCTTTGAGTGAAGTTTCGAGGGTTTTTTTCCCTCTTATAAAAATCATGGCATTTTTTGGACTTTTTGACAGTTTCCAGGGATTAATTTAATGGTTTCCACTGAATATTATAATAATGTTACAATATTTTTCTATTTGATTTATAGTGATTTTCATTTGAAATTGTTATTCTTTTTGAATTAGAGGGAATAATCGATTGATTTTAATGCTTTGTGGGAAGTTTCAAAGCTTTATTTTTCCTCTTATAAAAATCATTGCATTTCATGACTTTTTGACAGGTTCCAGGGATTAATTTTATGGTTTTCACTGATTTTTATAATAATGTTTGAATATTTTTCTGATCAATTTATAGAGATTTGAATTTGAAATTCCTATTCTTTTTGAATTAGAGGGAATTCTCGATTGATTTTAATGCTTTGAGGGAAGTTTCAAAGCTTTTCTTTCTTCTTATAAAAATATTGCATTTTTAGGACTTTTTGACAAGTTCCAGGGATTAATATAATGCTTTTCACTGAATTTTATAATAATGTTCGAATATTTTCTAATCAATTTATAGAGATTTGAATTTGAAATTGTTATTCTTACATGATGTGTTTTAATTTCAGAGTTTATAGTTTATTAGAGTTTATAGAAAAATAAAAATAAGGAAGCCACTGACTATAGTCACATTAAAGAGCCCGCTTAAAGAGATTGTCAAAAACCTTTATGAAGCTAACTTGGCACCAATTTTCTCTTTACTGACGTGGAGTTCGAGTGCAATCTGTCAGCCGTTTTGTTCACAGTCATTTGTTTTGTTCGATTTTACGTCTATTTTTGCATTTTCCCGAAAAAAAGAGCCAACTATGTTATTTAGACCCCGGATTTGGATTCAGCGACCATAAAAACATATAGATATGCTGGTTAGGTCCACCGGGCATTAAAATACTTTGTTTTTTGTAAAAATATGCAAGAAAAATCGCTGTTTTCGTCGATCTTACATCTATTTTTGCGGTTTTTGGGAAAATATGAGCTAACTTGGGTATTTGGTCCCCTGATTCGGATTCAGCAACGTCAAAGACATGTAGATATGCCAATGTAGTCCGCTGGGCAGACCACCTTTTTTGTTTGCTGGTGTTATAAGACGACACGAAATTGGTAAAAAGAAAAGTATATCCAAATATTCAATGATTTTCATTGGTTATCTGCAAATACTAACACACGCGCCTTCACTGTCCCGAGAAATAGACCTTCTTCGTCGTGGAGGGCCTTCCTCAGACACTTATATGTGAATACAATGAGTAGTCAAAAATACCTCACGCATCCTTGCCTAACACCTTGCGTAATATTAAGTCGATGCAAATGAAATGACCGTTTTTTATTTCATATCAAAATAAAAAATGAAAATTTCATCAGCAGCAACCTGATATTAAAAAAGTTACTCAGTTGTCTATTTACCCTTGCACTCCCTTTACTTCCTGCACGTATATTGTTTTGAATGATTTTAGGCGCCATTTATTAACTCCAAACTCGTTCAGGACTTCCCAGAACTGAATTATATGCACCTCATCAAATGCTTTTTCGAAGTCAACAAATGTACAACTGACATCATTCGAAGGCTGTTGCACCAGCCTTCTGCAGTTTAGAAATACATAGACAAATTTGTACATTTCCCTATTTTCGAGAAAACTTCTTCAAATTTCATAAGTATTATGTCTCATAAATTTAACAAATTTTTCAAATTTCGCATGTTTTAATACATTTTCATTAATTTCGAACTTTTTCAGAAATTCCCATGCTTGTTATGAATTTCTAAGGATTTCCATTAATTTCATAAATGTCAAAAGTTTTCAGAAGTTGCCATAAATTTCATAAGTTTCCTTAAATGTTCATGATTTTGAACACATTCACAGATTCCAATACATTCAATGAACTTTCATAAATTTTTAGGAATTCCAATAAATTTCACAAATTTTCGGATATCTTTTAATAATCTGCATATTTCCTTCACTATCATCGTTCCAAATTAAATTTAAACCGAATAAAATATTCTTGTTAATTTCGGTATCGGAAATTGAATTTCAAGTCCAATTCAAATCAACTCGATGACTTATTCTCCTTGACTTTAGATGCAAATAAAAAATTTCACTTATCGGAAATTTATCTTCAAATCAAATATTCTTTCCTATGTGTTGTCGTGAATTGTATTTGAAATCAAATTTAAGTCAAGTCAATAAATTACTTTCCGTGATTGCAGCTAAGAATCAACACCTTCACTTATCGGAAATTTCATTGCAAATGGAATTTATATCAAATCAGTCAATTATTCTCCTTGATTTTAGCTAAAAATAACAAAGTTTAGTAACCGCATTTTTTAAAAATATAATTTAAATACTCATCCTGACATTGATGGGTAATGCAATATTAAAAAATTACTGGAAACGTTAAAAGTTTGTCAAGCCTATTTCTCAGACTTGAGGGAACCTTTTCTATTGTTTTGCGCTCCGCCTCGAACAAACTCGAGCTCGAAGCTCAACGAGGCGTTGTGGTGCTCAACCGAAGGAAACAAATTCCATTCTAAAATAAAGTTAACAAACCCCAATATTTAAAACATGCCGCAGAAACTTACTTGCACTTTGCAGGTACCCCATTTTATTTCGTTAGTCTAACCTAGTACAACTTTCTCCTCTAACGTTTAAAATTATACTAATGGCAAATGGAATTTGTTTGTTAATTTTTTTTTAAATCATAAAATTGATCAAGAAATTATTTATTTTGCTAAAATCATCATGAAGTTCCTAATTAAAAAAGTTGCAATAGAAAAAAAACGAATTTGCCGACAAATATCTGATTAATGCATTTATTTATCAAATTTGTTTGAAAAATTATGAAATTTATCAACTAATTATGAATGTTGCTGAAATTGTCATGAAGTTCACAACTGAAAGGGCTGGCATCGAAAAAAACTAATTTTTCTGCTGACAAATGCTTGAATAATGCATTTGTTTATTAAATTTATTTTAAAAAATCATAAGAGTAATCAACAAATTAGGAATATTGCTAAAATTATCATAAAGTTCCTCATCATTTATTTATATTACTTATATTGTTTTTATCCAACTTTCTTGCAAAATAACTTAAAAAGCGTAAAATTATGGAAAATCATAGAAAACATTCGTTCAACAAATAATTTGTTTATAAAATTTTTTGTTCGTTTATTATATAATATTGGAATATCTTTAACTAATGTTACTCTATGAAACTTAGGTGATTTAAACAATTTTCCTGTTTTTCCCGTGTTCAGTCTTTCCAAAACATATTTTACAGAATTTGTTGCCGTGATACATGTAGCCTCAGCCTTGTTCTGTAATCAAAATATGTCTCCTGATTGGTTATCATGACATATAATGTAGTATGAATACCATAAACAAATTTATTAAAGTAAAGTGCAGTAAGGTACGTTACTTTGGATTACAGTTAGCCAACAATTGCAACGCGTTAACGTTACCGTGTTAGCGGCGGCTAAATTAAATGGGAATTTAGTTTTAATGGTACCATCGCAACGTACACAGTAGCCTCCGGTAGAGCACCACAACGCCTCGTCGAGCTTCGAACTAGACTTGATTCGAGGCAGAGCGCAAAACAATAAAAAAGGTTCGCCAGGCCGTCAGGTATCCGATGGTACCCTGACATGCGTTTAAGCCAGAAAGTTAATTAATATTATATTTAGAAATAAATGACAAGAGTTGGAAACATTTTAATATAAATTTACCTGCTTATCACTGTCGTAGACACCAGGATGAGTTGCTCCAAATGAATGTTCGATCTGTTCAATGGATGGCAATACTTCTGGAGAGTTGAAGGGCAAACAACAGTACTTAAGTTTAACTAATTTCATATTATAGATTTCAATAATCTTGAGCCTCTGCACAACAGGATCGAAGATGAGCCGCACGCCATCGTGAGGCAAATTTATTACTAGGTCTACTTCTAGCGGATTCTGGAAAATTGATGTCAAATTAATAACACTGGCCAGCATGATAATTATTAAATAAGTATTGTTCAATTATTATTGAATAATTGAAAAGTAAGCGAACAAATTGTGATAAATCTACTTGAGTTAATTTCTCGATATTAGGATATATTGCAACTTGGAATCCATTGATCAAAATGAAAATTAAAATGGGCTATTATGATCAGTCAGACTGTCAAATACATGAAATTCAAAGTACCTTTTTAATTTAATACTGTCTTGAAGTAATTCACTAAATTGAAATGGATTTATCCACTTTTGATTCAGTAAAGGGATATACTTCACTGATTATTCATGTCCTACATATATATATATATATATATATAGACGAAAAATAGTTAGCTATATATTTTCGGCGTCCCCACTCCTGACCCTTGCCGCATCTAGGTAAAATATCTTTGCCTAAACTAAACTATTTGAATAGTAAATATTTTTAACTTTATATGCAACATATTACAATTAAATCGAAGTATCTGGGCTAAACGGAAATAATTGTGCTAACACTTTTTACCCAAATAATGTTAGCTTATCAGGGACCGTACTTAAATTACGTAACAGCAAAAGGGGGGGGCAGGGGTCGAGATATCTTGTCACGATTCGTTACGGAAGGGGGGGGGGGTCTTTCATTCATGTACGTAATTTTTGGAAATTCGTAAATGAAACAAATAACTTGCAGTAATTGTACATAAATTTGATATGAATTTAACTGTACGCGCCAAAGAAATCTGGTGAGTGAAAAACGAACAGAGTCAACAACAATTGAAAAAAAAGTCAGGGAAAAGTCAGGGAATATTAAGAAACAAATCTTGGAAAAGTCAGTGAATTTCTAGAACTTTAAAAAACTGTCAAGAGGAGTAAATATAAAATTTGCTCATTCCGTTAATAAAAGATTGTAGGTTAAATATTTCACAAGTTTAAAATTCTGGCAGATGGATATTAACTTCTATATTCTCCTTATTACTAATTTATTTAACTTGTGTTACTATTTCTTTTTTTGCAGTTGCTTCCTCTTGAAGATTATCTTAAGAGTTATAAATTCTATTTTTTGTTTGAAAATTCAACAACTTTGTTAAAAAATCATCCTTTTTGGTTGAAAATTAAACTGTTAAGTTCAAAATTCGTCTTTGAGGGTTAAAAATTCAAATATTTTCGTAGATAATTTACTTTTTGTTCAAAATTCATATCTGAGTGTTGAAAATTAAACATTTTTGGACGAAAATTCAAGTATTTTTTTGAAAATTTGTCTTTTTGATTTAAAAATTCATTTATTTTAGTAGAAATTGCATCTTTCTTGGATAAAAATGCAACTGTTTTGTTAAAAATTCGCCTTTTTCGGTTGAAAGTTCAAGTATTTTTGTAGAAAATTAACTTTTTATTTACAAAATTTAACTGAATTCATTTTTGGATGAAAAGGCAACTATTTTTATCTAATTTGTCTTTTTAATTAAAAAATGTATCTATTTTAGTAGGAATTGCACCGTTCTTGGATAAAAATGCTGTCTCATTGGTTGAAAATTTAACTTTTTTCAAAAAAATAATTTTTATTTCTGAAAATTCATATTTTTTGGTTGAAAATTCTATTTTTGTTCAGAAAAGTCGTCTTTTGGTTTGAAGGTTGGATAAGATAACAAAATATGTTTTTTCTTTCTTTCATGAATGAAAAATCTTTATTTGTTGAAATGTCGTTGGTTGGTTTGAAAATTCATTTCTTTGGATGAAATTTCATTTTTTTTTTTTTTTTTAAATATCAACTATTACATTTTTTTGTTGCAAATTCATCTTTTTAGATGGAGAATTCAATTATTTTGTTGAAAATTCAATTTTTTTCAAGCAATCTTTTATAGTGGAAATTTCAATTTTTTACAATAAATAAATAAATTGGAGTCTCGTCTGAACCTTCAGTGAGATAGGACGTGTTTATAATCCGGCTCGCGCACGAGTATTTACTGCAACGCATGGTAGTTCAATTTAGCAACCGCGAGTGCGACAAATCCTAATCAGTGCTGTGCTAGTGAATAGTGATGAGCTAGTGCAGTTGCACTGTCTCGACGGTGCACCTAACCAGCTAAAGATGACCTCTTACTACAGAGGCGGCATCTCGTAAAGTAATCCAACTCAAAATGTATCAAATTCCTCTCAGAACAAAAACCTACCAGAAGTGTCATACGCCAGAGTAGCACAGCAGGATCAATTCCCCAATTTAAATTAATAACACGAGAATTCTAGATCAATCTAAAATATCTATACCTTACACCTATATACCTGTCTACCCTATACGTATATACCCATCCACACATTACTACTTTCCAACCGAGCAATTCACGCCTACCCCGTAAGGGAAATGGCTTATCGCATCAGTCACTTGACTTAGTCCGTGGCTATGATGGAAAACCGGGTTCTTTTTAACCCGAGAACAAGTTTAAACAAAAATAATAATAACTGTTGATAATAATAATAATAGTTGAGAACAAGTTTGAAAAAAAAAAAAATAATAGTTTAACCCTACCGAAGGTGTTCTCGCGTTGTCGTCGCGATAGGGCTTGAGCTTTCTTCTCATGAATTTGACGGCTATGTTGTCTGTAGCATTGCTACTGACAGGGTTTCCCCTGACAGACAGACAGAGAACGAAGAGGAAAGTGACTAAGAGGAACACCAAAACCCATACATTTTAATGGAGAGCCTTTTGAAAATGTTGAAACGCTTGTTGCTTCCCGAGGATCGTCGGGGCGCCCCTGGAGCCACCGCTGGGGGCCACAGCATGCGGGACGGTGTTAATGGTGAGCTGCGAGGTGATCAGGCGAGATGGTCACTGTGCCTGCTGAGGATGATTTGGCCAGCGTTAGCTATTTACAGCCAACCACCTGAACAGAAATACCGTAAAATACTACAATGAATTAGGAATTGGTGCGTCTCTATTATGAAAGTGCAAAGTTTGAAACCCCACGCGAAAAGAGGATACAATTTCAAAACGAAATTTACTGCAAAGTATCCTCAAATAGAGAAAGTCGCACTAAGAAATTCTATCGCTAAGGTACAAGACATCAGGACTAATCTACACATCTGGAAAGATCGAGCAATGGAGATTAAACAACAGGTTTATTTAGCGTGGAAAAACGACGACAATGAACATCAGTTAGAGGAAGCCGCGTTACACGAACAAGCAGTGGCAACTGATGTTCTTCCTCAACCTGGTAATGATCCAGCACGACCACATCCTTGAGAGGTAGATGGCTTAATACAACCAGAGCCAGAAGCAGAGGTTCAACAACCAAGAAGGCGATTAAAATGAACATACTATATGAACAGAGATGTAATGCGCTTTTATTTTTTGGCAAAGAAAAGTAGGCAAAGTGTAAGAAGAGAACATCATCGACTCTTCCTACTTAAGTACCCAAAACTAGCCACAAGAATAAAAGAGCAGAATCTAGCAGATCAAAAACGATCAAAAAAACGAATCTGCCTTCACTGCAAGACTCAGATTGCTTCTGAAGAGTTCTCTTAACTCGGCAAACAAGATCAGGGCAATCAACACGTATACCATCCCTGCCCTCACGTACTCCTTTGGGCTCATCAAGTGGTCAGACACAGACCTCGAACGATTAAACAGAATCATTTGCGTCGAAATGACGAAGCAACGAATTCACTACAGTAATTCGGCGATTGAAAGCGTAGTTCTACCACGACAGAGAGGGGGTAGGAGCATTGTAGATGTCAGGAAACTGTGTAAGTCACAAGTTATACAGTTTCGAGACTATTTTAACTGCAAGCGAGATGTTATGCTGTACGACACCATCTGTAAAGCTGATCTTGCCTACACGCCCTTAAATTTTTCCTCAGAGGAGGCCTTAAGTACCAGGGCACAAACCATAGAGGAATTTAAAACGCAATGGAGACAGAAAGCCATCCACGGCGAGCACCCCAAAACGTTAGATCAACATGAAATGGATGGTGAGGCATCCAATATTTGGCTGAGAAAGGGCGTTATGTATCCAGAAATGGAAGGATTCGTTATTGCGATACAGGACAGGGTTGTCAGCACCAGAAATTATCGCAAACACGTGCTACATCAAGACGATCGATTTGAACCTCTTGTTTTAACCTTCTAGAGATAGTCGCTTTAGCCATCTTCAAGGGCTGTCCTATAGTTGACCTGCAATATTGTCTGTCTGCATATCTAAATGGCCAAACTGGCCTTCCATTTTTCTCCGTGTATCATTCATTTTAATTTGTTTTTGAAAAGAATAAACAATGTTTGTTAATATTTATCTGTATGATTATTCATAGTCTTCATTGATTTCAATTAGGCCCGCACTTTTCGGCACATGCGCAGTTGAAAATATGAATAGCCATCTATCGGATATCAAAGAACTAAAAAGGAACCCTCAAAAAGAGTTCTATTGGAGTCTCAGTTCTAAGTGATACCGACTTTTACTTAAGACGCAACATTACCGAACCCTCAATTTTTTCTGTGAACATGAGTAAAAAATCTAAAAGAAGACTTATAGGATATTTTGTTTTGTCTATCAAAAGTCATATGAAAACAAAAATTCTATTTTTAGTATAACGACGTGAGATAGGGAAGAATGTCTGAAGAAAGGATTGTAGTTTTTTATTGTGAGGTAATTGAGAAAATAAATATACATTTACAAATGTCTGTTGAAAATCTAACTGTACTTATAATTACGTAGCAGATTCAGAATATGGAGACGCATATAAATACTGGGATATAAAAGAGATCTTTTTGATAAAATTTGATTCAAGCAATCCAATTGCAACGAGTAAATATCCCAGCGCGAAGCGCAAGGTCCTTATCTGTCCGAGCACGAAGCGCGAGAACTAACAGACGAGCGTCCTAGGCGGGCTCGAACATGCTTTTTTTGTCTTTTTGCTTTCAAAATTCATCTTTTTTGGTCAAAATTTCATATTTTTGGGGTAAAAATGCAAGTATATTATTATAAAATTATTCGGTTTTGGTTGATGATTTTACCATAATATAGTACCCACTATATTACTATATCACTATATAATATATTACACTATTACTTACATATATAACTATATCACTATATAATGTTTTTACAGCATTTTGGCCTGAGATATATCTTTTGGTTTAATTTCTAAACAGTTAAACTTAGAAATTATCCGAAATGTTTAAACGTTTAACCGGTCAAACGCGGATCACTAAAATAAATAGGGGAGAGGTCCATAGGTTGGGCATAGTTTTTATTTTAGTCCATGAAATGAGATTAGAAAATAATAAGATTTAAAAGGTTATAAAAGGAAAATTATAAAATCAAATAAAATAAAAAATCAAAAAATCAGAAAAAAAATCATTTTATGTTTGAAAAACGTTATTTGGACTGACTTAGGACGTTTTCGAGCCATTCTAATAATGTTCTTCAAAGTTTGTGCCCACTGGGAAATGTTAAGCTCGATATCGCGTTTCGAGTGAACGTAAGGTGGTTTTGACAAAAAATTTTGAGGTTACGCTCACATGGCCTTAAATATTTTTTGTCTTGTTGATTTATTTAATTTTATAGTGTACCGTTTATAATTTTCCAACTATTAAAAAGTTTGTTATTATATATTAAATTAAAATGTTTTCTTGAAAATTTGGCTTTTTTATGAAAGAGTTGCATTTACAACCAAATAGTTTAACTTATGTGATTCATCAATATCAGGTGTAAATTGTCTTTCATCTTCATTTAAAGATTTAGGAGGAGGAAAAGCTATATTGAATCGCTGCCTAGATCAGGGTAGTATATTTTTTAGTTATGAATCTCGAGGCAGACAATGTGTAGCAATGGCAGATGCTGCTTTCTTATATGCAACACGAATAGGTTTTCATACATGGACACTGAATTAAATAGATAGGCGACACTGAGACCAACCGCGAGCAGGCATCCAATCGAGGAAGAGCGATGCTTCAGGACCCGGAGAAACATCAACGTGCAATTTTTAAGATTAGCACCTGCTCCCGGCGAAATCCTGCGGTTGTCCTTATGACAAACTTTTAACTATATATCAGTGTGTTTACCCAATTTAGCCAATTTAGAGTAAATTGCCCAAGAATTTTGAACTTACGATTTGACAGATTTTTAAAATCGTCTTTCGGTAGCAATGAAAAGTCGAATTTTCAATTTTTTACAAAAATAAAAACTAGCTCCTGAGGCATGGGGACACTGAATAAGAATAATAAAAGTTTGATAACAAAAAATTTCTCAGCTTCGAGATAATAAAAATTTAGTATGACGGTATCGTTTTTATGCAATACTCTCATTTCCAGAAAAATGTTCGTCATCTATTTATGTACTGCCGCCCTTAATTTATTATTACATTAATTAGAAGTAAAATTATTTTTGACAATTATATGCAAGTTCTGAAAAATATTTGTTTGAATCAACTAAGTTTCCGTTTGTTCAACCATGAAATATGGTTATTATATAGGAACAAAATATTTAGTTGACTCAGCAAACTTTTCATTCGAAAAATTTGGTTTACTTAACAAAATTAAATTCTAAAATACTATATAACCTTCTATGGACCTCTATGAACTTTTTGTTGAAAACTCTTTTTTTTTTATTTACAATTATTTTTTTTAACTGAAAATGTACTTTTTCCATTTTTTGATGAAAATGGACGTTTTTTAGTTGCATATCAATCTATTTGGGTAGAAAACTAAACTTATTGGTTTATAATTTCCTCTTTTTTGGTTAGAAATCTAACTATTTGGTTGAAAATAAACATTTTGTTGCAAATTTATATGTTAGTTTAAAAATTCAACTGTTTTACAGAAAATTTGTATCTTGTATTGGATGTTCAACATTTTGGATTAACTTTTTGTCTTTCTTGACTGAAAAATCAACTATTTGGTTACAAATTTATTTCTTTGGTTGGAAAATTTGACTATTTTGTTGAAAATGTAACTGTTTTTGGTTGAAGCGTGATCTTCTTTTTTTTTTAATAAAAAAAAAAAAAACTGTAGGGTATCTATGGGATAGTATACCAAGGGATAGAAGCGAAGCTTTCTGAAAACGCGCCCAGCCTCGTTTTCTGGTTTGGGAATCTAAACTGGCGCCAGCGTGGATGCCAAGGCTGCAGTGTTGGAACATAAAACATAAGAAAAAGTTGATTAAAATGTCCACCATTTGGTTGAATATTCAACTACTTGGTTAAAAGTTCGACTATTTTGTTGAAAATTAATCCCTCTTACTGTAAATTCAACGATTTAGTTGTAAATGCAACTGTTTGGTGTTTAAAATCCATTTTTCGGGTTTAAGAGTCAACTGTTTTCAAAAATATTCGAATTTTTAACTTGAAAATTCAACAATTGATTTCGAAATGCAACTGTTTTTGGTTAAATTTGAATCTTTTTTGTTTAAAAATTCAACTTTTTGGTTGAAATTTCATCTTTTCGAGTAGAAAGTTCAACTATTTGATTAAAAATTCAAGTATTTTGTTAGTTATTTTGTTAAAACTTCCAGTATTTTGTTCAGAAGTCTTCTTTTTTAGTTGAAGTAAATAAAATTGCAGGGTAAACAGTTTTCCCCTTTTTTTCTTAGTTTCCCCTTTTTTCTTGAAATATCCCTTTTCCCCCTATTCTCAAAAAACTTCACCTTTTTCCCCTTTTCTCTTTAAATATACGACAGTTGAAAATGCAATATTTGAATTACGCGGAAAATTCTCTGAAATCAGTAAGTGTATCCACTATTGAATAATAATTAAAGCAATTATAGACATTAAATAAATTATTTATGAATTTTTCTTATTGGTTCAAAAATTATGACGAATTTGTTATATTTACAGCTTTTACTAGTGAACAATATAAGGCTGCATACTCTGAGAGGTCGCCCGGTATCCCAGAGTCACCGTTTAAGACACCTCACCCAGGTGCCATTCATAATGATATGTGGCGGCCGACAACCCCTCAAGAAAATGCATAGCAAACACCGGCACGCGGCCTCCCACCTATGCACTATCCCAAGATCTGTGTCAAGAATGCCATCAATCTTGTCAGAAAATGGTCCGTGAAGAGACTATTTTTCCACCCCTGACCGAATTTCTTGCTATATATATCAAAAACTCTTCGGAACATAAAAGTTTATTTCTACCGACGGATCGCTGCCCGAAAACTCTCCGGAACCTGTATAAATTGCACTTATTGAACAAATTAATAAGTGAAAGTGTACTAAAGAAATATAAAAACACTTCATTTTAATAAGAGTGAACCAATTATAAACTAATCAAAAGTGAAACTCTAGTAAAAAATTATAGAAACAATAATTTAATTAAAAGTAAAGTATTATTCTAAATAACTAGAGTCAGTGACCCCTTAACTGAAGAAAACCCTGCCCAGCAGATCGAGAACAAGCTATTGTATCTATATACAATAGCCCGACAGGAGAGATCACCCCAAATCTTAAAAACATAACCCTCACCAGGATTCCAGAAGTTTTCCAAATGATCCAACAACAAAGGAGCACTGACCATCTCCACAACCAACAAATAAAGTGTTGCAAACTTTCTGAGCAACAAGAAACAAAAAATCTTCGTCACTAAAGTGTTTTCCTTTTTTTAAGGGTGGACACTAAGACGAGGTTTGCTGAAATCCTTCGAGTTACATATCGCGACAATCAATTAAAAGCAACTAAAACAATTTAAGCAACATTCACACAACGCACATTTGTAAAATTGTTGATAATGAAATATAAGTTTATATGTTGAATTCAATTGTTTCAACTTTTGTTTTGCTTGTGCCTCAATCCATGTTTTCTATTTTTTTTTACAAATTTAGGATCAAAAAAGGAGGAAATAGCGTAAGTTTGGATTTAATTATTTTATGATGAGGTAAGTGGGTCTCCTTCGAGACGTAAATAATCAATAAATTGAATGAAATTACTAAAATCGATTAAATAAATTTAGTAACAGCGAAGTCAATCAAATAAAACACATCAATAAAATCACAATTTTACTGATTTTAGTGATTTTATTCAATTTATTATTTTTATTTCTTCAATTGATTTATTTTATTTTATTGATTCTATTGATTTCGTTGATTTTTTAGTGATTTTATTGATTTTTTCAATTAAAAAATAGAATCGAATAAATAAATAAATAAAATCAGTAAATTGAATAAAATAACCTAAATCGATACAATCAAATCATTCTCAATAGAATAAGAAAAATGCACAACATCAATAAAATCAATAAAATTCATTGCTGAGTGACTTGATAAATTCACGATTTATAAAGAAAAGTGAAGTCTTGCTAGTTTTGTATTGTCTGAATTATCAATGTGGAAAGTTTTGTAATATCGTAATTTATATGGGACAAAACTTTATTTATGTTATATCTTTGTGATAAATAATAATTATTGTCATTTTATTATTTTATTAAATAGCGACAATAGAAAAAAATAGAAACTAATTTCCCCATGCACTTATATAGAAAAAATTAGTTTTTACGAAGATATTAAAAAGATGGGGCAAAAGTGGATCAAATCCCATGAATTTTGTTTAACCACCATCAAGTTTTGGGTCCTGGGAGATATGATGACGCCTGAAAATGCTTCTGTGATGTCAATATTGCGAGTAAAGAAATAAATTTGCAAACGATTCTCGCCGCACAGTGGGCTAGATTACATGAGAAATCGGCAAAACTAGACAAATGCGCGTATCTAAAAATTGAAAGGTGATTCTTACGTCGACATTTGATTGAATCCGCGAAAGTCATTTTTCACATAAAACCAATACCTTCTCATTGAGATGAGAATGCAATAGTGAAGAGAACAAAAACGTTGCCTTTTGGAGGCCCTACGAGACTATCATAACAACTTTTTTATTTTTCGTGGAAAATCGAAAATTCAAATTTTTATACCACAAAAAATAATGAAAAATCAAAAATTCTATTTTTCCGTCAAACTATACAAAATACGAGAAAAAATTAATTCTCAAAAAGTGCGCACACAAAAAAGATCTGTAAATATTTTATTGATCCCTTCTTTTATAGGACCCGTAGTTTTTGTTTTATTCACAAAAAACAACCATAAAAATGAAACGAATGAAATTTTTGCACAAACGTCACAAGCTGCGAAAGAATTGATTCAAAAAAAAATGTTCACCTAAAGAAAAGCTACAAATTTGTTTCAAATCATTTTTTGATAGAATGCGTAGTTTTTGTTTCATTCGTGAAAAATGACATTAAAAATAAAAAAGTAAATTCTTGGACAAACGACACAAGCTACGAAAAAAAATTGAACAAAAGTTGCTCACCAAAAAAAGAGCTACAAATTTTTTATAAACTCTTGTTGTAAAAATATACTGAAAATAAAAAAATTAACTTTTTGGAAATAGGACACAAGCTTCAACAAGATTTTATCTAAACAAAATTTGTCACCTGAATTATATCTACAAATTTGCTTTCAACCAATTTACGCTGGGATGCATATTTTTAGTTTAAATCGTAAAAAATTATATCGAAAATAAACAAATTAAATTTGTGGAAAAACGACATAGGTTGCGATAAAATGTTTGAGAACAAAATTGTTTTTTCTTTCTTATAGGATGCGCACTTTTTTTTCATTAATAAAAATAAGACAATGAAAATACGTATGTTCCAATACCAATGCATATTACGAATTGTAATAATATAAATTGATTGAAATGATACATTTTTCAGGGTAGCTGAGAATAAAATTTAATGCAAAATAAGAAAAAAATATTAAAGTAATCATGATGAATAAAATTTGTACTTTATTTTGCAATGTATATAACAATAATATATACATTTGATATAAAAGTGTTGAATATGATTTTGGAAAGTTCACATTTCGGACCAAATCGAATGCAAAGCACGAGACACGTGATGTTTTGACCTTTAATTCCAAACAGCACGCTAAACAATAAATACCCTGATTGTTCAACAAATGGTTAGAAAAAAGGGCCTTTGAGATATTTTCGAGAGAGATACAAAGGTATTGTCCATTTTTCATTCTGACAATTACTTTGTTTATAAAAATTGCAGAACTACAAAAAATAATCTAATCTTTTGTGTAATTGTTCAAACAAAATAAAAAAAAAATGCATCTTGATATTTCGAAGACGAATCTAGAGGTGTTTTCAATTTTCCGGCACGACTCTTAGTTTTTAAAAAATTAATTAAATTAGTTTCAAATCCATATCTACAGGCACACAGTAAATGAACGCTGAACAACAAATGTCCTATTTGTTCAACAAATAATTGGACAATTTTTTTTTTAAACAGCATCGAGATATTTGCAAGAGGAATGCAATGGTATTGTCCATTTTGCAATCCAACAATTACTTTGTTCATAACAGTTGCACAATTATAACAAATAATGCAATTGTTTAAAAAAATTGTTCGAACAAAATAACAAAAAAATCGCATCTAGATATTCTGGAGACGAATTTGGAGGTGATTTCAGTTTTCTTATACGACACTTCATTTTTACATTCTCATTCATGAGAATGTAATGTATTCGTCCAAATTTTCGATCTCTGGTTTTTAACGGATCTTTACGTTTTGGCACTCACAGATTCCAAAAATCATAAAATTGACATACAAATAATTGATAAGGAAACCTCAGCTGACAAGTAGCATAAATACACTGCAATTTTTGCTTATTCATTACACAGACAATTATCTATATTCTCCAAAAGTGTTATTTATTTCAAGAAAATGTGGTTTGAGTTTGGGATCATGAGTTTTATCCTATTGGGTTTTTCGAAACCTACAGGTAAATATAATAATTATAATTTTCAGTGCATTTGTAATTATATTATACTTTTTTTCCTATTCAAAACCATTTAAGTGAAAATAACGTTTGTTTTTCAATTTACGAAAAGTTAAACCTATCTGGTAATCAAACCTAATTCCCATTCGTTTGAATTGTAGTTTGTTTTAAATTAATGTTCAATAATTTCCATTCAGCCGAATTAATATTTCATTGGGTTATCATTTGCCGTAATATCTATATTTTCGAATAGCTATTCATCCCAAAATTAATCGGACGAACTGCCATTTCTTCTACTTCCCTTTTTACCATAATGTATCATCGCAGAAATTTCATTCACCCTGAATTGAATCAGCTAAAAAAACGTGGGTAACGTGGTTCAAAAAAAAGCTTGTTGTTAAAATTGCATATGTTTTCAAACCTGGATTTGGTTAGATATTACAATTTTTTTGTTATTTACAAAAATAAAAGTCTGTGTATAAGATATAAGGGTGTTCAATAAAAATAAAATTATTTGGATTGAAAAACTTATTGTATCCCGAGAAAGCCAAAATTTAGGATCGCGGTATAACAATGATAATAATTTTAGAAGTATAAATGCTAAAAGGTTAAAAAAAGTGATTACTACGCGAAAATGTTTATGTGCCCGAAATTTCCTCCGCGGAAACTTTTATTAAATCATCTTATACTGAATTTAAACCTTTCACTATGATTAGCCTTTATATTCAACTCATTATTTGAATAATCCTGAAACACATGATAGTCAAAAATGTAAAACGAACTGGAAGCCTTCGCAAAGATAACGTTGTATCAACAAAAATCTGCTTTTTTGATATCTTTCCTCAAACTGATGTTGACATACTCTGTTACACAATATAGTGTTTTTATGCGTATTTTCCAGACGATGACACGAAAAGAAATCTTTGTTAGGTTCTAGTTTTGAAGATATTTTCGTATTTTTAAATCGGAAACAAAATTATTATTTCTGGGTTTGGGTCGAGGATAATACTAGGACCTACATTGAACCTTCTGCCATTATACTCTTGTCCCAAAAACAACCGGAAGCGAGTTTTTGCAGTTCCATCTTAAAAAACGAATCGTCGACTTATTTTTCATTTAAAATGATTTCATCTAGAATGAAATTTATACAACTTGAAGTTAGGGAAATATCAATGGGCACCTTGTTGTTTTTTTTTGTGAAATCAAAACCTTGACTTATTAAATGAATTCAGTTATTCATACAATAATTAATATCCTCATTTTGCTTTCTTTTCGCAGAATTACGCAAAGCGCAGGTGAGGCCGAAACCGCAGCATATCGTTGAGTTTGCAATTTTTCATTACGTACCTCGGAAAGATTCTTCTACGCGCTTACCATTATCAAAGTTAAAAGTAGTAATAGAGAATGGTTTTGTCATTGGAGTACTTATGAAAAAAAGAAGCATTTTGTATCCATTTGTTACTTATAATTTGGAGGGTGGATCTACGAGAGTTGTGGTAAGAACTCATGACTCTCAATTTGTACCGATAATAGAAGATGGTGAAGATGATCCTGAATCAGGGATGAAGTGGGATGATGTGAAAGATAAGTTCTTCTACCCTTACCGTGATAAGACGCACGTGTTTTTCGCTCATCCAAAGTATTCACAAGAGCGTCGCCTCCTTATTGGATATACCATCTACTTGGATGCTTCTCCTGAAAATTCATCTTTCTTAATTGAAAATTATTATTATTATTGAATTCAAAAAATTCAAGGAATTCAAAGAATTCAACGAATTCAAGGAATTCAAAGAATTCAACGAATTCAAGGAATTCAAGGAATTCAAGGAATTCAATGAATTCAAATAATTCAAGGAATTCAATGAATGTAAGGAATTTAAAGAATTCGAGAAATTCAATAAATTCAAGGAACTCAAAGAATTCAAGGAATTCAAATAATTCAAGGAATGCAAGAAATTTGAAGAATTCAAGAAATTCACAGAATTCAAGGAATTCAAAGAATTCAAGGAATTTAAAGAATTTAAGGCATTCAAGGAAATCATGAATTTTTTGGTTTTATAATTCAACTATTTTGTTGAAAATTCATCTTTCTTAATTGAAAATTATTATTATTATTAAATTCAAAGAATTTAAGGAATTTAAAGAATTCAAGAATTTTTTGGTTTTATAGTTCAACTATTTCGTTGAAAATTCATCTTTCTTGATTAAAAATTAACTATCTTGTAAAAAATATTCGAAATTTTTTTCCAGTTTACAAGTCAACTGTTTTCTGAAACACATCACTTTTCAACTTGATAGATGAATTCAACTGGTTGGTAATTGAATTTTTCTAAATTGGGGTTTTAACTAAATATTTAACTATTTAATTTCTAGTTGCAAAATTATTTTTTTGATGTCGAAAAATTCGTTATTTGGTGAAAAATTATTCTCCGTTTGTTAAAAATTCAGCTATTTTGTAAAAAATCCAACTATTTTCTTGAATTCAACTGGTTAAAAAGTGTCTTTCTTGTAGAAAATTAGTTGGTCAAACTCAAAATTTAACGATTCCATTTTTTGTTGAAAATTCATCCTTCTTGAATAAAAATTATTAACTTGAAAATTCGTCTTCTGGATTGAAAATTCAACTATTTGGTTGAGGATACAACCTTTTTGTTAAAAATTCGTTTTATAGTTTTTAAACTGAAAATTCAACGATTTCATTTTTTTTGTGAAATTTTATCGGTTTTGGTTGAAAATTCAACTATTTCGTTGAAAATTCATCTTTTCCGGTTTAAGGATTATAATTATAAAACCAAAAAATTCTTGAATTTCTTGAATTCTTTGAATTCTTTGAATTTTGTGAATTCCTTAAATTCTTTGAATTCCGTGAATTCTTTGAATCCTTTGAATTCTTTGAATTCCTTGAATTCCTTGAATTCTTTGAATTTTTTGAATTTCTTGAATTTCTTGAATTCCTTGAATTTTTTGAATTCAATAATAATAATAATAATAATAATAATTTTCAATCAAGAAAGATGAATTTTCAACGAAATAGTTGAATTGCAAAACCAAAAAATTCTTGAATTCCTTGATTTCCCTAAATTCCTTGAATAATTTAAATTCCTTGAATTCTTTGTATTCCTTGAATTCCTTGAATTCAATAATAATAATAATAAAAATTTGTAATCAAGAAAGATGAATTTTCAACTAAATAGTTGACTTATAAAAATAAAAAAATTCATGATTTCCTTGAATTTCTTGAATTCTTTAAATTCTTTGAATTCTTTGTATTCCTTGAATTCTTTGTATTCCTTGAATTCCTTGAATTCAATAATAATAAAAATAATAATTTGTAATCAAGAAAGATCAATTTTCAACTAAATAGTTGACTTATAAAAACAAAAAATTCATGATTTCCTTGAATTTCTTGAATTCTTTAAATTCCTTGAATTCTTTGAATCCTTTGAATTATTTGAATTCCTTGAATTCCTTGAATTCTTTGAATTTTTTGAATTCCTTGAATTTCTTGAATTCCTTGAATTTTTTGAATTCAATAATAATAATAATAATAATAATAATTTTCAATCAAGAAATATATATATATTATATATTATATAATTATATACGTATATATTATATCAAAATAATTAAACCCACAGACAAAAAGGTGAATTTTCAACAACAACAAAATAATAATTTTTTATCCAAAAAGACGAAGTTTCAATAAAATAGATGCATTTTCCACAAAAAACGAGAATTTTTCACCCTATAAAATATGAATTTTCAACAAAAAAGTTAATATTCTACTAAGTAGTTAATTTTTCATATAAATAGTTTAATTTGTAACCAAATAGTGGCATTTTTTACCAAAATAGTTGAATTTTCAACCGAAAAGTTGAATTTTCAGCCAAACAGATGCATTTTCCTTCATATAAAAACAGCTAACTTTCATTATAAGTGAGCATGATAACGGCCATTTTTTTACTCATAGGGTAACACCTTGATTTAAAATTAAATTCTATAGAAGTAAAAATGTAAATTCCTAAGTTTACCGATCACCGATAATTATTTCGATTTACGTGTTTCCACTATTACTTTCAATAACAGCTCTAACTATCCAGATCTATTTAACAATATCTTTGCTATTTAATACGTAAGATACGCAATAATTAAGTGAAATGAATAATATTCTTTACTGAATTATCATTCCGCCTAATACGTAAAATGAATTTAATTGATTTTTATATATTTAGTTTAGGTAAATTATGATTAAATTTTTTAATATGCGACGTAAAATGTATTTTTTCAAATTATTTAAATGTTTCAATCAAAATAATGTTGTGTAACAAACTTGTATTCATGTTTAAAATACCTATATTTCATATATATATTTAATATTTCTGATGTTTCGAAATGAGTATCTGAATTAAATGTATATGTACATATGTTAAAATTATTTAGCGATTTTATTTGAAACGCTTTTATTTTTCTATTAAATTTCACATTTTCTGGAATGAGTTAAAATTTTTATATTGTTATTATTAAATCAAATTTTCAGAAATTAAAGTTTAAATTTAAAAAAAAACACGTGAGCCGTCGTGGGACGACAGGCAGAAGTGATAACTTCATATGATGTACATTGAAGTGGTTTTTCTTTGAACTCTTGTATCATATTACATCATATTGTATTATATTGTATCATATAGTGTGATAGTATATCATATTGTACAATACTGTATTATATTGTGACATGTTGTAGCATACGTACACTGTTAGAAAAATCTGTACTAGATTTAGTATACATGTAATGGAAGCTAGAATGCACAACATGAAATTGAATTTATTATACCAGCGCACAGTAAATTTAGTATATGTATATACTGAATTTAGTATGCACGTACATGAAATTTAGTATACGCGTATACTAAATTCAGTATATATGTATACTACATTTAGTATACGCATATACTAAATTCACTATACGCGTTCCGTTTCGCGTAGGTTCCGTCTTCATCATCTGTAAACATGATCAGATGAAAAATGGAATTAAAGAACAAAGCTTTAATTTTCAAATAATCATATGGTTAAGCTACATTTACGTTAATAAATTTAACAAACCTTTTAAAGAGAAGACTTCGCATACCCTCGCAGAAAGAATCTGAAACTTTTAACATTACAAAGAGCTCAAACAAATGCCACCGACCACGTTGCCCAACTCGCGTAATTCAAAACGCGCTTGCGCAGCTGAATATAGTGAACACGCATGTGAATTTTAGTATACAGAAACTATGAAATTAATATACGTGAAGAAAACTTACTGTACACTTAATAAATTTAGTATACATATAACTTCGTGAAAGAAACTTAGTATACGTAAGTATACTAAATTTTAAAGTGTAATGAATTTAGTAAACATATAGGAAATTTAATATGCCCATGTATACTAAAATTGCAAACATTTCTAACAGTTGAAAAGTAAAAATATTAACAAAATCTGATATTAGAATATATCACCTGTTAAATGTAGTTGTCACTTGCATGCGGTCAGATGAAACTTTTAGGTTATGTCGTTATGACAGCGGCATCAAAAATTGGCGGCCATTTTGTTCATTCTGACAAATGACACTAAAAGCAGATCAAAATGATCCGAATAGACAGATCATTATTGTCTCGAAAGTCAAATGATCGTTGGAGCAAAATAATCTGCAACAAAAATGATCCTTTTTTTTACTGTGATGGGGTAACTTGTCACATGAGGTAATGTGGCATATTTGGTCTATGTTTTTTGTGAGTGTAAAGTAATTTTGGTAATGTAGAGTAAAAAAAATCGACAATATGATATGGGGTAATATGGCATACGGGGCAATATGGTATATAGGGCAATATATTACATGAGATAATATTCTACATGGCGTAATGTGGAACATCGGGTTTATGCTTTTTGTTAGAGTAGTATATTTGGGTTAATATATGAGGGGTTAATTACTCGGATTTTTAATGTACACTAGATTGCAAGATTGCATGGGATTGCATAGGATTCACAAGGACTGCATGGGAATGCAAAAGATTACATGGGATTTTAAAGGATAGCATGGGCTTGTAAATTATTGAAGGGGTTTTTGTAACATGGAATCGAGATTGCATAGAATTATAAAAAGGGGTTTTAAAGACTCCATGAGATTTTAAAGGAAAGCATGGGACTTTAAAGGATTTCATGAGATTTCATCAAGATTACATAGAATGACGAAGGATTTTAAAATATTGCATGGGATTTTAAAGGATTGTATTGCAATGTAAGGATCTTTAAAATTTTGCATAGGAGTGTACGATATTGCATAAGATTGTAGAAAGAGAGAGAGAGAGAGGGGGGGGAGGGGGCACTGAGATAGGTGACAATCTGCGATGTACGATTATATTTATAATAAATTTAATGCATTTAAATTTGATTTAATTAACTAATTATTCATTGTTTTACTAAATAGAATCATCTATTTTATATTTTTAACTATTTTATTTCTTCAACCATTTTACTCTTTGAACCATTTTATTTCCTTCACAAAGCCTTTCAAAATTTAATTTCCTAAAAAATTTTAGTTTTTCATCAACAATTTAATTTCTTAAACGATTTGATTTCTTCCACTATTCAATTTTTTAAGGTTGAGAGATTATATTATTTATATTTATTGGTTAATTTAATAAATTATATCTAGATTATAATATAAATGATAAGCGATAAATATTATATATAATTGTAAATTATAATTGATTTATAATAATTAAGTATAATATCTCAATCGATAACAATCTTATTTCCATCTTGATCTAAGTACTTATTTATGAACTCTCTCCGCCGTTTAAGGACGAATCACTTCTTGTTCTTGCTAATTTATCTTATTGATATCAAACTTCAAAATGATCAATTTTTTTGATTATCAATTCTTGACTTTATAAAATATAGCTGCAGTTATTTTTAACTGAAATAACCAATATTTAAGATCCAAAACCGATACTTTTAAAGCTTAAAAAATACCACTTCTAATTTTTTTTAAACACATTTTTGGAGACTTCCTCTTGTATCCTTAATAATAAATTTTCAAAATTTTATTATTTTCTTACAATAATTTATGTGTGGGTTATTGTCAAATTGGAGGCAAACTTGAAGTCCCAATAATATAACATTAACTTAGAAACTCGTACTGATTTTTTTTTTCAAATTTAATAAATAGTTATTATCATCCTCTACAAAATGGGCATTTCTTTTTGTTTTTATTTGTGTTCCTATTTACTTTAATTTAATAAAAGAACACCCCAAACGTCATTACCGTACAGCGTCCCAACCTCACAGTTGAAAAATTTCAATATGAAACAAATATAAAATAAAAATTTTTCAAATAAAATTTGGACTAACGTCACATCCATTTTTCAACCTGTTTAATTGAAAATGTATAGGACAATTTTGGAAAATTCTACTTTTTCGATAGAAAATTAATCTTCTTGGTTAAAAATTCAACTATTTGGTTAAAAACTTACTTTTTTTCAATTCATCTTTTTAAAATCACCTATTATTTAATAAATATACGCATTACTATTCCATTTCTCACCTAGAATCACAAATGGCATAATTACTGATATGGATGTTCAATTAATAATAATAATTAATGATATTTAGAGATGGCGGAAGCCCTGTTAAGTTTAACACGTATTTCCTATAAGAAAAAAAGACGTTTTTGTAAATTTTATTCAGAATCCTTAATATCATCGAAATCGAGTTGAAACTGAGCAATGAGCCACAGAATACGATTTAAAAATTACTTTTTAAATATCACCCTCATAAGTCTGTTTTTTAGGGTAAAAAAAACCCCCGTAAGTGAAAAAAATGGTTTTTACGAGTTTTAGACGTTAATTATTTTTCTTTTACGCTTTGCAATAAACTTCTTGTTGTTATTTAAAACAAATCTTTCACAAGTAATTTACAGACCTAGATCTTCCACCTACTGCTAATTATTCCATTCTTTATTTTGCTATCTTGCGTAAGATAGCTTTTTTGTTTAAATTAAGTTTTTTTTTGCACATTGGGACAGGAGCAAAAACAATTCACTTAAAAAAATACAATGCTGCTTAAAGAATTATTATTGTTAAAGTTCACTTATTGTTTGTTCATAACTAAAAAATCAAAGCAAAACTTAAGATTTGAAAGAAAGTAACTGTCTAGCATTAATCTAAGAGAAGATGGTTATAAACAATAGTCAATTGTTTAAATAAGCATGTTTTGTAACCTGCATTAATCATTACCTTACTGAGTGAAAAGTGGACAAAATTTTTAAGCTTTCAGAAAAACCGCAACTTTTTAGCACTTATCTAAGATAATTATAAATAATGGTAAATTTATTAAACAACTATTTTTGTTAACTTACATTATTTATTGCCTCACTACGTAAAAGTGGTAAAAAGTTAAAAATTGAAAAAAACACAACATTCTAGGATTATTCTAATTGAATATTATTAAAAATTTTAATAAATTGTTGTAACAATTAATTTTATGAACTGAAATTAATTATTTACATCGCTCTAAATGAAAATTGGACAAAACGTGGAAAATTTTTGAAAAAACCGCTACTTTCTAACTCTATTCTAAGAGAAAATTGCTAAAAACAATAATAAATTGTTTGAACAATTTATTTAAATATCTAATTATCAGTATACAGTAGTATTTTATGTATTAGAAACAATTTGTATTGAAAAAACCGCAAAAAATCATAATTAGCGCCAAAAACTCGCAAAAACCATTTTTTTACTTATGGGTTTTTTTTGGGGACCCTATAAAACATACTTATAGAAACGATATTTAAAAAATAATATTTTATTCGTATTATATGGCTGATTGTGACAAGAAATGTTTAGTTTCAACTCGACTTAGCTAATATTGACGATTCTGAATAAAATTGACAAAAACTTATTTTTTTCTTACGGGAGACACGTGTTAAAATTGATGGGGCTTGTGCCACCCTAAAGATTAATTTTCTTTTTTCAACAAAAAAAAAAAAAATGGATTTATTTTTGTGTGGATCCGAACAAATTTACTGGTGATATTCATAAAAATTCGAGAAACAAATTTTTGGACCACCCTACTCTACATGCCAAAGTTGGGATCACTGGGCAAAGACAGCAGATAAAAAGCTATACGAGTAAGGACTCAGGTATTTGGGAATATAAAGAATACATATTTCATTTAATTAGTTGAAATTCAATATTTTCTTTCTATTTACATATAGATTTAGGTTGTAGCCTCTGATGTCACTTTCTTTTCGAAAAGGTTCGGCTTCAAACTTTTTTTTTTTTTTTTGAAAATTTGCATTCTTTCCGTTGAAAATTGAGGCCAGCGAGTGTCATAATTTTCTCTGAAACTGTTGCAAAACCTTTACCTACCGTTAATAAAATTCTTATTCTCTATAAACTGTATTGCTTCATTGTTCTTGAAAATAGTTATAAATGAAAACCATCAATGACCGTAAAAAATTTTCAAAACCGAAAACAGAATTTTGTTGAAACTGCATACACCTTTCAAAATTGAAGCACAAACTACCGACAACTGTAATTTGGTGATTGTGAATCTCTTTTGTCATAAAAACAGACAAACTAGTATTCATTATTATCTTTTTGTGAACTAAAGTCTTATCACATCTTAAGGAATGTTCAAGGAAAAATTTCCAATTAATAACTTCTTATATTGACTACTCCAAACCATTGTGCACGTAAAATACAACAAAAAGTGAAAAATAGCAGTTTTGTGTTAAATCCATGACAAAGACCGTCCTTTTTTAATTTTTTCAACATTAATTATTTTTATTCTGTAACTGACAAATTTCAAAGTATTTTAAAAATATTTGTCCAACCAAAATTTTTTTCCAGTGAATCGTGAAAGATACTACTTTTCGAGATAAATGATATAGTTGATGTATTTCAGCGTAATACTTTTTGTGTTAAGTAACATATTTTGCAATTGTTTAAGTACTTTCTATTTGTGTAATATTTTGTCCACCAAATTTTGAAAAATTGACAATTGTATATTTATATATATTAAGATCACTGTAGTGATGACATCAGCATTCCCACACTTACCGAGAAGTGCGGACCCTTCTCGGTGTGTTATTAGAACATTTCTCACCAACCTTCGTAAAAAAATCATCATTATCATACTAATCATCATATAATCCATCATTATCAAGGCCATCCAGTCCACTAGCACCAGGTTACCTAAAAACTAAAATACAATCTGAAACAAATGCCTAGTTCTTTTCCTACATGGAGAGCTATATGGGCCGATCCAGAGGTGTTTAATAGAATAGTGTTCACTGTCAGTAAAGCTGAAGAAACTAATTATCGTTAACTAACATTTTATTGGTATTAAGATGTTTATCCAATGAATAAGGTTAACTTTCACAAAATAATTTATTTGCTTATTTTGCAATTTGGTTACGAAAAAAATTATATGGCTAAATTAGCCATTCGATACGCATTATTTAAACAATAAACGTACTTTTCTGGTATTTAGTGAATATTACAATGTAGAATAGCCGCGTTTACGATTTTTCTTCAACAAGTTACAATTTGGAACAGTAAAATTTATGACATTTCAGGAAAAAGCTTTGTTCAAAGTTCAAATGAAGCATGTTAAATGATAAATTTAGCTATTTCCTAGAAAATAAAAAATTGTCTTTTCATTTAAAAAAGATAATTTCTTGACATTTGTATTAATGATTATTCGTGATTTAATATTCAATTATCATAAAATATTTCTCATCATATTTTGATTCAATGATAACAGGCTCCGGACTTCGTAAATCACTACTTTTTTTTGTGTGAAAATTTTAGTACTTGGTTCAAAATTTAATTCGATTCACAATTCCACAGAATTGACAAAATATTAGAGAACAGGACGAATCCAAGGCCAATGAAGATAATTTCAGAAACGTATATGGAGGCGAGAAACCTATACAAAACTATGACGACAGTATGGAAGCGGAACTTCAGAATCTACTTCAGAAGTTGTCATGATCGAAAAGAAGACAAGAAAAACATTCTAGTCGCAGACAATTACAAAGTGTAATGCATTTAGTAACCATATAGGAAATTTAATATGCCCATGTATACTAAAATTGCAAACATTTCTGAAAGTGAAGTTTATTCGCTTTAAACCCGTGAAAAATTGAGTGAATAAGGATTCAGATCGATGAATAAGTGCGTGATTGAATAGCGAGGACGCCTGCTAAGTGATTTTAGGTCGTTTTGAGTAACGCATGTGCTTCTTTGCCTTCTTTGCAAAATAAAAAAAATAAAAAAAAATGAAGGCAAAACCACCTTGCGTGCGAGGCATTGCTTTATGAGTCTCATTTTCCACCAACCTACACGACCGCCATTGTCGTTCCTACCCTTCCTTAATCCTTTCCTCTAAAGTCTAAATTCGAGACACATATATTTTTCTCTACTTCCATTTCTTTGACCTTCTTGTGAAATTCTTTTCTATAATCTGAATTACCATCTGCAATTTTGATAATGAGACCACTTTTTTCATATATCAGATCCGAAAAGAATTTTTATTTGAAATCAATTGAAAAATCTTGGAGGTTTGAAATACCCTTAAAGATTTCAAATACTTTGAAAGCTTTTAATATCCCTTGAAATCTCTTTGGGATTCCTTGGAAGGTTTGAAAATAGGATAAAATCTTTGAAATCCTTTAAAATACCTTCAAATTATTGAAATCGATTGAAAAATGTTGATGTCTTAAAATACCCAGAAATATTCCAAATACTTTGAAATCATTTCATATAACTGGAAATCTTGAAAATCTCTTCAAAATTTCTCGGAATCTTTGAAAATACCACAAAATCTCTGAAATCCTTTAGAATCCTTCAATTTATTTAAATCTATTGAAAAATCCTCGAAGGGTTTTAAAATAGCCTTAACTATTTTAAAGTCTTTGAAATCTTCTGATGTCCCTTAAAATATCTTTAATCTCTTTAAGATTCCTCGGAATCTTTGAAATTACCATAAAATGTTTGAAATTCTGAAAAATTCCTTTAATTTGAAATGGATTGAAAAATCGTGGGGTCTTAAAATACCCTTAAATATTTTAAATACTTCAAAATCTGTTGATATCTCTTGAAATCTTTGGAATTTTTTCGAGATTCCTCGAATCTCTGAAAATACGATAAAATCTTGGAAATATTTTAAAATATCTTCAAACTATTGAAATCGATTGAAAAATATCGGACATTTAAAACACCCTCGAATATTTCAAATTCTTTAAAATCTTTCGAAATCCCTGGAAATCTTTAATATCTCTTTGAAATTCCCCGCAATCCTTAAGAACAATAAAAAACCTCTAAAATCCTTTAAAATATTTCAATTTATTGAAATCTATTGAAAGGTCCTTAAAGTCTTTTAAAATACCCTCAACTATTTTAAATTCTTTTAAATCTTTTGATATCCCTTAACATCTTTTTATTCTCTTTAAAATTCTTCGGAATCTTTGAAATTATTAAAAAATCTTTGAAATCCTTCAAAATTCCTTTAATTTGAAATCGATTGAAAAATCTTGCAGTTTTAAAATACCCTTAAATATTTCAAATTCTTTGAAATCTTTTGGTATCCCTTGAAATCTTTGAAATCTCTTTAAAGTTCCATGAAATCTTTAAAAATACAATAAAATCTTTGAAATCTCTTTAAGATTCCTTGGAAACTTTGAAAATACAATAAAATATTTGAAATTCTTTAAAATCCCTTTATATTATTGAAATCGATTGAAAAATATTGGACATTTAAAACACCCTCGAATATTTCAAATTCTTTAAAATCTTTTGAAATCCCTGGAAATCTTTAATATCTCTTTGAAATTCCCCGCAATCCTTAAGAACAGTACAAAACCTCTAAAATCCTTTAAAATATTTCAATTTATTGAAATCTATTGATATATATATATACATATAACCAAGTTTTCCAAATACCTCGTGTTCATCACGGTCTGACCACGTCCTGGGTGGGGACGGCCCAGGATTGGAAAACTCAGTTATGTGAAATTGGCTGCCACTTATCTCTTAACTGCGACACAAACATCGGATTACCCCGAGTTCGTGCGTCACACCCTTTTGACTTACAAACAACCAACGAAGCTCGTTGAATTTATTTTACAGGCGCTACATAGGTTACCCTATCCGAGCCCCATCGCAACTACTAGGCTAACTAGTTCACTCGCTGTTGTGCATGAGTAGAGGGATGATAATCGGTAGAGTGAGAGAGTACTCGTTCAAGAAAGTGACGGTTGCAAAATTTACCACGATTCCGTTTAAGAAGTTCACAATATGAAATAGTATCGATTTAGCTAAAGAGAAACACTACAATAATTCATATATCTTACCAACAATCAAGGAAACATTTCAGCGAATCTTACAGGTACCAGAAATGGCCGACAGGTCGCCAAAGTGACCCGCTATAACAAAATGGCCGCCCGAGACGCCCGCGCTTGCACCACGTCGTTCGACGTGTGGTGTCGCGGGCCCACACCAACGGTCTCTTTGAGGGACGCCCGCCTTAACTATCTATGGTCGGGCTTTGAGTCGGGCGTGCCTCACTCCCAGGTGTCGCGGAAGTCTCGGTCGATATCGGTCACTAACTTTTTCTGACACGCTTTCATTGAAACTACACCGCGTGGGGTCGAGAGTGCCAACTAAAACACTGCGAACACTAGTAAAGAGGCCACTCACATGGCAGCCATCGTGCGTATTGATCCTTCCTCGGATCCATCTTTATTTATAATTTATTATTTTTTTCTTTCAATCTAATAATCCAATGATTTCTCCGGTCCGATTATGCCGGGTATACCGCCGCCAAGCCACGAAACATAAGTGACAGGCACCGCGTTCTTCTCCGCTTCCTTCCTTCTCGACTCTTCGTTTCGCGCCTGTCGATTAGTCGCTTGAAGTGAAACTTCGCTTGAAGTGAAACTTTGACCAAATGAAAAGTTTCATGAAACTTCGGAAACGTTTCAAAGTTTCCAAAGTTACAAACATTAGGGCGGGAAAATTAAAAATATAAAAATGCTATTAAGTTTTAAATATGAACATTTAATAGTATCCTTTGTATTTCAAAGCAAATCATTTCAACTAATTTAAATAAATAATTCACGTGTTAATCGTTAACAACATGTAATTTTTGCAATATTTTATTTCAAAAATTTGAAAATTGATTTAAATAAAATGAAAATAAATGTCGTATTTAATACATATTTACTTTTTAGAATGTTTTATTTTCAAAACAATTTCATTAAAAATGTAGAAACTTCGAATGGAAATGAATAAAATAACATCCTGCTATTTCATTAAACTATCAAGTTTACTTTTCTAAATTTTTTTCTTTCAAAAACATGCTTTCATTTTTATCAGTGCTATATCTCTCAATATTTTAAATATAGAATAATAATATAGAATAATAATAATGTAAAAATATAGAAATACATATTTCCATAAGAAAGATCAGCTAGAGCAGGATTAGGAGTACACGTTTCTGTACTCATTTCTTGTTTAACTACTGCTGGGTACTTTTTGCATAAATCTTTTATGTATGAAGAATCATTCTCGTCGTATTTTTTAGATTTTTCTACGTGTGAAAATTGCATTTAACTTCAACAACATGTCCTTCACTAACGTGCTGCGTAAAGTACTTGTGTACACAGTGCTTGTGTGCCGCGATACGATACGATACGATAATCAAGGTCATTATCGTATCGTGTCGCGAAATTATCGTCTGATTATCGTATCGTCATGGACAGTATCGTATCGTATCGTCTTTGTAAAATCTACTATTATATTTTTCGTTCAGAATTCATTTTTTAGTTGAAAATTAATCTTTTTGGTTGAAAGCTTATCTACCTTGTGAATATTTATTTTATTAGTACAAGATTAATCTGTTTTATTTTGTCAATAAGTCAAATTTTTCCGAAAACTCAACTATTTTATAGAAAATTCGTCCCTCTGGATTGTTTGATCAAATACAACATACTGAAAATGCAGTATGGTGTTCCCAGGCTGAAGACATCTTATCTGACTTCAGAGTAGTTTTATTTAGGTTCCTACTAACATTTTGTTAATGTTAAGGATAAACATTCTTTGAAAAATTTAAGTAGAAAAATAATTTTTTTTTTCAGACAAGACAGTATGGTAATCCTACACTACTGATATCGAGCCTTACTACCGATTTACTCGATTGAGAAGATTTCAACTAATAGCTTGATGTTTACGATCAGTATTCTAACCAAAATCTAAGTAGAAAATGGCGTTTTGAACAGACACAGTAGTATTGTAGCCCTCAACTATACATATCGAGTCACACTTTAGATTTATCCCTTTAAGAATGTCTGAACTACCATCTTGTTTATGTTAAGAATTGATATTCTACAAACATGTTGAAGTAGAAAAGGAAGTGAATTCATCAGACCATTCAGTATGGTCATCCCAAGCTATAAATATATTACTTCAGCCTAATTCAATTTAGGCTTCAACTAACATTTCATTTATTTCAGGGATTAATATTCTGAAAATATTTGAGTAGAAAAGGAAGTTTTGATCAGGCGATGCAGTATAGTAGCCTAGGCTAAATATTTCTTATTCCAGATTAATTTGATTCAGACTATAACTGACATTTTCTTTATGTTAAGGATTGATAACCCAAAAAAATTAAGAAAAAAAAGAAGTATTGGAAAGACAATGAAGTAGGGTAATCCCAGGATGAATATATCTCATTTCCCTTTAGATTAATTCCATTTAGTCTTTAGCTAACATTTTGATTACGTGAAGGATTGATAATATGAAAACATTGAAGTTGAAAAGAAAGTTTTGTTCAGACGATTCGGTATGGTAGCCTATGCTGAAGATATTTCAGATTGATTTGATTCAGGCTTCAACTAACATTTTGTTTATGTTAAGGATTGATAACCCAAAAAAAATTAAGTAGAAAAAGAAGTATTGGGGAGACAATGAAGTAGGGTAGTCCCAGGCTGAATATATCACATACCACTTTAGAATAATTTTATTCAGTTCTTAGCTAACATTTTGTTTATGTGAAGGATTGATATTCTGAAAACATTGAAGCAGAAAATAAAGTTTTATTCAGATGATGCCGTATAGTAGCCTAGGCTGAAAAATTTTTATCTTATATTTGATGAATTTGATTCAGGCTTTAACTAACATTTTGTTTATGTTTAGGATTCATAATAAAAAAAAAACAAAGTAAAAAAAGAAGTATTGGAGAGATAATGAAGTAGGGTTATGCGAGGCTGAATATATCTTATGTCACTTCAGATTAATTTTATTCAGTCTTCAGCTAACATTTTGTTAATGTGAAGGATAGATATTCTGAATACATTGAAGTAGAAAAGAAAGTTTTATTCAGACGGTGTGGTATAGTAGCCTAGGCTGGAGGTATCTTACCTTATATTTGAAAAATTTTATTTAGGCTTCAACTGATATTTTGTTTATGTTAAGGAAGGATAACCGAAGAAAAAATAAGTAGAACAAGAAGGTTTCGAGAGACAATGAAGTAGGGTAATCCCAAGATGAATATATCTCGTTTCCCTTCAGATTAATTTCATTTAGTCTTTAGCTGACATTTTGTTTATGTGAAGGATTGATATTCTGAAAACATTGGAGTAGAAAAGAAAGTTTTGGCCTGTTTTCGATTCATCGTGGGTACTTTCTCGATGGCGGATTGCTCCTTTCCAGGCGCATAAATAAACCACATTTTCGATTAATTAAAAAATAACAAAAACAAGACCATTTTCCAAAGAACGAAGGCTTTCTTTTTCTGTATTATGCCATTGAGATTATGTGGTAAAAATATTACATCGAACCATTCATCCATGTGGGAGGAAACTGCTGTTATGTAATACATGGGCTAAAATTCAAGCCTGAGGAAGCGCCTTAATCCTTCACGTTTACCTGGCCAAAATTGTCTGCGATTTTTTTTGAACGAGTTGTAAGCGTTTAAAATGAGGGACGCGTACTTTTGACGCCGACTTTAGGTCTGAGCAAAGGTCTAAACCTAGGACAGACCTGGCTTTTTCTTCCGGCCACGTGGACCAAGTCCAGAGAAAAGACTTCCCGTGCAGAAAATTATCGGGACAGACTTCCGTCCAGTTACGGGCATTTTCTAGACCGTCTAATCTAGACGGGCTTTTCGGGCCCTAATCGGGAGCTGGCTAACTCAATATACCAACAAATTTTCTGAGTGTCTCATCCAAATATTTTTGGTACATTTCTAAAAAGTTTCAGGGCTTTTAAAAATATCAAAAACAAAAAGTAAACATTAATAAAATGCATTTTTTTCCTGATCATCTAGTCAGTCCTTTCTGGCCTTCATCTGGTGCTGGCTAGTGCGTCCTGATCAAAAAATTTTCTAAGTGTCTCATTCAAATATTTTTTTGTATCCAGAAAGATTCGGGGTGTTTAAAAGTATCAAAAATGAAAAATTAACAGTAAACAAAAATCATTTTTATCCTTGTCATCTAGTCAGTCTTTTCGGGCCATAGTCGGGTGCTGGCTAGCCTATCAGAACCAAAAAATTCTAACTTTTATATCCAAATACACATTTTTTTGCACATTTCCAAAAATATCCTTGGTGTTTAAAAGCATAAAAAATGAAAAATGTACATAAAATACAAGGCATTTTTTATCATCTAGATAGCCTTTAAAATAATTTTTGAGGTCAAGCATCTAAAATATATTTTCACAAAACCGACTGACAAGCTCTTGATTAGCTCTTTCAGACTAGCGTTAGATTATCTTTTCCAGACTAGCGTTTAACCATACAAAAAAGTTTCACTTCTGCTTAGCCCACCGTGTCTTGAAAGCCCACATTAGCGCTCAGCACGGTCTATCCTGGTCCCGAATAGTTCCCCGATAATTTTCTACATGGGAATTAATTTCAAAATATTTTTTATTGCAGAGAACATTAGATATAACTTCTGTGAGGCATATGATCAAGTTTCAAAATTAACTTATATATGATTCTTAATCCTCGATCCACATTATGTACTTTGAATAAAATTGTATAAAATGTTGTGTAGAATTTTAATAGTGGAAGTAACCTTGTTTATTTTTTTAACCTTGTTATTAGGTTTGAATCGAAGGATGGAGATATTCCTTTATTTAAGGGTCCCAAAGCAATTAAATTTGACTTAACGGAACTTCGTCGCGTAAGAGTAGATATCCATAGAAATATTCCTGGAATACGTGCTACGAATTGTGAACTTCAACGTGATATTGTTAATCCTGAAGAGATCAAATTGAAGAGACGAGAGGGTAATGTAATTTATTTGCACTGTATATACGTTGAGTATTTTTCAAAGGCATTACCAGTATCAGGTTGAATTATTCCCTTCACAGAAGACAGCTGAAAAAGTTTACATGAAAAGAATATTGTAATCACAATAAATAGAAGTAAACTTTGGGAAGTCCTTAAAGAGGACGGAGTACATGGTTGGCTCCTACAAGCAATACAAACAATATATGCAGGCAGTAAAGCGAGTGTAAGGGTAAATGGGAATAATAAAATTCATGAATTGGGAAAATCTCCGACAGTTTGTAATATTACCGAATTTGAAAATTACCGACAAATAAACTTCCCATCACTATCAAATTCTCGAATTGGAAGTTTTCCTAATAATAAAATTTCCGAATAATAAAATTTCCCAATAATAAAATTCCCGAATCGGAAAATTCTCGAATAATGAAATTCTCGAATAATAAGATTTCTGAACAATAAAGTTCCCGAATTGTGAAATTCCCGAATAATAAAATTCCCGAATCATATAATTCCCGAAATGTGAAATCCCCAATAGTTTCTAATATTACCAAATTTGAAAATTCTTGAAAAATGAAATTCCCGTGACTATCAAATTCTCGAATTGGAAATTTTCCTGATAATAAAATTTCCGAATAATAAAATTTCCGAACAATAAACTTCCCGAAAAATAAAATTGTCGAATTGGAAACATCCGAAAAATTTATAATATTAACTAATTTTAAAATTGTCGAATAATAAAATTCATAAATGGGAAAATTCCCGAGTGTTTATACTATTATCGAAAATTAAATCTCCCGTCACTGTAGAATTCTGTAAAGCTGCCGACTAGGAAAATCCCCTAATTACCAAATTTTTTTAAATTATCATTTCCAAATAATAGCATTTCCGAATAATAAAATTCCTGAATAATAAAATTCCCGAATCGGAAAATTCACGAATGTTAAAGTTCCCGGACATTTCTTCATATTACCGAATTGAAAAATTCCAGAATAATCAAATTCCTGGACACTTTATAATAGTACCGAATTTGAAAATTCCCGAATTTAAAAATTCCGGAAGAATAAAACTCGCGAATAATGAAGTTCCAGAATTGGAAAATACCCGACAGTTCCTAATATGATCGAATTTGAAAATTCCCGAAATATAAAATTCCCGACACTGTAAAATTCTCGAGTTTGAAAATTTCCGAATAATAAAATTTCAGAATAATAAAATTTCAGAATAATAAAATTTCCGAGTAATAAGATTCCCGAAAAATAAAATTCGGAATTGGAAATTCCCTAATAATCAAATTCCCGGACAGTTTTCAATATCACCGAATAGAAAAATTTCCGAATAATAAAATTCCCGACAGCTTTTAATATTACAGAATTTGAAAATTCCCTAATAATAACATTCCCGGCAGAAAACTGCCAAATTATAAAATATTTGATCTAGAAAATTCTTGAATTTGAACAATTATTATTCTTTAAATTTTAAATTAAAATAATTGAAAAAATATATATTTCTGGCTAACAATTTTCCTCAATTATAATTATTTTTAATTCAAAAAATAAGTTTAAAAACTTTAAACATTAAAAAATTGTCTGTGATAAATATATTTGATTCTTGTGTTTTCAACAAATAAATAATATTCATCGTAAACCATTTAAAACATTGTTTAAATTCAGGAATTTTCTAGTTCGGATATTTTGTAATTCGGCCATGTTTTTTCCGGAGTTTATTATCGGCAATTTTCAATTTCGGTAATATTCTAAAATGTCGGGAAGTTTATTATCAGGCAATTTTCCAATTCGGTAATATAATGAATTATTCAGGAATTTAATTATTTTGAAATTTTGTAATTCAGGAAATCAATCATTCGGGAATTTTCCAATTTGGGAATTTTACAGTGTCGGGAATGTTACTTTTCATGATTTTTCAGTCGTCTCATTGGAAAATCCCGGAATAATAAAATTCCCGAATTGGAAAATTCCTGAACAGTAATAATATTACCGAATTGGAAAATTCCCGAATCAGAAAATTCTTGACAATTAATAATATTACCGAATTTGAAAATTTCCGACTAATAAAATTGCCGAATTATACAATATCCGAACTAGAAAACTCCCTAATTTTAGATGATACGTATTTAATTGTTCGGAGAAATGTGAAAAAATAACTTAAAATTTGAAAAGATTGAAATAAAAACGTAAAATAAAATGCAGATTTTCAAAGATTTCGAAACAAAATTTTGAAGTCTTTTAAATATTTTGATAGGTTTCAAGAGAATAAAAAAAGGTTCTGAAGATTACTAAAAAAATTCAAAATCATTTCATATTTTGACAAATTAATTTTAAGAGATTGTAAGAAAATATTTCCAAACTTTTCAAAACATTTCAGAAATTATAAAAAAAGAATCGGGAAGATTTTAAGGCAGTTTTTTTCATTTTTCAGGATATTAAAAAAATTGTAGGAAAAATTCGACGCACCTTGAAAGTTGCTTAAAATTTTCGAACAAATATCAAAAATAATTTAAAGTTTGAATATATTTAAAAAAATTGGAATCAAAACGTAGATTTTGTAGATTTATGAATGAAATCTTGAAACTTTTCAAGGATTTCGAAAGTTTTTTATTTTTAAAAAATATTTCAAGTGCATATACAAAAAGATGTGAAAATACTTAGAATATCAATATTTTAACTTCTAATTCAAGAAAGGTTCTGTTTCTAACCTAAACTTTGTTTAAGATAATATATTTTCTGAAATATATATTTTTAGTTTATTGTGATTGTTTAAATATTTTAGGAAAAATTTCAACCATTTTAAAAGATACCTATTTAAATGTTATGGAAAAAATTTCCTGAGCAACTTAAAATTCGTAAAAATTGCAAAAAATTAAAAACATGCATCTTTTCAAGATTTTGAAGAAAAAGTTTCGAAGCTTTTTAAAGATTTTGAAAGGTTTCAGAAAAATCAAAAATTTTCTTGAGATTACTGAAAAAATTTGAGGTGAGTTTTTATTGCATGAAACTATTTTTAAGAGAATGTGTAAAAATATTTCAAAGTTCCGAAAAAATTTGAAAAATAATTAAAAATTTGAAAATATTTCGAAAAATTTCAAATAAAATATAGATTTTGAATATTTCCAAATAAAATCTTAAAGATTTTCAAGGATTTCCAAAGCTTTTCACTTTATATGAATGTTTTAAGTGAATATTCAAAAAGAGTAACTACTTATTCAAAAAATGTTTGGTTTATAAAAATGTAATCATTCAATTTTTAAAATGTACTTGTAACTTAAAGATTGTCTAAAATGATATAATTTTAAATATTTACAAATGTATTGACTATTATATTATTTATACTAATGAAAATGATAGCGTGAATTTATATTTTTTATCCAGACGTCCTTGAACTGTTCAATTTATAAAAGTCAAAAAATTTTCATTTCCAGTTTAATTGCGTTTAATTTGAAATTATATAGATTATAAGTTTTAAAAGAGTAGGGCTAGAAAGTCCGGAAAAATGAAATTCCTGGCACTGTAAGACTTCCGAAAAAGAAAATATCCAAAATAGAAAATTGCCGAAATATAAAATGTCCGATACTGCGAAAATACCGATACTAGAAAATTATTGAACTTAAAGAATTCAAAAAACCGTTTTTTAATAAATCATATTCATTCATTAAAAATGTAATAGGAATAAATTTTGATGAAAAAATTTTGATTTATATTCAATGTATTTTTTTAAAAATTTAAATAATAATTGAAACAAAAAACGTTGAACAACAAAATTCCTTTCCTGAAAATATTTTATTATAGTATTTTTATTAGATATTTTCTAATTGTTTAAATTTGGGAACTTTCACATTCGGTAATATTATAAACTGTCAGGAATTTTATTATTCGGCAATTATCAAATTCAGTAATTTTCTATTTCGAATTTTTTTTTTCGTGAATTTCACAGAGTCGGGAATTTTAATTTTTTTGATTTTTCAGTCGGTTCTAATTCGGGAATTTTATTATTCTGGAACTTTCCAATTCGGGAATTTTATTATTCTGGAATTTTACCATTTGGGAATTTGATTATTCTTGAATTTTTCCATTCGGGAATTTTGTTACATATTCAGGAATTTTATAATTCGGGAATTTCATTATTCTGAAGTTTTCCAATTCGGGAATTTTATCATTCTGGAATTTTCTCATTTGGGAATTTTAGTATTCAGGAACTTTATCATTCGGGAATTTTATTATTCTGGAAATTTCCCATTCGGGAATTTTATTATTCTGGAATTTTACCATTTGGGAATTTGATTATTCTTGAATTTTTCCATTCGGGAGTTTTGTTACATATTCAGGAATTTTATAATTCAGGAATTTCCTTATTCTGAAGTTTTCCAATTCGGGAATTTTATTATTCTGGAACTTTCCAATTCGGGAATTTTATTATTCTGGAATTTTACCATTTGGGAATTTTATTATTCAGAAATTTCATTATTCTGAAGTTTTCCAATTCGGGAATTCAATCATTCTGGAATTTTCTCATTTGGGAATTTTATTATTCAGGAATTTTATCATTCGGGAATTTTATTATTCTTGAAATTTCCAATTTGGGAATTTAATTATTCTGGAATTTTCCTAGTTGGGATTTTTATTATTCAGGAATTTTATCATTCGCGAATTTTATTATTCTGGAATTTTACCATTTGGGAATTTTATTATTCAGGAATTTCATCATTCGGGAATTTTATTATTCTGAAGTTTTCCAATTCGGGAATTTTATTATTCGGGAATTTTATAATTCGGGAATTTTATTATTCTCAAGTTTTGCAATTCGGAAATTTTATTATTCAGGAATTTCATAATTAGGAAATTTTATTGTTCTGGAACTTTCCAATTCGGGAATTTCATTATTCTGGAATTTTCCCATTTGGAAATTTTATAATTCAGGAATTTGATCATTCGGAAATTTTATTATTCTAGAGTTTTACATTTCGGTAATTTTAATGTTCAGGAATTTTATTATTCAGGAATTTTATAATTCGGAAATTTTATTGTTCTGGAATTTTCCAATTCGTGAATTTTATTAGTCAGGAATTATATTATTCTGGAATTGTCCCATTCGGGAATTTTATTATTCTGGAGTTTTCCAATTCGGGAATTTTATCATTCAGAAATTTTATTATTCAGGAATTTTATAATTCGGGAATTTTATCATTCAGGAATTTTATAATTAAGAAATTTTATTGTTCTGACATTTTCCAATTCGGGAATTTCATTATTCAGGAGTTTTATCATTCGGGAATTTTATTATTCTGGAGTTTTACATTTCGGAAATTATAATATTCAGGAATTTTATTATTCAGGAATTTTATAATTCGGGAATTTTATAATTTGGGAATTTTATTATTCTCGAGTTTTCCAATGCGGGAATTTTATTATTCAGGAATTTTATAATTTGGAAATTTTATTGTTCTGGAATATTCCAATTCGGGAATTTTATTATTCTGGAATTCTCCCATTCGGGAATCTTATTATTCGGGAATTTGATAATTCTGGAGTTTTCCAATTCGAGAATTTTATTATTCTGTAATTTTCCCATTCGGCAATTTTATTACATATTCAGGAATTTTATAATTCGGAAATTTTATGATTCGAGAATTTTATAATGCGGGAATTTTATTATTCTGGAGTTTTGCAATTTGGGAATTTTAATATTCAGTAATTTTATTATTCTGGACTTTTCCTATTCGGAAATCTTATTACATATTCAGGAATTTTATTATTCGGGAATTTTATTATTCCGGAGTTTTCTAATTCGGGAATTTTATTGCTCAGGAATTTTATTATTCTGGAATTTTCCCATTTGGGAATTTTATTATATTACTCTGACATTCATAACCATCTTCAATTTTTGAGAAAAGAAGCTGAATGTATTCCAAACCGATGATCTTCAACTAAAAAATACATTTTTAAGACAATTATTCAACTAACTTGAGATGAGAGTTTATATCAGAGCATGAATCTTTTTGACTTCGATAATTTGGGTTTTTCCAATTTTTTAGAAAATAAAGGACTTATATTTGACTTGGTTTCCTGTTTCCTGATGAGGAGAGCATTTGACTATCGAAACGTCGTTTGATTAAAGGATCTTCTGAACATCTTCAAGGTATTTTTAGTTGGTCGGAAGTATGTCATTTTATACATTTTACGGTATTTATGAGTAATTATTTACTCAGACGCATACCATCGTACTTAAACTTTCACCATCTATTGATAACAAATAAATTAATAAAAGTAGTTTTTTCGTGTTTCAATCCTGTACATATTTTTTTTCTACACGATTGAATCCAGAAACACCTACTTTTATCATGATGTATCATCGTGAAAGTATTAAATCTATTCAGAAATAAATTCTCAACGAAGAAGATTAACTTGTTACCAAGAAAGATGAAATTTCAGTAAACTACATGAATCTTCAACAATAAAGTTTAGTGTAAACCGAATAGTTGAGGTTTCTAACAAAATAGTTGAATTTACAAAAAATTACTTTTTTACAGAATTGTTAAATTAAAAAATAATAGAATAATTTGTAACCAAACAATTGCATTTTTAAACGAGAAGAATTATTTTTGGCCGAAAAAGTTGAATTATAGTTTAAGTTTTTATTTAAATGATGAATTTTTAATTGGAATAGTTAACTTTTCAGTTAGAAAATAAATTTTTCACCAAAAAGATTAACTTTCGACCAAAAAAGACAAATTTTTAACAAACTAAATGAATTTTCTACCAGAAAGATAAATTCATAATATCCAATAGAAAAGTTAAAATTTCAGTTCAAAAAATTATCAATTTAACAAGAAAAAAACAGGTTTTCTACAAAATAGTTGCATGAGAATTTAAAAATATCAATTTTTACCAAAAAAGAAGTATCTTTATACCAGAAAATACAAGATTTTAAAAAAATACATGAATTTACGACCAAATAATTGAAATTTCATTTAAGAAAATTAATTTTCCAAAAAATAGTTGAATTTTTAACTAAAAAAGGTCAATTTTCTACCAAAACTAGAAAATATCAATTTTCAGTTGAAAAAATGGATCTTAAACCAAAAGAAAAAAATATATTAATGCAATTTTTAGTCATAAAAATTAGTTTTTAACTGAAGAAGCAAATTTTTAACAGAAGATTTGAATTTCCAATCAAAGACATGAATTTTTAACTAAAATTACGAATTTTGAACTAGAATAGTTAAAATTTCTGTTCAAAATATTATTATTCAAACAAAAAGAAAATGAGGTCAAGAAGGTTAATTTGTTACCAAAAAAGACCAATTTTCAATAAGATCCATAAATTTGCAACTAAATAGTTAAATTTACATCTGAAAAAATGTTAACTAAATAGCTGAATTTTTCAATAATAAAGATTGATCATCTACCGGATATAAAATAGTTAAATTGTCAGTTGAAAAAAAATAATGTTTAACCAAAAAAAAATTAATTTTTAACTAAAAAAGATAAATTAATTACCAAAAATGGAATAGTTAAATTTGGAATTAAAAAAATTAAATTTTAACTAAAAAGGGGAATTTTCAAAATAATATTTAAATTTACAGCCAAAGAGATGATTTTTCAACAGAAGATGATCACAAATTAAAAAAAAATGAATTAAAAAAATTGACATTTAACTAAAAAAAAAATTAAACTTTCAACACAATATTTAAATTTGAAATAAAAGAGATGACTTTTCAAAAGACAAATAATTCAATTTTCAACTAAGAGAAGTAGTTCAACTGGAATAGTTAAATTTTTAATATAAAAACTTTATTTTCAACCAAAAAAATGAATTTTCAATGAAATAGTTCGATTTTTAACCCAAGAAATGAATTTTCAAACAAAAAAATTAATTTTTAACAAACTGGTTCAATTTTTACCAGAGTATATAGTTTAATTTTCAATTTAAAAAAAGGAATTTTCACCCAAAAATGGAATAGTTACATTTTCAACTTGAAAAATTAATTTTTTCAACAAAAAAAAAAGATTTTGTTAAAAAATATCCTCTTTTGTCGATTTGACTATTTTGTTCAGAATTCGTCTATTTTGGTGGAAAATATAACAGTTTTCTTAAAAATTTGTTGTTTTTTTTTCTTAAAAATTTATTTTTTGTTGAAAAATTGCCGATTCCAATTGAAGATTCATCATTTTAGTTGAAAATTCATCTGTTTGGTTGAGAATTTAACGATATTATTGAAAATTTATTTTTCTTTTGTTAAAAATTAAATTTTTTTTAGTAAAAATTTCACTATTCCATTTTTAGTTGAAGATTTATCTTTTTTTGTTCCAAATTCAACTGCTTGGTTTAAAGTTAAATTAATTTCGTAATTCGTAATACAATTTAAATGAAAATTCAACTATTGAAATATTGAAAATTCAACTATTGGTTCAACAGTATCGTTGAAAAATAGTTTTTTTTTTGGTTGAAAATTTTATTTTCTAGTTCAAAATTCACCTATTCCATTAAAGATTCATCGCTTTAGTTGAAAATTTAACTAGTTTGTTGATATTTGTTTTTTTTTAATATTTTTTTTTTTTTGAAAATTTTTTTCACTCAAATTTTAACTATTACATTTTTAGTTTGCAACGGTTTTAAAAATTCAGTTTTTTGGTTGAAGATTCTGGATTTAAGTTGAAAATGGTTTGTTTGGAAATTTAACTATTTTCTTGAAAATTCGTTATTTTTTTGTTTTGTTTAAAAATTAATTTTGTAAAATAAAAATTTCAGTATTTATTTTGTTAAAAATTTGTTTTTTGTTTAGTTAAACATGCAACTATTTTGTTGAAAAATCGATGTTTTTTGGTTGAAAATTTATGTTTTAGTTGAAAATTTACCGATTCAGTTGTTTGTTAAAAATTTTTTTATTGTTTTTGATT
>JAABKJ010075445.1:142136488-142366062 GCA_011634705.1 Andricus grossulariae
GGTGAAAGATTGATCTTTTCTAGTAAATTTCTGGTTGATGGTTCTTGACCTTAATTAAAAATGGTTTGCTTGGAAATTTTCTTGAAAATCAGTTTTTTTTTTTATAAAAACTAATTTTTTGAAAGGAAAATTCAACTATTTCTTTGGTCAAATCTTCTTTGAAAATTAATATTATAGCTGTGGGTACAACTATCTTGTTAATAAGTAGTCTTTTTATTCAATTTGACTGGTAGAAAATTCGCTTTTTAGTTGAAAATGTAACAATTCCATTTTTGTTTGAAATTATTATTTTTCAAATTAAACTATTTGGTTGAAAATTCAACTATTTTGGCAAAAAATTAAACTATTTGGTTAAAAATTAAACTATTTATTTGAAAAATGATCTGCTTTTTCGAAAATTCTCTTTTATGTTAAAAATGCATAGTTTCGGGTAAAAAATTTATGAATTTTGTTCAAAATTCGTCTTTCTGAGCAGAAATTTAATCTTCTTTTTTGAAAATTCATTAATTTGGTTGAGGATTCAACTATTTTTTAAAAATTCGTGTTTTGTATTTCAATTCAACCAGTTGAAAATTAGTTATTTTTGTTGGAAATTAAGTTTTTAAACTAAAAATGTAATTATTCCATTTTTTGTTAAAAAATTATGCTTTTTTAATTCAAAATTCATCTTTCTTGATTAAAGATTACATTCTTAAAACGACAAGAGGACTTGAATGCAAGGAAGAAAGGTGAGAAATGCAAAAAGAGCGACGTGAAAGTAGCGTTCTGAAATGTGTCAGGATTGAAAAACAAGGACAAAGGATTTTGGGAAAAATTGCAGAAGTGGGATGTGATAATGATGAGTGAGACATGGGAATGAGGAGGAGTGGAAAGGCATGAAAAGAATATTACCGAAAGCATATGAGTGGAAGAGGCAAGCAGCGAGAAAAGAGCATGTGAAAGGGAGAGGAATGGGTGGCATGGTGTCGCGGGTAGGAAAGAAACTGGTGGTAGAGGAAGAAAAGGGAGAGTATAAAGAAGAAAAGAACGGCACAATGGTTGAAAAAATTAAATTAGGAAAAGTCATCGTGGATGTAGTATGCGTGTACAGGAGAAGAGGAAAAGAGGGAGGATGGAGAACAATAAGGAAATGGACGGGGAAAAAATGAGAGGTTGGTCCTAATAGGGGAGGACTTGAATGCGTGGACCGGGGAACCAGGAGGAGAGGTATGGGATAGAGAAAAGGAGATGTTGATAAGAAACTCGAAGCAAGAGGAAACGGATCGGGAGGGTAGGATGCATCTGGACTTGTTGGGCGAGGCGGGATGGTTAATTTGTAACGGCAATATTGAGGGAGATGAAAAGGGCGAATATACGTACTCGGGTATAGGGGACACCGCCATAGATTACATTCTGACAGAAGAAAGAATGAGGAAGTTAATGGTTAGAATGGAAGTAGGCGACGTGATAGGCTCAGAACACTTTCCGGTGATCGCGACAATGAGAGGTGGTGGCCCAAACCGAGGGAAGGGGAAGAGGGAAGGAAAGAGGGAAAAGAAATTGAAAATGGGTATTTGGAGGGAGGAAAAGTTAATAGAATTTAGAGGAAAAACAGAAAACGAGGAAATAGGGTGTTTAGAGGAAGAAGGAGTAGACAAGCTGCTAGAGAATCTCAAAGGAGTGATCAATAAGTTAAGGGAAGAGGTGAGACCAAGAGAAGAAGAAGAGGAGGTTAGGAGAGGTTGGTGGGACGAATAATGCAGGGAAAGTAAAGATAGGACGAAGGAAAGTGTAAAAAAAATGGAGGAAAGGGGAAATTTAAAAAGGAGAACTCAACAGGAGAAAGAGAGTGCACGAAAGAATGATAGAGGAGAAAAGACAAAAGGAGAAAGAAAGATACATGGCAGAGATAGAGAAAACGGTAAAGAAAGGGAGGGGATGGGAAGCGATAAACAGGGAAAGAGGAGGAAGGAAGGGCGTAAATGAAGAAATAGGAATGAAGGAGTGGACGAAGCACTTGAAGGGGCTGTTAGGAGGGGTGGGAAATAGGGTAAAAGGAGAAGGAAGAAAAGTGGTAAAGGGAGACGAGGATAGCGAAAACGAGATTAGTAGGGAAGAGGTGAATGAGGCGATTGCTCGATTGAAAAGAAATAAGGCAACAATAGGGGAAGATGGCTTGGAAAATGAAACACTGAAATATGGAGGATTAGGAGTAAGAGAAGAAATGTGGAAGATTTGCGGTAAGGTATGCAAAGGAGAAGCGTGGCAGGAGGAATGGAAAACAGGGCTGGTAGTACCGTTGATTAAGAAAGGAGAGGGCAAAAGGGTAGAGGAATATAGAGGGATCACACTTATGTCGGTGGGGTATAAAATGTATGCGGAAGTGCTTAGAAGAGGGTTAAAAAGACAGGTGGAAGAAAAGGGAAGTATACCACACAATCAAGTGGGTTTTAGAAAAGGGATTGGAACCACAGATAACATTTACGTGCTCAATTATCTAGTTAATAGGAACCTAGGGCAAAAGAAAGGGAAACTAATCGCACTGTTTGTCGATTTCAAGGCAGCATTTGACTCAGTTAACAGGAGCTATTCTATTCTATTCTATTCTATTCTATTCTATTCTATTCTATTCTATTCTATTCTATTCTATTCTATTCTATTCTGTTCTATTCCATTCTATTCTATACTATCATATCCTATTATATCATATACTAGCATATCCCATACTCTCCTAACCTATTGTGTCCTATCTTATCGTATCATAACCTATCCTATAATATCATATCGCATCGTATCCTATTATATCCTATTCTATCCTATCCTATCCTACCCCATTCTATCATGTCCTATCATATGTATAAGAGTGAGAAAAAATATAATTTGCTATGTTATAGTTTTCCTTTTTTTTTTAATATCAGTGGTTGAAAAATAAGAGAAATGAGGAAAATATGGATATTTAATCGACAATACTGGAAGCTTTTCTTTTAGTCCAATTTTCATCGGTGATGGCTCAAATTGAATCTTTTAGCATCTAAAATTTAAATAAAGAATAAAATTTGCTTCATTATAGTTACTAAACATACGTGAATCCCATTTATACCTTTTTCTAGTCTCAAACTTTGACACTAATGCTCTTTATGAGTGCCAAACTTTGGCGACTCTCACCTCGGAAGAGCCGCAGTGCGCGATTACTCACTCGAGTATATTGCGCAATATTATGCATTTAAATTGAAAACGGTTCAGGCGGTCCTGACTGTTTATGTTTCGATTCCCCAAATTTAGTAACAAGGCTATTTGCGGGCTACTCCCGACACTGTTCCTAAATCGGGGTCGGAGTGTATTTTGAAACTTATATTGATTTCATTTTAAGATCTTCAATTTTCGGCAAAAAACACCCTATTGTTGATAAAATTCAAAATGGACATTTCAAATGGTATATAAGCTTTATTTGTTATAAGATTGAAATTATATGACACATAAAATACATAAAATGATCCAAGTTGGAATTAGCAATCAAATCCTTTTACGATTATACGCAATGCTATTTCACTATTTATACGTAGGACATTCTACAATCTCTTTAACGAAAGCAGTTTATAGTACAGTTTTACGATAAGAAACTAAATTGAATTATCTGTACATCAATTTAATCAAAATCTTATACGGAAGTAGTTTTTAAATCTGTGTCAATAAATTCCTTGGCGAAAGATTTGGATAGGAATGCTTTCCGAATTATCCGAAATCTGTATCCGAACCAGCCCGAGTCAATCCGAACCAATCCGAAAAAAGTTCTGCATTTCGTTCAATCCAAATCGGTTAAAAATCAATCCAACTCAATCCGGTTCAATTCGATTCAATCCGAACCAAATTTGCAATCAGAATGAAATCGAACTCGGATTGATATATACTGAATTTTAAATCCGAATGAATCCGAGTTCCGATTGAATTGGATTCATTCGGATTGAAACTCAGTTTAAGGCAATCCGAGTTCGGATTTATTCGGATTGAAAATGTGGTTTGGATTGATTCGGATTGGAAGTTCGGATTGAATCAGATTGAGTCGGATTGAATCAGATTGAGTCGGATTAATTTTTAACCGATTCGGATAGACCGAAATGTAGAAATTTTTTCGGATTGGTTCTGGTTTGTTCGGATACAGATTTCGAAATAATTCGGAATGATTCGGAACGAATTCCTATCCGAAGCATTCACAAGTGTTGTATGTTGACTAAGTTTAAAAAAATGTTTAAACAATAATTGTACAGTTTTCTGTTTATATTGAGCTTACTGATTTATTTAATCACAGCCGGCTGTATTTAGCAAGTACAAAATCAACTAATAGAAATTTCTGACACTAAAATTGCTCTCGAGAAAACTGTTCACACACTCCACTCCACTCCACTCCACTCCACTCCACTCCACTCCACTCCACTCCACTCCACTCCACTCCACTCCACTCCTTCTGAGTAAATTAACTAGGAAAAATATTCGAACAATATTATAAAATTCAGTGAAAACCCAATAAATTAATCCCTTTTTTAATTAATTAATTAATGAATTCCATTCAAAGTCCTCAAATCAATTCACAAATACAAATTGGTATAATCTACTTATCTAGCAAAGTAGACTTAGATTTGTGCAAAATTTGAACCCCCCCCCCCCCCAGCTTTTGCCAAATGTCTACGTTTTGAGACCTTCAGAACCCAAAAACCAGGTTTTCGTGAATGTGTTTGTCTGACTGTATGTATGTGGGTATGTGTGTATGTGCTAGTCAGGTAGTCAGGCATGTATGTAGATTTTTAGTCTGCAAGCACGATAACTTTCGAAAGAATCGACAGATTGGATTGGGCATTAGTATACTCTTCAAGTGTACTAAAATGAAGGCCAAGTTCGTTAGCCAGCCATTTCGGATGAAAATTAAAAAAGTGAGCGCATTTTCAACAAAATTTTTGAAAATTAAGTACGCATGTTCGTAGTACTCATAATGATCAACAATTTATCCCCAAGACTTTTTTTGATAAAACAAAAATTACTGGAGTTATAGCAATTGCAAAATTCCAAAAAAACAAACGAAAATGAACATTTTAAGTCAAAAAACGCACGATATGAAAAAAAGTCAAGTGGAGAAAAACGTTCATTTTTAAACAACTTACAATATTGTCATAACAACTTTTTGAATTTTTTGAAAAATCCAAAATTCAAATTTTGATCGCACAAAATATAATGAAAAATCTTAATTTTGCGATCAAACTATGCAAGATAAGGAAAAATATAGAGATACAAAACTTGTGCATGTAAAAAAGATCTACAAATTTTCTATCGATTACTTTTTGATAGGATGCATACTTTTTCTTTTATTCGTAAAAAATAGCATTAAAAATAGTATTTTTGGTTCAAATCATGAAAAACAACATTGAAAATGAATGAATCAAATATACGGAAAAACGACACAAGTTGCAATAAAATGTTTGATAACAAAAAAAAAAAAATTTCTCATAGGATGCGCACTTTTTAGTCTGTTAGCGCGATAACTTTCAAAAGAATTTACAGATTGGATTGGGCTTTGGTACACTCTTCAAGTATCCTAAAATAAAGGTGAGTTTCGTTAGCCAGCCATTTTTGATAAAAATTCAAAATGTGAGGACATTTTGAAAATTTTTGAGACCTCTTTCCTTAATACTTAAAAATTCTATGGACGAATATTATTAGTACTCAAAAAGGGGAACAAAACATTCTTATGACTTTTTTTCATAGAAAAAAAATTATCAGACTAATAGCATTTACAAAATTAAAAAAAAACAAACTAAATGAACATTTGAAGCCATAAAACGCACGATATGAAAAAATTCAACAGGAGAAAATCTTTGCTTTTTGAACACCCTACAATATTAGAATAATAACCCTCGCACAAAAAAATAATTGAAAATAAAAAATTCCATTTTGTGGTCAGACTGCAAGATATGAAAAAGATGAAAAAACAAAAATTGTGCATATAAAAAGGATATACAAATTTCTCATTGATCACTTTTTGATAGAATGCGTAGTTTTTGTTTTATTCGTTAAAAAATAGCACTATAAGTGAAGCATTTAGATGGAGTAATGCACTTTCCTTACTTCTGACGTTAAAATTCAGGCCAAGGGTCTCAGCCGCTTGCTCCGCGGCTTTGTAAAGGAACGCTACTTCACCAATCATTTCGTGGGTCCCGACTTTCTTTAGGAGAGGATCTCTGCGATTGGCAACGATATAAGCTGTACTTAAAACAATTTGGTTATGAAGACACTGGAGATTCAGAAGTCCGCGTCCGCCTTGACGGCGTGAAATGTATAATCGCGGGCAGACTTTGAGACCGTTGTAGTACTGTTAAAAAATTCTTGAAAATTCCAGCACTTTTAAATCACGAACGTAACTTAAATTTCACATACTGGTAACTGAAAGAGATTTTCAGGCATTTGTAAATGAAAATTTATTTATGAAAATACACTTCATTCTATTTGCATATGTTAAAATAGCGTTTTAGTTTACTCATATAAATAAATTATGTAGTTTTTACAATATTGTAATCCACAGATATTTCAAACTATACATTCCAAAAATTAAAATAGATAGAATTCAAAATCTCGACCTAACGTAACCTATAGGTTACTTCATATATATTTAATTTTATATCTTTAAAAGGACTTCAGGTTAAATAATAATTCACCTGCAAAGTCAAAAAACTTTATCAAAGGGAAATCCTAGGTGAATAATATCATTTTACAAATGAAATTAATTATTATTAATGTGGAAGCTAAAACTAGCATACTTTGAAATTATCATCTGTGAATTTCAATGCACACTGTACACGCAATTTAATGCACGTTAGTGGAAACGGCTTTCAATAAATGTGCACTTGAGTTCAGTCAGACTTTTCTAGGTAATTGCCATGATTGAGAACTTGTGTGAACTTGTACAAAAGACAGGGTAGCTGAAAATTTGCCAATCTTTTTCAAAATTTTATCCTAAGCAATAATATTTAAACGTTTGAATTATATACCTGCAACAGCTTAAATATAGAATTTTTATGAATAAAAAATAACCATTTTAAACTCATTATTATGGATAGTTATTCAAAGTGCTTCCTGTATCAATTATCTGTCCTTTCCCTGATTTCCAGGTTTCCCTAACCTGCGGACACTCTGATTAAAGATACGTGAAAATAAGTCATTTGTAAAATGGTTAAGTTTTAATGATTCTTATAATAGTTATAATATATGAATAGAGTATGGAAGCTTCTTTGTATTAAATGATTAATATTAGGTTTTTCGAAACAAATTTTATTAATTTTAAATTGGTATATGAAACTAAATGAAGTAATTGCTCAAATGAAAAGGAGAGTTTTATCACGTATATCTAAAACATTAAAACTAAAGGGTTATTATAACAAAAAAATCGTAAGTATAAAAACGGTTTTGAAAAAGGTTACACCGGAAATTGGGCAATGTTAAAGAATCTGCTGGTATTTTCCAAGATTCATGCAAAATTTGTATATGTATTAGTTCATTTTCAGATGTATTCCATGAGATTTATGACTGTTTTTGAGTCACTCAATCGCAAAGACTTCTGAAATATGGCAAATGGTACAAAATAATTTTTAGGATTCAAAAGGTCTTTCATTACATAGATCTCTCTCTCTTTCTCTCTCTATCTCCCTCCCTCTCACTTGCACACACATGCTTCATGCATTACTGTCATTTTCTTATGAGTTAAGTCCATTTTTTCGTAAGTAAAACTGTAGATATAGATAAATTATACATTATTATTATTATTATATCATTTTACCGTTTCCCTTTCGGGGTAGGCGTGAATTGCTCGGTTGTAAAGTAGTGATGTGTGGATGGGTATATAGGTATAGGGTAGATAGGTATATAGGTTTGAGATAAAGATATTTTAGATTGATCTAGAATTCTCGTGTTACTTATTTAAATAACACGTTCATTCCGCAACACTGCATCGACCCAGGCTGCTGATCAATCTCTCCAGCGATCACCCCACGTGGAAAGTCTCACAAAATCGTTGTGTGGCTCTTCACTTAGGCCCATTGGTATCCAAGGTCTTTCTTTCAGGCTTCATTCACTCTACTCACATTCTTCATATAAACTATTTGTCGCCAAACTTTTCTGTCCTGGCATACTACTCTAGCTTCCTGCACGTCCATGCATTTTTTCATGTATTTCTTTTGGACGTAAGTTTACAATGAAAAATTGAGGACTAGCTTGGTCACGTGACCCACTTGTCACATGGCCTTAAGTTAAGGAAGATGTGTACGTAGTTGTAATTTTCAGTGTAGCAGTTATGTAGTTGTCAACTGTTTGCCCATTGTGCAAAGCTTTGAACCACTTTTAAATAAAACATTGACATCTTAGGATTTAGTGTGCACATAAAAAGGGTACAGAAAAAAAGTTTCAAACCCAGTAATAAAATGGGCCTTTATAATTTAATATTTTGTAGTAAGTTTCTCGCATCATGAGGGCATTTAGTTATAATTGACATGGTAAATACCAATATGTATTATATATAAATAGCATAGTACCTAAACACAAGACAAACTGCGGATTTGGCAAGTAAGACTTAAGCTTTAACTTGAACAAGTACAATTTTTGACATTTTTCGCCCCTCCTTAAAAAATATCAAAAGAAACAATATGTGTTCTAGCATTTTTTCACTCCGGAGAACATTTCTGTCGTACAAACTAAAAAGATACATAAGTGACATTTTTATGAAAAATGAGTTTTTGGTATCGTTGAATTCGTAAGAGAAAGCTGCGTCTAACTGTGTTAATAAAAATGATTCATTATTATTATTTATTGCAAAAAACGATTTTTATAAATGAGGAAAGTCGAAAAAGTTTTAAAAAAATACAAGATAAAAAGATACGCAAAGCACTTTGCGTGTCCTAAAAATGTGTACAAGGCATGTAATATGTCATCAGCATACAAATAAAAAATACCTAAAGAACTTTGTGTCTTTTTTGCCTTGTAAAAGTGACCGAGTGCGGAGCGAATTTACAAACGAAAAGAATCGCTTGCCCTTTCGTATGTCTTAGACTTGTGAAATAGCTAGGCTCTGATCGGAAATACAAGGGAAACAAGTCCTGGCTAGATTCGGCTATGCACTAGCGACAATCGTTCAGGTAAGTTCGGGACAGTCGCTGCATTCCTTAAGTATGTTTTGTCGTTGTATTTTCAGGCTGTGCTCGAGCACACAAAAATACACTCGTCCGCAAGTGACGAGTGTATTTTTGACTTTCCGCGACTATTAAAAAATCGCAAGTCCATTTTCTAATAGAAATGGTTTGAAAAATCCATTTTTTATTGCAAAATATGAAAAAGCATATTATTTTTTCCCAAATAGTGTATCTGGATTATTCAAAATTTTATTTGATTTTAGAGTTCTTTGGGCAAACAGTTTTGCTCGATTTTCTCAGTTCGAGTGAGATTGGACTTATGTATCTTTTTTGTTTGTATGGAAGATTTATTGCACTAAATCAAATAACGCGTAAAATAAGTGGAAACAATATGTTCGTCAATAACCTATACAAACTATTTTATGAATAGGAAAGAAGTAACACTTATTAGAAAGTACCAACTGGAATACATATTTTTATAAAATAAGTCTAAGTTAATAACTTGCAAGATAACAGAGCTTTCGTTAGAAGTAATTTTATCGCGTTTTGCAACAAATAGGAATTTTTCATGGAGCAAATTAGTTTAAGAGAACAAATTTCTCAAGATACTATACTTACGTACTTGATAAATACAAGTATATATAAAATTATCAAGAAATTGTTTAAATTTAGGCAAATTAGGATGATTGTTTAATTTGCTCTCTTCAAATTGAGGTAACTCTTTCCAGGGTGCACAGTTTTCCCCTTTTTTCTGAAAATTCCCCTTTTTCCCCTTTTCTCATTATTATTATATCATTAAGCCGTTTCCCTTTCGGGGTAGGCGTGAATTGCTCGGTTGGACAGTAGCGATGTGTGGATGGGTATATAGGTGAAGGGTAGATAGGTATATAGGTTTAAGGTATAGATATTTTAGATTGACCACATAATCTCAATGGCATAATACAGAAAAAGAAAGCCTTCGTTTTTTGAAAAATGGTCTTGTTTTTGTTATTTTTGAATCAATCGAAAGTGTGCTTCATTTATGCGCCTGGAAAGGAGCAATCCGCCACCGGAAGGTACCCACGATGAACCGAAAACAGGCGCTCCCAATTTGAAGAGTACAGCCGAATGATGGTGTGTGAAATTTCTCGACGACACTTCACCCCCGGCGCGGCGGTTCGTCGTAACTCAACCGACCTTCCTATTGTTAGAGCGTTACATGATTCAATAGGGTTGAACGAAATTGATAATTATTCAAATATTAAGAAATTGAATTTTAATATGCTGCATCAGATTACTTATATATTTACGAGACGATTAAAAAAAGATAGAAAAAAATCGGTTAACCCGTTCAATTTCTGTTGGGAGGTGTGGTAATTTTGCATTTTATTTAGGACTACCTTCAATATTGAGAATATTGACCCACTTTCCTAATTTTTTTGCAAATTATATCGAAACTCCGACAAAAATGAATGTCGAAATATCCAGAAAATATGAATAATTTACAGGATATCGAATCTACTTGTTGCAAACAAATTATATTACCCAAACGTCAAGATATTGGAAATGTTGCTTGCAAAGTATATTTTTAAGTTGGAATTGCTTGATTTTATCAACAGGATCATGTTTCATCATACAAATTATTTGAATGGTATAGTTTGTTTATTTTATAAACAAATTTTATGAACAAATGCACAGTTCCGTCATTTATAGCAGAAAGTAATCATTTTTTTTTCTCTAATTGTCTTCAAATTACATAAGTGGTGATGTTCAGTGACGAAGACTTGTCAATCGATATTATTTGTTTATGTCATACACAAATTTGATACACAAATGCGTAGTTTGATCATTTATGATTAGAAAGTGTTCGTTTTTCTTTCTAATCGTCTTCAAATTACATAAGCGGTGATATTTAGTGACGAAGAATTGTCCATCGATATGATTTGCTTGTGTCATAAACAAATTTAATGAGCAAATGCATAGTTTGACCATTTATAATTAGAAAGTGATCGTTTTTTATTATTGCCTTCCAATCATATCACTGACAATGTTTTGTGATGTTCGAGAAGAATTAGCTTCCAAGTTGTGCTTGTCAATCATTTCAATAATTTCAGGATCCATTTCAAATTCATTCTTGCTCCACTTTGAAGACACTTTCAAGACGATTAGAAAGAAAAACGATCACTTTCTACCTATGAATGGTAAAACTATGCATTAAGTAGTTTCTTAAATTTGTTTTCGACATAAACGATTAGAAAGACAATTAGAAAGAAAAAGCATTACTTTCTGTCTATAAGTGACCGCACGCAATTGTTTACAAAATTTGTTTATGAAAAAAAAAAAATATTGATTGACAATTAGCACCACTTATGTAATTTAAAAGTACTAAGTAAGAAAAACGATTACTTTCTGCCGAAAACCGCCTAAACTATGCATTTTTTTACATCATTTGTTTATCATATTAACAAATTATACCATACAACAAAGTTTCGTGATCAAACATGATCATGTTGATAAAATGAAGCAATTTTAACTTACAAAGATACTTTGCAAGCAAAATTTCCAATATATTGACATTTTGTTAATGAAATTTGTTTATAACAATTTGGTTCGATATTCTGTATATTATTTATATTGCTTGCATACTTCGACATTTGTTTTGAGAATGGGATTAATTACGTCATTGATTTTAAGATAGAAAGTAATAATTAAAAAATGTCTCATTTTCTCTCTTTTTTTATTTATACAAAAAATAGAAAATGACAAAAATTAAAAAATGTAAGGCATGGACGCCCTCGAAAGAAAAGTTTACAGAGGTTCGTGTATTACAGAAAATCGCTTTTTGCCACCAAGGTTATTAAAGCATTTTTGCACTTGACTTTTGTTAATTGTTTATTAACTTTAGGTAGTTTATAAACTTTTCAAATATTTGATGAAAAAAGAATGATTGATTATATTATTTTGTTATATTTTGTTATATTATATATGTTATATTTTGTTATATTGCAAGAAATTTGAATGGAAACAATATTATAATGAAGAAATTTTCTCTTAAGATTATAATTGATTATAGTATGAACCACTTTAATAAACAAATGCATTAATCAGGTATTTTTCGACAGAAAAATTCGTTTTTTTCTATGTCAATGTTTTTAATTAGGATCTTTATGATAATTTTAGCGAAATTCATAATTTATTAATAAGTCTTATGATTTTTTCAAGAAATTTAATAAACAAATTCATTATTAGGGCATTTGACGGGAGAAAACTTAGTTTTTTTCAATGCCATTCCTTTCATTTGGAAACTTCATGAAAATTTCAGCAACATTCATAATTAGTTGATAAATTTGAGGATTTTTTGGAACAAATTAAAAAAATAAATGCATTAATCAGGCATTTATCGACAGAAAAATTCATCTTTTTTTATGTCAACTTTTTGAATGAGGAACTTCATGATAATTTCGGCAAAATTCATAATTTTTTGATCAATTTTATGATTTTTTAAATAAATTTAACAAACGAATGCATTATTAGGTCTGGAGAAAGAACTGGAGAAAAAAAACGTTTTCGTAGAAAAATACCCAGATAATTCATATGTTTAATAAATTTCTTTAGAATATAATAGAATTTATCAACTAAGTATGAGTGTTGATGAAATTATCATTAAGTTTTCAATTAGAAAAACTGAAATCGTGAAAAAAACTAATTGTTCTATCGCCAAACGCCTGATTAATTAATATGTTCCAATATCATATAATAAAAAACAAAAAAACATTTTAAAATACTCATTTTTCTGTCTTTTATGTCTTTTATTATTTTATTGTTTTATTATGTAGGCAAAATGGAAGAGACCATACAATTGATTAAAATCATTGTGGACATCGGAAGTGAGGACATGCAAAGGCATGAAAATGCCGATGAAGCGGCCAAACGGACACGGGCCAACCGGAAAAGGAAAAATTGGTTTGATTCTGACTAATGTGTTAGAAGAGGATGATAAAGAAGGGCCCGAGGTTCAAGATGATGAACATAAACCCTCCTGCTCCACATTTCAAAACAAGGACATCGACAATGAAAGAAAAACATATCCCAGGCCAAACAAACTTCGTCCTGCAATTAAAAATATAAGTGACTGTACAGCGAAGTAAACCATTTTGGGTGCAATTCCTGGGACGAAACGTTCTGAAAAAGGCGAAAGTCCAATCAATCAGGTGACTAATCTAAACCAAAGTAAGTTTCATTGAATATTATTTCATTCTTATGCTCAAGATTGCGAAATATCTTGAATACACGCACTCACACACATCCCTATATATAATTGAAAATTAAAGGTTAACAACCACCGCAGGGTCCCACTGGGAGCAACTGCCATCTACAAAATGACATCGGCTCCCAGTAGGACTGCGGTAAATCCCATTCACGGCCACGTCTCACAACCGTCAGATGGGTGGTCACAGGACACGACGAAATCAGAACGACACGCAGGAACGACGTATATCTACAGACATAATGTGGCCCTAAGAATGCTTTATTACCATCTTTGTCGCTCTTACGGTTGGCCGCGACCCTGCCCTTCCGAACGCTCCAAGGGTGATAGAGTCAATTGTCCAAAACGAGAAGTGCCAAATTTTCTGGAACTACGGTTTTCGGACAGCAGTCTCCGTTGCACACTCGAGGCCTGACATTGAGAAGTTGGAGTCAACTAAGGTCGACCGTGCGACCCAAACCTTCGTCACCTACGTTGGGAAGCAACACGTCGCTGGTGCCGACTGTATTTACCCTCACGGAATCGAGCATGAGCAGGCCCTAGGAAGATGCCCCAGCTGCTCAAGGGATCTTCTTCTTTATTGCCCGGAAAGTCCAGACTGCAACGTGCGACATCAAGGCCTGGTCGACTAGCTCAGGCTGAATTACGTAACCTGGCCGACATGGATGATTCCGAGCAACCATCAATACCTGGTGGGCGAAGGGGAGCAGGAACTTAAACGACGAGTCAAGGCAAGATTCAGAAACAGTGAAGATTACCCTAACAGGTTGAGGCGATTCCTCATAAGAGAAAATGCTCTGGGCAAAAGGGTAGCTCCAGCAAACCCTGAAGCCCCAAGCGCCATCCAACTCTCGGAGGAGAAGAGGAACCTGGCAATCAAAGCCCTCACTTCGCGGTTCGTCGACAAAAGTCTCGACGAAATTATGTGGGACAGGCCAGAGCTAGACCAAAACCACTACTGTTCTACTTTCGTTATATTAATAAACCTCATTACCAAACCAAAATATTTGCTCAGGAGATTCCAGAGATATATTATTTAAAGAAATTTCGTGTCAATTTTATGCCGTTAAAATTGATTTACTGGACATGAAATTCAACTTTGTAAATCATATTGGATGAATTGGGTACTTGGCGATGTCTTATTATAACTATTAATCATTTGTTTCCTTTCAGAATCATAGTTATCGTATTCTCACCTTGACTTTCGGTTTGAAGGGGGAGAGTGTGACAGAAAAACAATTTTACAATATATAAATCATTAAAGACGTGAAGAACCAATGTACCCGTCGACGTCAAGAAGAGAATCTTCACTTGATACTTTTCACGAATTTTAGAAAAGGGAATTTAAATTTTGTCGATACGTCAGGTCTCTGACTCTCCCGTCGCTCAAGCGTCAGACACGGGGTTTTGGGACTGAAGCTGAGGTCATGCGTGATAGCCTAGCCGTAAACTCGAACACGAGGCAACCAGGAAGCAACTCACTTTTTCGTCAGACTCCCGACCGAGTGGGTAGAATTTGTATTGTTGTACTGACGAGAAGTCGATCTGCGTATATTACAAATGTAAGGAACTGAAATTAATCTGATATACAAATTCAATTTGATTGTTTACTGAAATTGTCGACAGGGATTGAGAAAGTCAAAATGTAAGTAAACAAATTATCCATAAACTGTAATATGCCTCTGGAATTCTTTCTGCTTTGCTAGTAATTATTATTGGTTCTTCCCAATGAAGCTTCCCTTGAAATTTCACTTAGCCTCTACTCTCTTTCGCTAAATGTTAATTTAAAAGAAAATATTTCTTGCCGGTTGGGATTCGACTGACCTGGCGTCCAGAAAAAATCTTAATTTTGTTTTTAAAAAATCATGAGCCTTGGTAGCTACGACATAGGCCGCGCCAAGTGAGGGGACGAATTTTGTCAGTTAAGTGTAAATTCAACTATTTTTTTTTTAACCGAAACTTCGACAAAATATTATCCTATCTCAAAACAAAGAAATATATGTGATGGTACAATTTGCAGCAAAGGCAGGAGTAATTAGAATGTTATGACTTTTAGGATAAAAATATAAAAATATAGAAAATCTATTGTTAAAGTTTAATACCTGTTCGTTTAATTGTATTACTGAAGGTCATATACTCTTTGCATTGACTCCGTCTGCTGGACGGACTTAATTAAAGATTAAAATTATTCTTGACATATAAAAAAAAACACATTTTTCCTCTTGCCATCCAGCAGACGGAATGAATACGGCAAGGAAGGCAGGTAATGTGTAGTCGGTAGGTTGATTCACATTATTATTATTATTATTAAATAATATATAATATAATATATATATGAAATATTATTTCAATTATTTTAAATATTTTATTCAATATTCGACTGGGGAAAACGTAACGTTACAATTGGCGCGCGCTAAGTTAATTTCTCTAGTTCGCAACGGTCGGGAGAAAGATAGCCAATAGACTGGGTCGAAAAAATAAAAACTTGGAATTTCAATTTCGGACCAACGGGAAGAGGTGTATTTTCATATCACAATTTCCTAAGAAAAAACTTTTTGAAGTCGAATGATGTGAAGGCCTGCCCCACGCGAAAAATGTACAATAAAAAGGGGTTTTCTCATTTTTCCCTGGAAGTATTGATTTTATTAAAAATGTTAAGAAAAATGTTTGTAGATCCCGGCGAAATACATCTTTTTTATTCTACTTATTTTTGCGTACGACGAGTTGTTTTCAAGAAAAATCGAAATAACGATTCAAAAAAGTGGAAAATGCAATATTAAAGTAAATTCTGCAACCTTAAACAGGTAAATTCTTATTTACTGTCAGTTTATATACTGAGATGCAGCTCTCTGCTCAATTCAATGATATAAAGAAGAACCCAGGACTCACGACGAGGACGTGGTTGCATACTGAGTCCCACTGCAGCCCGTCCCAACCACCCACCTTTCAGGGCTTAATACTATATGCTACTCCTTACCTCGGTTTCTTTTTGGAAAATTTGTGATCTGCTTTCGTTTCTATCTTCGGAATTTTCCGTCTTCATCGCAACCGTGTCCTTATGAACCCATCTCGATTTTTTTCTCCACAAACAGAAGCTGCAACTTCTGTTACTGCTTTGACGCACCGTTCTACACTTTGAGTGTGGCATGAAAAGCGGAGAGCTTCATTCACAAGGGGATGCCTTCGATTATTAACGAAAGATCTAAGATCATCATCATCAATATGAGTAAGAACTGATGGAACTGTAAATGTGTTGAAGTTTTGTTTCTTCCAATCTACCATGTCGTAATATTCTGTTGCGTTGAAGTTTAATTTTGTTGTTTGAAAAGTTCGAAACGGAAGTTGACTGATATGTTTTTTCGGGGTATTACTCTTTTTCTAGACACTTTTTCCTTATCCTGCTGTTGGTTTGGTTCTTGAATTACGAGTTTTTACTTTTTCTCATCGTTTTTTGATTTCAGTATAATTTGCAATCCCTTTTTTCTCACGAATAGCGTATCATCATAAATCATAGCCAGTAAAATCGTTTCAGGGTGTGCGCAGAAACTATTTCTTTCAATGACTTCGTATACCAGCATCCCTGAGTGAGCCGGAAGGTATTTTAAACGGACGATCTTTTCTCAAACGTGTTTTGCAGCAAACTGTATTGTCGGTTTACTTTTGATTAGAAACCAGCACGGTGCGTAAACTCTAAAAATGGAAGTCAGCAATAATACCAGGTTTTCTGATGAATTTTCTGGGGAAACGTAGAGTCGTAGATCACTATTACCAGTTGTTAACCAACGTGCATGATTCAGTGTACCAGGATTAAGAGCTGCGAGATCAGGTGGACAGTATCCAGAAACAAGTGTATGGCACATTCAATACAGATATGTTTGTTCTGTACTAAAATCTCCAAGAACCTCAGCTGAAAGTTCTGGTACTTCTGCTTCAATTACTTTGACGTTGACAATACGCAACAATTCGCAATTTTCTAATGGTCTAACTATTGGACCCGATAGCGTGTTTGCTCCACAAGTCTTACTGAACTGGCCACTGCAGGGGTTTCTTTAAGGTGACCTGTAAACGCCTGACAACTCCACCTTCGCTTCCTGTGTTAACTGGCGTTCCGTCACAACCAACAACTGCAAGGTTTTCAATCTTTGCTTGTTTCTGCTCGAAAAATTCAGGAAATCAGTTGATCTGGTGTTCGAATCCCAGTGGAGCGAGAGGAGAGAGATCCTTTTTTTCTGAATAAATTTGAATGTAATAAAAATTTTGATTCTATACCTCCATCTAGCCTGTATGACGGAAATAATTTTTCTGTATTAGAGCATTTAACTTGAGTCGATAATGTAGATTTCCATTATTCACAGTATGTGTGACTGGATTTCTCAATGGATCGATAATTACCATCTCCGATGATAATACAGATTCCTATTTATAAATTTAAATTAGTATATCTACAAGGGGTGGTTGGTAATAAGTTGATAAAGCCCCAGAGGGCACAACATTTGGCGACGTCTTTAGGGCATCGTTACGACATCTTCACAACAACTTCACGACATCCTATGTCCATTTCTTTAAGGTGTCTTTGCGATATCGTAAAGACGTCGTACGATCTGATGATGTCCTTACGATATCGTAAAGACGCCTTAACGGCATGGGCATAGGATGTTGTAAAGTTGTCGTCAAGAATGTCGTAACAATGTCGTAAAGACGTCGTCAAATTTGGTGTCCACTGGGATGATACAAACGCATCTATTAAAGCATGTGTCAGTAAAGGAATTAGTATGTTCTTATTATTCTCTAGAATCATTTCATTTCCTGAACTACGGATTGAACGATGTTCAAGACAACCTGTAGGTCACAATTCTTAATCGATTTTCAATTTTTTTTCAGAAAAGTCAGCATTAAATTCTTAAGAAATCTGTGGAGGCCAATTTTCAAATTTTTGTTTGTTTGAATTTTTATAGAGCTGCAAATAGCGAAAAAAATGTTGATTTATTGAATTTTTCTTTTTAATTCTCTGTGCAAATTGTTGTCAGTAGCAACAGGCCTCAGGTTTGATGCACAAGGGTCGGTGGAAGGAAAAAAATGTGTTTATATGTTAAATTATTTGTTATAAACCAATATTTTCAACAAACAGCCAGTATGATGGATTAGGTTTTTGTGAAGTATATTTATGCATCGAAATCGCTGGTTCAGAGCAACAAGGTGAAATTTGATCATAAGAATGTAGTATCCGATATAATTTGTTAACTTCATAAACAAATAATATGAACAAATGCATGATTTGAACAGTTTTAGGCAGGAACAAACCGAATTTTCTTCCGATTGTCTTCAAATCGCATAGCCTGTGATGCACATTGATGTATTTTTGTCTTAGATATTTTTGTCTTGATATAATTCGTTGAATCCATCAAAAATTATTATAAACAAATACATGATTTGAACAGTTTTAGGCAGGAAGTAACCGAATTTTCTTCCGATTGTCTTCGAATCTCATTGCCTGTGAGTAGATATACAGAGCTATAGGACGTCCTATGATTGGTCGAGAGGCGTGGCCTAAAAGTAGGGTGGGGGTAGGAGAGGGGTGTGGTCTCTCCTGATTGGTCGAGGGGCGTGGTCTGAAAACTAAATGGCGTGGCTTAAAACAAAATGGCGGTCATTAGAAGGTATGGCCTACAATCAAAATGGCGGTTTTCCTAATTGATCAAATTAATGATTTCGAGTTGGAAACGGGGACGGGTCACACATGATTCCATTGAGTGGATGATTCTCAGCTTGGAAAAGGGGAGGGGGTCCCATCCCTTCCTTCGAATGAATGTATCGAAGCTGGAAAAAGGGGTGGGGGGCCCGACCCTCTCCCTGTGCGAACCTGGGATTTTTCATAAATGGAAACGTTCCACCTCAAAAAGGGGAGAGGGCCCCACCCCCTCCCTGTTAGCCTAAGAGTAGAGGATGTAAGCTATTAAGTTGGAATAGGTGAGAACTAATTATAACGCAAATTAATTATCCTAATCTTATTTTCCATTAAGGTTGACAAATGAGTGTTAAAATGTGTGTGAAAAAAAATTATTGAAGAAAAATGTGGTAGAAAAAAATGTTTGAAAAAAAATTGGGTGAAAAAAAATTGTTAAAAAAAAATTTGGTGAAGAAAAAACATTGAAAAAAAAATCATTAAAAGATTTGTTTAAGTAAAATCTAAATTTATTTCAAGAAATACCAACACCAGTGTTTAAAGTTACCTATGCTAGTGTCTAAAGTAAATCATCTCGAAAGTGCGCATGCGCAGCTTTTTCACCAGTGTCTAAAGTAAGACATCCTCAAACTGCGCATGCGCGCAAATCGTTTCGCACACAGTTTGCTCTAATGAGGTCCTTTGGGCACCATTTAGAAGCATGAAAACGTCAACTTTTGAGGTGGGTGTTGCAAAAAGAACATTTATTGAAGTAAAAGGAAAATGAACACTGAAAAACCTTACAAAAGTCGTGGATCCCAGAAATGCTCAAAAGATCGCCATAGTGACCCGCTACTTTCAAAATGGCCGCTTGAGACTCTCGCGCTTGTAACACGTATCCTGACGTGCATAAGGCGTGCCTACACCGCGGTTTCGTTGAGGAGCGCCCGCCTCAACTAACTATAGTAAGGGATTTAAGTCAGGCGTGCCCACGCCTGGGTGTCGCGGGAGTCTCGGTCGGCACTAATACACTCTACTTCTATTGCACATGCGGTCCCGCAAGTCACATCGTGTGGAGGCCGAGAAGTGAAAACTGAATTGTTGAGGAACTAATGAAGAGGCCACTCACCTTGCAACCATTCAGCATATTCCTCCTCATGAGTTTCCATTTTTCTCTTTGTTCTGATAAGACTTCCAAAATTCAGTCTCTTTTTATCTCCCCGGTCCGCTTACGCCGGGTGTACCGCCGTCAAGTCAAGGAACATAAGTGACAGGTCCCGCGTTCTTCTCCGCTTCCTTCCTTCTCGACTCTTCGGGTCGCGCCTGTCGATTGGTCGGTTAGAGTAAAGATGGCTGGCCTGTCGATCTCGGCCAATGGGTGCCTTTGTACTTCTGCTGCGTACTGCACATTGGTCCTCACGCGCTACTTCGAACGTTGCCGTTTACTGATTCTTAGCAGCGTGGGGTCGTCCAGCCATGCCGCGTTGCAGGGCTTGTCGACTCTGTTACGTACTGCCTCCGACACTGCTGGTGGAGCTTAATGGTGTATGGTTGCAGGGCTGACTCGTCCTGACTCGTTGATCGATTTAGTACCGCTACTCGCCGCCGGTCGTGGCGCTGGGATATGACGTCGACGGCAAAACATGGTTGCCAATTGTGGCACCTTCCCACTTCGTTGGCGAAACATGACCGTCTGTTGCGTTATAGTATCGGCGATGGAAAATGGCAGCTAGTTGTGGCACTTCCCCACTTCGCCGGTGAAACATGTTCGTCGGGTAGTGACGCCATATCATGGTGTCGGCGATGGAAAATGGCAGCAAGGTGTGGCACCTCCCCACTTCTTCGGTGAGACATGGTTTTCCGGTAGTGACGCCATGTCATGCGCGGGACTGGTGCGCCGTGTTGGTTTCGCTCCATCCTCCCGTCCTGCTTCTTTGGTGTTGGCTTTATTCGCTGTCTGCTCAGTATTTACGAACTGTCAGTTTAATATTCAGTTTCGATCTCGACCCCGTTTACGCGCTCCTGACAGTACGGTAAGAGTGTTCCTATTAATTTTCTCTGGCCGACCGTTCCTCGAGTTCCGAGGTTAGGTACGGCTTCGGCGAAACCCCGGAAAGTTGTTTTCACAACTTGCTGCGTTTTCTCGAACACTTCGCTACCATATATATATATATATATTTTTCTATTCCTTTCGAATAGAACTGAAGGGCCTATGACAAAGCCACCGAACGCGTCCTCGGGTTGCGGATAGAGGACTTCTGCGAACAGCTCCTTGAAAAGAGAATGCACGGGCACCTTCCACCGAAATGTGAAGTATCAGTCGATGTCCTATGAGCTAACGTTTGCTTTCCTCAAATCACCCGGATTGAATTCGGGCACGGGGGGTTTCATTTTTGCGTGTCAAGACGGTGTCATTTCAACTTTAGCATACTGTCGCCATATTTTGAGCTAAGACATTCCCGATCATAGCTGCAGAGCGTGTCATGCACACCGCGTGCACCTTGGACACGTAATATCTCCTTGTCCAACTCATGCAGGAGCGACGCACATCCAAAGACGCAATGCAGCGATAAGAGTGCTTTATATTACCATCTCTGTTACTCTGACGGCATTCGCCCCGATACCGCTTATGGAACGAGACATAGTAATATAGTTTACGGGATACTCAACATTAAAAAATGCCATCCATTTTTTAGCGTCTCTTGTGGTTTAGGAGATATTTGCAACTGAAGATTATGCTCAACGTTCCCTATTGAACTCCACGTAGAATTCCAACTAGAATTTCACGTAAAACTCAGCGTCTAAGCTTCAAGTCAGCTTACCAATTTTGAAAATGCTGTAATTTGCAATTTTGACCACCAAATATTAAAAACCTTCAGATAATAACCACCAAATTATTCCATCAAAAAGGAATACGACATTTTTTACTATGCTCGACCGAGAAGACCTGTAAACATACCTTTAGGTGAAAACAATCGAACATCTCAATCTGAAACACCACAACGCCGTACTTTGAAGTGCGATAAAATAGATTTTTCCTTTCTCATTATATGTTGGAGAGAAAAAACACGTTTATGGCCGGCCTATCTCTTTCTAAAGCCGAAGGGTAGAAAGAGACAGTTCACCCACCCAAGTCTTCCGTTTCTCTAATCATTCCTACCAATTAGGGCTGGTCGATGACGATCATGAGCATATCAGACCGTTCATCGAACCACCGATGCAGGCTTGTAAGGGACCATATTATAAACTGACATGGATTTTGAACTATGTCTTACGATTTACGCGATATTAAATACTAATAATAGCAATAACGGTAATTCCTATTAAGAACATTCCAGGGACGTTTCACGGAGCGACCTAAGAACGACCGCCTTCTCCATTTTCCCCGCAAGTTTCTTAGCATTTCGTCGACACGCGAAAATGCTGTTTAGGCTATTAACGAGTGAAAACTTGGCACCTCCAAGAGCACCGATGGTCAGGACGACTAGCTCAATGGAAAATTAAGGGTATACCCGTCGCAACTTCTTTATGAGGTCTTCATACCTCTCTTCCTTTTCACTCTCCTTGACTGTGATGTTATCGTCGACTGGTGCCGCAAATTTAAAAAGAACATGGTTCGTTTCTCGAAGTCAAGGAGAACTATGTCAGGCCTGGAGTGCGAGAAAGAAGCAATTGTAGAGAATATGAAGTTTCAGTATATGCGGCACTTCTCATTTTCGACAACTGACTCTATTTCCCTAGGAGCGTTTGGCGGAGCGGTATCAGGGCGAATGCCGTCAGAGTAACAGAGATGGTAATATAAAGCACTCTTAATGCTGCATTGCGTTTTTGGATGTGCGTCGCTCCTGCATGAGTTGGACAAGGAGATATTACGTGTTCTAGGTGCACGCGGTATGCATGACACGCTCTGCAGCTATCATCGGGAATGTCTTAGCTCAAAATTTGGCGACAGTATGCTAAAATTGAAATGACACCGTCTTGACACGAAAAAATGAAAGCCCCCGTGCCCGAATTCAATCCGGGTGATTTGAGGAAAGCAAACGTTAGCTCATAGGACATCGACTCATACTTCACATTTCGGTGGAAGGTGCCCGTGCATTCTCTTTTCAAGGAGCTGTTCGCAGAAGCACAGTTGTCCGTCTGGCCATCGACGTGCACAGTTGGGCACGTGCAAAGTTGCTACGTGCAAAGTTGACCCCATCCCTATGCGCTCTACGTGCACACTGATCCCCCTTTCTTTAGAAAAAACTCGATTTACTTTCCAGCATTTTGTTACAAATGGCTGGCTACGAATGGCTGGGTATCAATAATAGACATATCAGATATGCATATTGTGAACTGTGCACACTAGCTGTGCACATTAAATTTAAGTGGTCAACTCTGCACATATAATGCACCAAATGAGAGTCTGCACATTAAGTTTAAACATATATTTCACCACGTAAAAGTCTTTACATTCGGTGTACACATTCAAACCAACACATTCAAACCAACACATTTAATCCACCACGTGAAAGTATAAACATTAAATAGTAAGTCGAAAAAGTCTATACATCAAAGTCTATGCATTAAAGTCCACACATAATAACTCTGCACATTTATTCTATTTAATTGTACACTTTATTACCTGAAAAGTCTACACGTTCCAATGTGCACATTATATTGTACACGTTCAACTGTGCAAATTAAAGTCTACGAGTTAAAACTGTACACATGAAACTCTGCACATTGAAGTATATAATGCGTTAAATCTAAATAAAATATAATTTTCATCGGTAAATGTTTATTATGACTCATAAGTTTGCAGGGAAATTCTCTGCAAAAAAATCACCTGTTTACTTTCTTGTGAATGCACCTCAGCGATATTGTTTTATGTAGCTAAAGAATGATTAGGAATAGTATTCATAGTAATAAGAGTATCTATAACAATAGATGGAAGCCTCGATGGTTCAGGTGGTTACTCGCTCGGTCTTCATGTTAGAGGTCCGCGGTTCGATCCCTGAGTCTGTAACTTTGAAATTTTTTCCATATAATTTTACCGCATTTTTAATGGTTCTAATCCCACTTTAAGCTGTAGGTCCCCCATCATGCAATTGGCTGCAACCTAGTCCGACACTATATTTTTCCAATGCATTTTGGCCTGCTAAACTTAAAAATGGAATTGCAAATTTTTTTTCTGGATTGGTTTTCAAAAGCTTGTATGTTTATTTTCGTCTAAACAATGACTTTTTTCTTAATATTTCGGTTTACTGTACCGCCACTACCATATTGATCAAGGAAAATGGCACTAATACTCGTTGCAGATTCTATGATCCTTACCTTGATACCTTTTGCAACAAGATTGGTTGTTTCTAACTTGAGATATGGTTCACAGAGTAAGGCTATCATCAAAAAAAAACTTAATTTTCAAAATTTATATTTTGAAAACCAATCCATAAAAAAATTTCAATGCGATTTTCAAGTTTAGCAGGCCAAAATGCATTATAAAAATATAGCGGCACTAAATGTACAAAATGACTTTCACATATTGGACTGTAATTATCTGTCTGAGTTTTTTTTTATTGATGGTGGCCTAAACAAACATCTAGGGGTAGCTACTGTCACCTTTAATGCTCGCAGTTGATGTGTAAGAACAACAGCAGTAAAATACTAAATCTAAACTATACATTATATACCCAATTTTGTGACTGATACAACATCGTCGCAAGAGATTTGAAATAGCGTATTAAATTGATAACATCTATATCTCATAAGGCGCTTGACTTAGTCCGTGGCTACATTGTAAAAAAAGCTTTGGTGATATTTATAATCAGCTAGTAATTATACGTGCAGTGTATTTTCAATTATAATGTATAACCTGATTAATTTACGATACTACAGTACTTATTTGCAATCTAGTGTGATTTGACTTCAGGTAACAATGTCAAAATAAAACGAAGGTTGTTTCATTTGCAGTCGACTGTAATATTACTACGTCCGATGATGGAAATTATTCGATCGGCTGTTTATGTTATGTTTATGTTATGTTTATGTTATGTTTATGTTATGTTTATGTTATGTTTATGTTATGTTTATGTTATATTTATGCTATGTTCATGGTATGTTATGTTTATGTATTTTAATAATGTGTATGTTAAACAAACTTTTTCAATTTCAAATAAGATTGAGAAGTATTTTAAAATTCTTTTTCATGGAGAGAAAATATTTATCAGTGAAAAAGTTCTAGAAGTAAAAATATAATAGGACAATCAACGAGGAACAAATATGACCCTGACTTGGAATTAATTCTAACTAAGCTAAATTGTTGCATGTAACTTCTAGATGGTATGCTTAACCACCAAAAAACTATTCTTGCCTGATTTATTAATCATTACGAATACTTTTCTTAATGCCAGTGAACCTAAATGGTGACTATAAACATTTCTGCAGGTTACCCACCACTTCATTATGAAGAAATTTGCGATAAATTAATTATCACTTTCGTTAGTAAATTTTTTTCTTCCATCTTCAGCTCTAAATTTGGTACACTTAATTCGTTGCCTGAGGGTAGGGATTTCGCGAAACATTTGCTTCACTTCTCTACAAGATACCTGCAAAATTTGAATAATTTTCCATAATTACATTCTCATCATAATGAAAAGGTATTGTTTGTATTTAAAAACTGACTATCGCAGAGTTGGTTAAATCTCCACGTTTCGAGACACTCTAAATCCGAAAAAAAAATTATTTTCGACGGCGTCTGTCTGTCTGTCGTCGTCGTCGTCGTTGTTATCGTCATTGTCTGTATACCAGATAACTTCCGAAAGACTAGTTGGATTATGTTGCAATTTAGCACACAGTTTCAGGGACCAAAACGAAAAATCAAATTCGTTAACTAGCGATTTTAGATAAAAATAAAAAAGTTGGAGTATTTTCAAAATTTCAGAATTTGCTCAATAATATATTTATCTAGCGCTGCGCTCGGTCTTTGTCCTTCTCCCATATTTGTGCACAGATCTTTAATAATTCGACAACTGTAATTTGATGATTGTGAATTTCCTTTTGTTAAAGCACCTTTGGCTTTAACGAACACATTTTCATCACATATCTCGTGCTTTGCGTATCTCGCGAATTCCTAATTCAGATATTGCAAAATAAAGTACAAATTTGATTTATCATGATTACTTTAATATTTTTTTCTTATTTTGCATTATACTTTATTCTCAACTAACCTGACAAATTTATCATTTGTGTAAAATTTGACCCCTCCCCCTTTTTGTCAAATGTCCACGTCTTGAGACCTTCTGATTCCAAAAAACAGGTTTTCGCGAATGTGTACGTGTGTGTCTGTAGATTTTTAGTCTATTAGCACGATAACTTTTGATAAAATTGACATATTGGATAGGACATTGATATACTCTTTAGTGTCCTAAACTGGAGACAAGTTCGCAGTTCATAAACATACGAACAATTTATCCTTATGACGTTTTTTGATAAAAACAAATTAACAGAGTTATAGCATTTACAAAATTAAAAAAAACAAACGAAATTGTTAAGCCAAACAGCTCACGATATAAAAAAAAAGTAAAGGGGAGAAAAAAGTTACTTTTCAAACACCCTACACTATTGAAGTCAATTCATATATGAATGTGTTATTTTGGTCATACGGTCCATTAAAATTAATAGTGGATTCAGTTGACAAGAATCATGCTTTATTCGTCAATTTCATTAAAAACCAACGTACGTTTCGACCTTGTTGCAGGACTTCTTCAAGGTAATATATAACCTATAAGTTAATATAATTTACATAGATGTATATATATATATATTAAAAACTAAAGGTTAGCAACCACCGCAGGGTCCCACTGGGAGCAACTGTCATCTAAAAAATGACATCAAACACCAGGAAGAGGGTCACCATTTGGTAAACAGTCGAATTGGAAACTCAACTCTGCAATAACAAGAAACAGAAAAGTATGTTTCTTTATAGTAGATGTCTGCAAATAAAACGTGTTCGTATTATAACAGAAACAGCGATCAATATAGTGTAGAATTCATCCCAATTTTTAATTTAAAAAAATATTTCTAGAACTTAAGTAGCTGAAAATGTCAAAGGATATTATTTTTTCAGCTGAAATGTGTAAATACCCTGATATTCTCAAAATAATAATGAATTAATAAACAAATAAGCGATCATCCACAAATTACGCAACAAGTTTTTGTGAAATCTCAACCCTCTCTACCCGAGTGTAATATACCCTAGAATATACCCTAGAATTTGAAGCATGAGGGGAAAAAGTGGGGGGATTGCGTGGAAGAGGAATAAGGTGAGGAATGGGAATGTAGTATGGAAATAAGACTGAGTAGTTTTGACGAGAAGAGGGGAAATAAATTCAGATTAAATTCGTACAAATTCTGATTTGCGGATAGGTAAAAAAATATACTTAAGATTATAGATATATTATTGTATTCACCAATAGAATTGAAGATAGCCGCCAAAAATAAGACGAGAGTATTCAGAATTCTCATTTTTTCTAAATAAAGAAAACACGGGTTATTGTATGAATGAATGGGTCGAATAACAAATTATTTAATGAATACTTTAGAACTTTATTCGTTTATATCATACTATGTAGTCTTTATCTCAAAGATTGTTAACGTCAAGTATATCTTTCTGAGATATTTGCATGTCATTAAAGTCAGTTTCAAGGGAAAAATTCAGTGATTAAATGCGCTGAATCTGATATCAGATTTTATAATTTCTTAGGTCTTATGTAAATCTGATAATAAAAGGCGCAATTTTTTTTCTAAACTTTGCCTTCTGTTCGCTTCTAAAATAAGTAATAATTAACAATGAGAATATTTTCTCGATTTTGTGAATAATTTTTAATAATGATTATTTTTAAACTCCAGATAACTTTAGTCCATCTTAAGCTTTTCGCTTAAATCGCATTATCAAGGTTATCCATATAAATATCTAATTGATTAATATCACTTCGAAGGCAATAGTTGGTTAAAAGCCTGAAAATGGGCTGAGTGTATGACCCTAGTAAAAATGACAGTTAGGAATCAATAGAAGCTGTTTAGAATACGTATAGGATGCAGATGGCATCTTAAATGGTCCTAACTGGTTTCTAATAGGATTCTCATTTTAAATTGCTTTCTAAGCGGTCTTATTTGGTACTTACGTGCTTTTGTTAAATTTTTCTAATTGGATCTAAGTGGGTACTATGAGGTATTCTTTTACACGACATATTAGTAAGTACAAAATTGTTTTTCTAATAGGTTCTATCATATCTTTTACTGGACCTTCATAACGAAATTACACGGATTAAAATTCGAAGCGTTGTCTTTTGAGCGGATCTATCAGGTACCTATTTGGTTCTGCTTCATTCAAAATGCTGCAAGTACGCAATTGCTTTCCTAACAGGTTCTAGAAGGTATTTTATTGGAACTTCGGAATTAAATTATTAGGAAAAAAATTCGAAGTGATGTGTTTTAAGCGGGTCTAATAGGTACCTATTGGGTTCTGCTTTATTCAAAATATTACAAGTATGAAATGGCTTCCCTAACAGGTTATATTAGGATTTTAGTGGACTGTTGAAATCGAATTGATCGGATTAAAATTTGAAGAGACATACTTCAAGCGCCTCTATTAGAAACATAATGGGATCTGCTTTATTCCAAGTGCTATAATTACGAAATTGCTTCCCTAATAGGTTCTATTAGGTACTTGAGTAGACCTTCAGATTCAACCCTACCAAAAATGCCCATGAAACTTTACGCCTGCTACATGAAACTTTACGCCCGCTACACATACGCTGCACCCCGCAAGTGAGAATATGGAGGAAATGATCTTTATCTTTGAAAAAATTGTATTGCTAGACCCGACAGTCTCCCTTCTGCAAAGTATGCTACTTCATCCTTTCACCTATAATCTAAAATTGTGAAGTACAACAAACATCCTCTATCTGCTTCACATGCTTGTTTTCAAGGAGGGGGACAAAAAGCATGGTGTTTCTGAAGGCCCTAAAGCTATTTTGCCTCGTGTGACTGCTGTCCTCGCTTCGCTTCGCTCGGGTAGCAAATTCACACTCGTCAAAATAGCCTTCTTTACGCGCTCGATACACAATATACTATTTTCGAATTAATTTTTTTTTGTACAGACCCCCCCCCCTCTCTCTCGCGCGCGTGCTCTCTCTCTCTCTCTCCCTCTCTCTCTCTCTCTCTCTCTCTCTTGCACAAGCTTCATGCCTTACTGTCATTTTTGTTATGAGTTGAAAGTTCATTTTTCTGAATCAGGAGTTCTAGATGAAGATAACTTATGCATTATTTCATTATTATTATTAAAGAAATAACTGAAAAATCCTTAACAAGAGTTTGATTTCACTACTCACTTTTTTTATGAATACATTGTTATTTTATGTTTCGTCTCATCTCCCTTTGCTATACATATCCAGCTTATATATTATTTTCTGCTAAAGAACATTTTTCGTTGCAAGTTTCTTAAATTAAAAAAGCCTTTTTCAAATTAAAAAAAAAATTAATCTTACACTTAATATTAGATAACTACTTAAATGTTATACATTAAAAATCTCAAAATCTAAAAGTATTTTTGATTAAAAATTTTTCAAACTGAATACAATTTATAGTTTTTTAGATAACCATTTTTGTTATTTCAAGAACAAAATCATACACTCGTTGAATATTCAGGATTCATAAATCCTGGAAGTGTTCATCAATGCAAGGAATGATGTCTTTCAAAACTCACAGCTGATTAGTCTTGGATTTTTTTACCATTGAAAAATGCAATAATGAGAGTAAAGTGAGTATTGAAAGTTTCATATGCCTTGATCTCTAAGGTGATGCTGCATCGAGGATGACTTGACAACAATTTTTATTACTTTGGTTGAATTTCCAGTTCTGGTGAACAATTCTTGATCCATATTTCGTTTTGTGAAGTTTTATGATAGTGATTCCATGAACTCTGTTCAATTCCAGCTCTTTTATTACTTTTTTCATTGGAGAGAACGTCTTTTGCGTTGAACAACAAAATTGAGTTTTTTTAAATTAATTTTTTTAAATATATCCAGAGTTTTCAATCTTTTCTTTGTTAACTTGCGAAGCTTACTAAAATTATGTGTATTAATTAAGGATCAATGTCCGATAGGTTGGTTCGAAAATAAATACTTTTGGAATTCGAAATCGCTACATCGCGGAAAAGTAGCGTATTGGGGTCCTAAAATAGTATAATTAATTTGGAATCAATCGTCATGCAGCTTGGTTACCCGCGCTCAAAAAAAATAATGTTTCAAATATTTCTCGTTTACAGAGTTTTTAAATTTTATTGAGTTTCAATTTTATTTTACATACCTGGAGGTAAGAAAAGTCTTCTCAATTTTTTCGGATTTTAATCTATCATTTTCTGGAAGATAATTCCTATTTAATTTACCATTGTTTATGCAAATTTTTTTAACGCCTTTGCACATAGAAGGAGAATTATTTGAGGTACATGAAAACTTTTTAGTGACAAAAATGCATTAGAAAAAAATCACCAAGACCCAGGAATTCTTTATTTTGTTTATACTCTCTCCCTTTTACGGGTTTGAGAGTCTTTACATAACAATTACATATATTCGTACAAAGAATTAAAATCATTTGTCAAAACACTTTCTAATTAAATAAAAATTGTAAAAAACAGAGCTTGTCTGTACATTTGCCATGTCTTTGTTGACAATTTCAGGTTTCCATGCCACCCAGCGTCACCTACAACTCAGCTTACACAAAAAAGCTGCGTGAACTAACCGAAATACACGGACGATGCATAGGGCTGGAGTGCACCAGCAAATGTGCAGATGATTTCAGCTCGATATTGTATTTTCCTGACGCTTAACGCTTGACCTCTGTACTTCTCTGACCTTTCATAATTGAAGGTCAAACCATTGACAATTGTAATTTGGTCATTTCAAATTCCCCATTGCTAAAGCTCCTTTCTCTTCAACAAATACATTCCACGTGTCTCGCGCTTCGTACCCGATTAAAGTATGTCCAAAATGCGAAATTTTCTATATTATGCTGAACTATATCCTATCATAAAAAGTTGGTATGTCGTCGCTCGTTCCTAGCTTGGCATACTGTTATGTTAGTCTGTTGTACTGCGCATTTGTTGTGCCAGCATCTGGCTTGGCTCGTAGATCCGAGGCGAGTGCCTTCGAGTCGCGACGATTATCGGATCTGCTTACATTATTGATAAGAAGATTTATACTGATAAGTTACTGCGATGGTACAGAATTCGGCTGGAGACGGTTTTTTTTATTATAATTATAAATATTGGAAAATTATGAATATTTAGAAATTAATTTTATTTTTATTTTAGTTTCGTTTTCGATGATTATTATTTCTGTTAAATTTAAACTACTTTTTAAATCTTAAGCAATTGAAAATATTATTTCATCCTGGGCTAATTATTATTCAAGACAAAATTACAGTTACAATAAATATTTTGGCTCATTTCTTAATGTTTCATTTTAAAATTATATAGTTTCAGTTTTTTTTCGAGAATAATTTTTTTTATTAGAATAATAAACAATACAAATAAGGAATATTTAAAAATGTATCTGAATTATTTTTTGAATTTTAAAAAGTTTAGAAAATTAAAAAAAATGTGTTAATCCTTTGCTTATTTATCCATAAAGAACAGGGAGTCAACTAAGAATATCTTTTCGATGACTTTTTTCTATGATTCTTGGTAAATTCCCAAGAATGATTAATTATTTAAACAATTTTCATGAACAAATTCAGAGCTTGGCTATTTCCCAACCAATAGACTTTTGGCTATTTTTCAGCGAATAGGTTTTTGGCTACTTTTCAACGAACAGGCTCAATTTTTACAGAATTAACTAAGAATATCTTCCCGATGACTTTTTTGTATAATGCTTCGAAAATTTCCAAGAATTATTAATTATTTAAACAATTTTTCGAATATGATCAATTAATTTAGGGTATCAAAAAAGAATGTATTTCCAATCACTCTTTTCTAGGATTCTTTGCAAATATAAAATAATTATTAATTATTTTAACAATTTTCATAAACGTATTCAGAGTTTGGCTATTTTTCAAGAAACAGGCGATAAGTGCTAAATAAAATCAAAAACTGCATTAGTACCAAAAGGTCAACATAATACTAAATACTGTTATCAATGGTAATTTTGAGTAAATTATTTGAATTATTGCATAAACACTTGAAAAATGCGATTTTTAAATGATAGTAAGAGGGCGCTTTCCTGATACTTAGTGGTCTTCTAATCCATTTACATGCCCCTCTAACCTTATAAACGATCTTCGGAGTTTACATGTTCTGTGCTTTGGTATTTTTAAAGCTAAGTTCCTCTCACGAAGTCTGGCATGATTGTGATGTTTTTTATCAATAAAAGTAAGATTTCAAATTTTGTTAAACCACCCGCCATATATTAATAATCGGAGTAAGTAGTCAAACGGCCAGTTGGGGGGAAATAATCAACAGAAGAGAAAGTCCAGTGATATATATTCGGTAGTATAGATGAAAAAGAAAAAAATCTAGACAGTATTTGTTTTCTTGATTTGTTTTTCACTTTTCCTGTAATTAGTTCTTTAATTCATTTTCTTGAGCCTTCAAGGGCGTGGAACCATTTTTAATTGGTTTGCATAATATTATCGCGCACTGCTCCTTTGTCGCTTCGCTGCTGGTATTTCACGCATAGGTGAGCAACCCTCTCTCGACCCCGCGGGCTTCTCTCTCACCCGAAATTGCCAATGTTCTTTAAAAGTTTAAGCTATATATATTTCTCCAAGTTTTGAACCAAACAATGTTTCTACAAATCTATATTTCACATAGACTTATAAAGTCCTTAGACTGAATTAACAGAACTCAGTAAAAGTTAATTCTCTGTTTTCAGATGATTCTGTTCCTCTAGTCTACGTTATGAACAAAAAAATAAGTAACATACTTCGCTTAGATTTAGGAAATTGACGGAATAGAACATTATGACTGTATAGAGATGAATAAAAGTATAAAATCTTCAATAAAAACATTTGTTTTTATTCTCTCTATGTAAAAATTAATGTTCATCCTTTCCCCTATTTCCTCCTTTTTCGTGACATATCACCCTATTTCCCCTTTTTTAAACTCATTTTGCACTGTAACCCCTATAAATATTAGGCTCCAATGATATTTCATAAAGCTAAATATAGCTTTCCGGTTAAAGTGATAATGTTACAACATGTTCTACTTTATAATTAAACATTATTGGGCGGCGGACACCTATTATTGTGCCTTCGATTTCTTCTCTGGTCAATAGGGTAACCTTGCTGCTTTCCATGTTTATTTTCACCCGTTTTATAACCTTATTCTGATTCATATATATTCCAGCAAGAATATTATAAGTCTCTAATATTGCAAAGACGTCACCATTGGATGTTGACATTACAATTTGTTCTTGGGTTGGCACAGGCCCATACGTTTTCCTTCCAGTCATCACTTTAATTAGTTTATCAGCAGGAAAAGTGAATCTTCGTAGTTCGAATATCAGGTGCGGATTCATAAGGGAAGTAAGCCGAGTAAATGGAAGTTTTTCCATCCCACATTCATGTCCGTCCGGAGAAGGAAGCCTAGTGGGAGGAACTATGGACGTGAAAAGTGAAGGATGCCTGACAGGGGGTGACCTGGACCTTAAACGAAGACGATCAGGAGGAAGAGGCCTCTCAGGAGAATGATTTCTTTCAAAAGAAGAAGATGAAGGTCCGCCATGAGTATCGCCAGGAATAGGATCGCGATCAGGGAAAAATTTGAACGGTGTACTTGACTCTGCAACAAGAAAGAGAGGATTACATTTTTTAACGGTATTTCCTGCACTGAAAAACTATGACTATGATTCCACTAAAATTGCTAATATTGTACACATTTTGAAGTATCCTATTAACCTTTGTGAAAGAATACCCAAAGTTGAATCAAAAGAGCGGTTGCTTGAAGGAAATTGCAAGACGATTGTGCCAACTTCGTTATTTGTACGAAATTAGTGAGGAGACTTCGGGTCGGTTCGTGTTGGCTTGACCGGGTTTCGGCTTTCTTAAGTCGACTCGAAAACCCAAAATCACGGTCCGACCCGAAAACTCGAAAATCCAAAACTGGCCGGAAAACCCGAACCGGGCTGAAACATCAGCTACAAAGTTTTTCAATATTACGAAAACTTCCGATAAGGTATGGTAGGTTACAATAAGTAACTAGTAACCAGCAGAATTCAAAGCCTAAAAGATTGAATAATCCACTTTTTACATTCTGATCCAGAGAAGGTGTTAGATTTGTGTAAAATTTGACCCCCCCGGTTTTTGTCAAATGTCCACGTTTTGAGACCCCCTGCGGCTCGAAGCACTCGTCTACGTTTGCACACTCGCTTCGCTCGTGCGCTAACCACCGACTCATGCTTCGAGCCTCCGTCAATCTTATAATATTACTCAGCACAGAAAGGAGATTAATTTTTATCCATTATTTTACCTATCAACGCTTTTTTTGCAAAAGCTATTAGTCTCATCAAATAAGTGTTTGGAGAACTTTTATTCCTCTCCTTTTCGTCTACAAAAATCCAAAAGAAAATTTTCGAAAATATTGAACGGTAATATAATAATTATTTGATTATGAAAATTTAATTAATCGCTTATGTCTCGAGAATGCCATAAATGCCAGAAGGGTATCACGCAGATTCGGAATCAGGAGATCAGTCTGAACAAGAATCATTAACAACATTGCATATCAAACGCGAATGCGTCAGAAGTGGGTATGGCGTACGGACTACAGAGAGTATTAAAGAGCAAAGATATTATAAGCCTACATGCGGCACGGGGTATCAGAGTGGGGGAACTATATATATAAGACATCACATTTTCTGCCATATCGAGGTGCTGCCCTCACTGTACTACGAAATCGAGCGCTGATTTTCTCGTTCTTCGTCTAATATGACGGTAAAGCAGTAGAAAGATTTTTTATGATTAGAAAAATTTGACATGTATCGCTTCAGAAACACTGCACTTCCGAATATAATAATAAATAGCGCAAAGTCTAGGTACACCGAAAGTACATATTTGGAAAAAATAATAAAAATTTATAATGACAGAAGCACTGATATGATGGTAATATATAAACTGTATTGTGAGAGTCATACTCCCAAAAGATAATTATGTTTATAATTGTTAACAAAATTTTAAATCATAATTTTTTGTACTTTGAAGTTTAATTTTTATTACTAGACTGAACCGGAATTTAAGAGCATTTAAGAATATATAAAATTTTTGCAGCGTTGAAGCTTGAGACAGGCTTTTTTTACATAGCCTTTAAAAATGATAAAAAACGTATTCTCGAAAATCGAATTTTTATTTGAAAAACCTAAAAAGAAATGTTGAGATAAACCATAAACCAGTGCTGCAAAAAATGTTCTTGCATACTTTTTGAAATTAAATTAATAAAATATTTATACCAAAGAAAAAACTTTTCTACTGTTTTTTAAAAATTACAAAAAATTTCTCAAATATCGAATTGTTAATTAAAAAAAAAAAATTAAAAAGAAACTTCGAGGTAAATTAGTGCTGATTTGAATCCTACAAAGTTTACTTGAAAAATGTTATTAGGTTCGAAAAAAATTTAGGGAGAAATTTTTTTCCGTTTCAGACGCACGTGTTTTTACAATTATTTGTTTATACAATTTTTGTAGGATTATTTTTATTTTAAATTCAAACAATAATTTTTAAAAACTAAATTTTAAACAATAATTTCTTTGATAAAAATAGTTTATTATCGTATTTTTAATAAATAATATTTATTAAGAAACAATTTTTTAATTATTCAAATCCTGTAACTTTATAATTATGGATTATTCTAGTTCGGATATTTCATAATTTGGTAATTTTATGTCGGAAATTTTATCATTTTGGAATTTTAAAATTCAGTAATATTATGAACTGTTCAGGAATTTTTTTTAAATTTTATTATTCGGGAGCTTTACAGAGTCCGGAATTTTATTTTCGGGATATTTCAGTCGTCCCTAGAAGTACAGAAAATTTGATGCAATGATAGGTGAATTTAATAGGAATTATCCCTCAGAAAAAAAGATATTAAAATCCGAAAAAATTGGGTAGACTTTTTTGATATTATATATATATATATAAAAACTAAAGGTTAACAACCACCGCAGGGTCCCACTGAGAGTAACTGTCATCTAAAAAATGACATCGGCTCCCAGTTCGCGAATTTTATAATTCGGAAATGTTATTATTCGGGAATTTTACAATGTCGGGAATTTTATTATTCGGAAATATTACAGTGTCGGAAATTTTATTTTTCAAGATTTTTCAGGCGTCCCTTTATTATTCGGGAATTTTCCAATTCGGTAATATTATCAACTGTTCGGGAATTTTATCATTCGGAAATTTTACTATTCGAGAATTTTATTATTCGGGAATTTTCCAATTCGATAATATTATAAACTGTTTGGGAATTTTATAATTCGGGCATGTTATTATTAGGCAATTTTATTTTTAAGAATTTTTCAGTCGTCCCTTTATTATTCGGGAATTTTCCAATTCGGTAATATTATAAACTGTTCGGAAATTTTCCAATTCGGTAATATTATCAACTGTTCAGGAATTTTATCATTCGGAAATTTTATTCTTCGAGAATTTTATTATTCGGGAATTTTATTAGGAATTTTCAAATTCGTTAATATTATAAAATGTCGGGAATTTCGCAATTAAGAAATTTTATTTTTCGAGAATTTTATGAATAGGAAATTTTCAAATTCAGGAATTTTATAGCGTCAGGAATTTCATTTTTCGGGATTTTTCAGTCGTCCCTTTATTATTCGGGAATTTGCCAATTCGTAATAATATAAACTGTTCGGGAATGTTATTAGGAATTTCAAAATTCGGTAATATTATAAAATGTCGGGAATTTTGTAATTCAGAAATTTTATTATGTTGAAATTTTATTATTCGGCAATTTTATAAATCGGGAATTTTCAAATTCAGGAATTTTATAGCGTCGGGAATTTTGTTTTCCGGGATTTTTCAGATGTCCCTTTATTATTCGGGAATTTTCCAATTCGTAATATTATAAACTGTTTGGGAATTTTATCATTCGGGAATTTTATTATTCGGGAATTTTATTATTCTCGAATTTTATAATTCGGGAATGTTATTATCAGGCCATTTTATTTTAAAGAATTTTTCAGTCGTCCCTTTATTATTTTGGAATGTTCCAATTCGTTAATATTATAAACTGTTCTGAAAAAATTTTCCAACTCGGTAACATTATCAACTGTTCGGGAATTCTATCATTCGGAAATTTTACTACTCGAGAATTTTATTAATCGGGAATTTTATTATTCCGGAATTTTCCAATTCGGTAATATTATAAACTGTCTTTTACAATGACGAGAATTTTATTAATCGGGAATTTTATTATTCGGGAATTTAATTTTTCAGGATTTTTCAGTCAACCCTTAATTATTTGGGAATTTTCCAATTCGATAATATTATAAACTGTTCGGGGATTTTATTATTCAGGAATTTTATTATTCGCGAATTTTATAATTCGGAAATGTTATTTTTCGGGAATTTTACAATGTCGGGAATTTTATTATTCGGAAATATTACAGTGTCGGGAATTTTATTTTTCAAGATTTTTCAGGCGTCCCTTTATTATATGGGAATTTTCCAATTCGGTAATATTATAAACTGTTTGGGAATTTTATTATTCTTGAATTTTATAATTCGGAAATGTTATTGTTGAGCCATTTTATTTTTAAGAATTTTCCAGTCGTCCCTTTATTATTTTGGAATTTTCCAATTCGATAATATTATAAATTGTTTGGGACTTTTATTATTCGGGAATTTTATTATTCTCCAATTTTATAATTCGGCAATGTTATTAAGCAATTTTATTTTTGAGATTTTTTCAGTCGTCCCTTTATTATTTGGGAATTTTCCAATTCGATAATATTATCAACTGTTCGGGGATTTTATTATTCAGGAATTTTATTTTCGCGAATTTTATAATTCGGAAATGTTATTATTCGGGAATTTTACAATGTCGGGAATTTTATTATTCGGAAATATTGATACGATCAAATGATGACTAAATAGTCATTTTTCAGTCCAGAATAAAGAAAATTTGTAGAAAAATTATAATTTGAAGGAAAAAATACTTTTTAGTACAAGATAAAAAATTTTAATAACTATTTATGTTTTAATTTTCTTTGTTCACTTGCTTAACTATAAATATAATTTTCCTAGGTTTCTCAACAAAATTCTAAAAGGTTTTTGAAGATTATTATTTATAAGAATATTATATTATTTATGAAGATATGTCGAAAAAGTATCTAGAAAATTTCGAATTACGAAATTTTAACATAAATTTTAAGACCTTAAGATATATTTAAAACTTTTTGACGCTTGGACAAAACTTAAGAATATTTGATAAATGTTCGGAAATCATTTAAGGTTTTAAAATATATTTTATCTCTTCAAAATTCCAAAAATTTCTAAATATCTTTTAAACTGACTCGAGTTATTCCTAAAATTGTTTTAAAATCTTCTGGATTCATTTTCGACAATTTTTGACAATTTTGGAAATATTTTGAAATCTTTTTAAACATTCTCTTAACATGATTTAAAAAAATTAAGAATCACTTTAAATATTTTTTGAAATTTTTTAAAAACTTCTGAACATCTTTTAAAATGATTCAAATTTTTCCTGAAATTTTGAATAAATTCTGCAAAATTACAAAAATTGCCGTTAAGTCTTCTAGATTCTTTGTTAATAACATTTTGTAAATATGTTTTGACATTTTTTTTAAATATTCTCTTAAAATAAATGTTGTAAAATAAAAGACCATGAACAATTTTCCGAGAAATGACAAGAAAATTTTTTTTGTTTTAAATTAATTTAAAAAAATAATTTAATTTTCCTTCATCCTTTTTCAATTTTAAAACAGTTGTTCAAAACGTTAAGAACCGAATATTGTTGCCTTTGCTATTCAAGAATCATTTACAGTTTTAGGTTTCCCTTTTAGAATTAAAATTCCTCAGTTGGAAATTGCGATTTTTCACCTTTTTTAATCATGGACAGATTCAAGTAATACGATTTTTTGAGAAGAAAAAATTATACTAAGTTTATTTAAACTATGCTTTATCTAATATCATCAAGTCTTACCATCACCCAGATTAACTTGCATCACAGCAAAGGCACCTCTCCAGTTTTGCAAAGGGGCTTGGCTGCGAGGCACACAGGTATCTCGTTACAGGGACCCCAAGGCGGCCAAACCAATGGCCTGCATACTGATGAAGGGAGTTAACGCTGTCCCACTGTTTGAGCTATGTTCGAGAGACCAGATGGTGATAGCCACGGATCGCAAAGGAATAGGAAGGCTAGTTCTGGGAGCGGCTTAGTTTCCGTATGAAAGCGATACTAACCCACCAGTGGAGGTATGTACACTGATGGAATATTGCAAGGTAAGGGATAATCCTCTAATGTTGGGATGCGATGCTAATTCACACCATACTTTGTGGGGCAGCACGGACGTCAACTCAAGAGGTAATGGCCTACTGGAATACCTAGTCACCATTGATTTAGATATTCCTAACACGTGGAACACCCCAACGTTCCGTAACTCGATCAGGGAGGAAGTCATTGGCATCACTCTCTGTGCCTGTAGTTTTGGAGATAACATCAAGAGGTGGAGAGTCTCAGATGAACCCACTCTCTCAGATGTGTGGAATCCATTGTATCCGCTGGCCCCGAATGGGTCAGAAATCCAAGAAGAGCGGACTGCGATCAGTTTTCCACGGAGCTAAGATATGCACTTTCAGAGGTTCCCCGGTCAATTCGAGACGTGGATACCCTGGAGATGGCAGTCAACACTTTCACGGAAGCCATCAAAGCTACTTATGAAAGTAATTGTCGACCTACAAGAGTCCGAAAGGCTGGGGAGACCGACGCTACGCTTGCATGTATTCTCCCAGATGGGAAAGTGATGGGGGCCGAAAAATCCCACGTTCTGGAGACACTGTTTCAACTCTCGGAGACAGGAGGCTGATTGCACTCGCATATGATGCATACCACCAAAGATATTTTACCTAGATGCGGCAAGGGTCTAGTTAGGCCACATGCCACAAGGGCGGAGCTACCTTCACTTTTGTGTCTTCGGCTTTATTCGGTACTTTTCGGCTAAATTTGGCATTGCCGCTTCGTTTGAGGGGACTGTTTCGACCACGTGCCGCAAGGCAGCGCAATAAACGTTGAGCGGGTATTTAAAATTTTTGCATTATTATGAATTATTTACGTATATTAAAGGTCTGAAACGGACTTTTTCCTATTTGAAAATATTTGCAGTGCATATAATTTACTATAATGACTGAAAAAGATAAAAATATCCTATAATATAGGATGTAATAAAAAATGAAGAAGTCATTGAATATAATAATGAATTCAGCATTTTATTCATTACGAAATACAAACCTATAAATGATAGGACAATTTTACCATTGGACAATAAATTGAACATCTTTACATTTTTCTCGTTAAATATTAGAATTAGTATAAAAAGTATGATGAATAATAAAAAATTATTCAAAATTAGATGCCGAGTACACAAATCAACGTAAAAAAATTTCGAAATTACAAAGTGACGAATAATACAATTTTAGGGCTATAATATAACGATACAAGATTTTTAATTGTCGAAAAATAAAAATCCCTAATTTGAAAATATCCGAAATTATAATTTAACGAATTATATAATTTTTGAATCATAAAATTTTTGAATTATACAATTTTTAATCATAAAATTAACGAAATATTAAATTCCCATACAATTTGCAAATTTTCAAAATTCAAGATTTGAGAAAAATAAACAATTAGTTATTAAAGAAATATTGAATAATAATTATTTATTTTTTTCAATATTAAATTTCGAGAATTAGCAAAATTTGTAGAATTTAATATTTGGTCAATCATATATAGTTCCGTAAATTTTAATTTCGGATATTATTGAGCTTTTACTTTTGCGGTAAATTTAAAATCCTGTCATTTTAAAATTCAGAGATTTTATCATTCATGAAATTATATTTTGGTAACCCGTTAATTTGTGTATTCATTATCTCTTCACTTTTCATCAGTTCCTATATAAATAATTAATTTAATAAATCAGGATTTATTGTTAGTTTTTGCACAAATCCTTATAACGGTTTTCAAAGATTATTGAAAAGAAAAAATTATAACGTCAGTGGCGATGTTTAAGAAAAAAGTATTTTTTGAAGTAGGGAAGTGTTGAAACTTTATGTCTGATTTCAAAACTTTCTTATTTTTTCTGGTAATCGATCTTTTTTGCACAAATTTACTTACTTACAGAATTATTTATAATAAATTCTATAATTTGTTATGACAATTGTCATTAATTTATTTAACAATTTCATAATAAAATGTTGCATCAGTAAAAATTTAATTTTGACTTTTGATTCTCTTCACTTTCATTCCATTTTTACTTCTTGCACTTCAAATTAAAAGTTTTGAATCATTTTTTGAATGTTGAGCTTTTGCTCCGTGAAACAAAACGCTTAGATTTCAGCAAGTACTATTAAAATATTCAAAACAATTTCCCACGATTTTTATTTAAAGTTAATCCAGAGAAATAAATATTTAAATTGCAGTAAAATATTAAAGCACGTAAAAACTACAAGAAAAAAATTAAAAACTGCTTTGTTTGAGCGGGAATTTGAAATTTTTTAATTACTATAGATTACACTGGTTTACAAAAAAAAAAAAAGGTGAGGACTATTTGACAAGACCACTTTATCCTTATGTATTTTAAAAAGAATTGCGAAATTGTTGTAGAAATTCTGCAGAATTCCTATAAAAAATGGGCAGCAGAATTTCTGCAGAATTCACGCACGATGCAGAAGATCTACAGAATCATCACAAATTGTAGAATTTTTTTTTAATGGGCAAAAAAATATTTCAGAATATTGCTAGAGGCGTGCAAAAAATTCAAAACTCGGAAGTTCGAATGATTCGAGTCGAGTTTATTAGTTTTTGAGTCGAGTCGAGCTGAAATCAATCAGTTCGAATTTGCGCCAGGCTAGCAAATTATTGCACGAGATGATGTCGGGGAAAAGATATCGAATTATTTTCCTGGAAATTTTCATGTTAGGTCAACATTTTCACAGTCTACTGTATATTCACGTCAGCATAAATATTTTTTTCAAAAAATGTTTCTGTCCAACTTATTTCTCCAGAAGATATTTCTGACAAACTTATTTCTGCTTTATTTCTTTTTGCATAGAATATGTCTGAGTGGAACGATGGGAAAATTGTAAGTATAATTATTTTTGTAATTTTTCTTTTTTTTTTTGTTAATTTTTTAAAAACCCAGAAAGTTACAAAAATAATTCTAATAGAAAATAGAAGATTTTTTTCTAGAATTCGTACAGTTTTGAAAAATTGGATAAGTAATTACAAAATTTAAAAAAAAAATCACAATTTTCACATTATTGGTAATTTATTGTATTTTAATGTCAAAATACATTTCCATTGAGGAAGTATGGTATTCTCTGTGGGCCTAAATCCACTCAACTTTTTATATTTCTGCAATTTTTTTCCTTTGTTTTCATGTATCCGTATTATCTTTGTCCACCTTCTAAATTGCTCAAATTTAAATTGAAAATTTTAACAATATTTCCAATTTTTAGAAGCATTCAAAGTTATTGAAATTAACCAATTCTAATTTTGCTTTTAACGCTCGTTTCCCGGACTTCATATGTTACTTGTATTTAATGCTACACGACAGAAAAACAAATATTACATCTCAATATCCCGATCGAAAAATCGTAATTTAGACAAATTTATTAAATTTAAAAAATGTCTTAGAATTAAACAAATGCTTATATTCCTCTAAACGTTCGGTTTATCGATTTTATTTCACATCATCAAGCTTATTTCGTGCATAAATCTACTGGTTTCGCGCTAGTCCGAACTGATCGACTTAGCTCGACTTGACTCAAAATCTACACTCAACTTGACTCGTTCGAACTTCAAGTTCCAAAGTTTTTGCACATCCCCAGTAATGTTTTGCAATTTTTTTTTTAATTTTGAAAACTATCCGCATTTTTTAGTGACTCTGCGGAATTTCTGCTGTCTATTTTTCTGTTTTTACACTTCCACAAATTTACAAGATGCATAAAACAACAAGAAATCATTGATAAATTTTATCGCAAAATTTTTCCGCACAATACTACCGCTAGTAATTTTTTAATCATTTGGGGAAAATTCATTTTCGGGAGAATTAAGTTGACACTAGTCTTGATTAAACGTATGTTCATTATGTGTGGGTATACAGCTCACCGTATCCGACAATTAAAGGTTTCACTAGGACAGTTCCCTTTGACAGAAATGATTAGGTTTTATTTTTATCGGACCTCCGCGCACATACGTTGGCTTGAGTCGAAGTCACTTTCGCTATGCCACTGTTCGCTATCCCAGCTAGTGTTGGTAGAAATTCTCTGCAACCTTTGTAATGAAACGCGCAGGACAGTTTTTGAAGGTCTCGAACAAGGCATCCTGGGCAAGCTGAGAAAAAGGTCAAGGTTGATTTTGAAAGCAGCTTCAGCTGTATCCCTACCCTTTAAGCAGACCCTTCTACCATCGTTTGCATGCACCTCTATTCACAAGCCACGCCTCCTTCTCTCCTTTACCAACTATCAAAAACCGTCCAATAGACGGTCCATACCTTCCGACGGTTCGAAAGATTGATAAAAAAGTGTTGTCTTTTTCAGCCCTCCAAAATTTGAAAGCACTTTAATCACCGTTTCCCCTTTTCCAAATTGAAGACATTTAATTTAAAAAAAAAAACATTTTCCAACGCCTTAAAAGTTAGGACCGTCCATACCTTCCGACAGTTTTAACCATTGACACAAAATTGTTGTCTTTTCCAGCTTTCCGAAATTTAGAGGCAAATTAATAATTTCCTTTTTTCAAACTCTCCAGAATCACATTAATCAACATTTCCCCTTTTTCCAAATCTCAAAAACTTACAAATTGAACTGTATTTAAGAAACATTCTTCCCTTTGTCAATCCTTCAAAACTGTTAGCCATATTTGATAGACATCTTTCCTTTTCCAACTTCTTAAATTTTTTTTTTAAGAGTCACAATATGCCTTTATAAATAAATAAATGCAAATTAAAAAAAAAAACTTTTCCAGCGCTTTAAAATTTACGATCGTCCAGACTCCAGTGGACGGTCCATACCTTCCGTCAGATCGTAACATTAATAAAAGTATTGTCTTTTTCAACTCTCAAAAATTTGGTAGCACACTAATCATCATTTTCCGTTTTCCAACTCTCTAAACTTAGAATTACATTAATCAACAATTTCCCCTTTTCCAAACTTTGGACATTTATTTTTTTTTCCGCTTAACCAACTATCAAAAACTCAGAAATAGAACTGTAAAAAAATAGAACTGCCAATCCTTCCAAATTGATGACCATATTTAATAACATCTTTACTTTTCCAACTTCTTAAATTTTTCTATTCTTCAATAGTAACAATTAGCCCTTCTAAATAAATAAATACAAATTAAAAAAAGAACTTTTCCAGCGCTTTAAAATTTAGAATCGTCCAATGGACGGTCCATACCTTTCGACAGATCGTAACATTGATGAAAGTTTTGTCTTCTTCAGCTTTCCAAAATTTGGAAGCACTTTAACCACCATTTCCGCTTTTCCAAATTGAAGATATTTAATTAAAAAAAAAAAAACATTTGCCAACTAAATCCTAAATTTAGAAAAGTTGGAAAATGTTTTTTTTTTTTTTAATTAAATGTCTTTAATTTGGAAAGGGGGAAATGGTGATTCAAAATCTTCCACATTTTGAAGAGTTGGAAAAGGGAAAATGATGCTTAATGTGCTTCCAAATTTTGGAGAGCTGTAAAGGACAAAAATTTTTTATCAATTTTTCGAACAGTCGGAAGGTATGGACCGTCCATTGGACGATCCTAATTTTTAAAGCGTTGGAAAAGTTTTTTTTAAATTTGTATTTATTTATTTAGAATGGCACATTGTTATTATTTAAAAAGAGAAAAATTTAAGAAGTTGGAAAAGGAAAGATGCTATTAAATATGGTCATCAGTTTGGAAGGATCGGCAAAGGAAAGAATGTTTCTTAAACCCAGTTCTATTTCTAAGTTTTTGGTAGTTGGTAAAGGGGAAATGTTGATCAATGTGATTTTAAGTTTGGAAAAGAGGAAATTATTAATGTGCTTCTAAATTTCGGAAAGCTGGAAAAGGCAACAATTTTGTGTCAATGGTTAAAACTGTCAGAAGGTAAGAAAGGTCCTAAATTTTCAAGAGTTGGTAAAGGTTTCTTTTTTTAAATTAAATGTCTTCAATTTGGAAAAAGGGAAATCGTGATGTAAGTGCTTTCAAATTTTGAAGAGTTGAAAAAAACAAAACTTTGTTACCAATCTTTCGAACCGTCGGAACGTATGGACCGTCCATTGGAAGATCCTAAATTTTAAAGCGTTGGAAATTTTTTTTTTAAGTTTTTGATAGTTGGTAAAGGGCAGCGTGAAAACGAAAGTATAGACCATCCTCATGTTCGCAATGTAGAGGAAAAACTAATTAATGCTTCAATAAATAATTGGTTAATAAATCTAACTTGAGAATATTCTATTGCACCATCAGAGTTTAAATATTTATTTAAGTATTCGTTATCTCACATAAATGTGAGATGACGACGTTATTGGTTTCAAGATTGTCCTTCGGAGATATAATTATGAAGTTTTATCTCAAGGGTATTGATTTTCATAGGTTATAAACTATGTATGTAATAAAACTAAGTTTTGAACAGGAAAGTTCCTGGATTCATTTAAAACTACAGAGAAAAGTCAATGTGAAATAAACAACAAACGATAACATGATAAAATACGTAAACATTGAAATATGTGTGCTTTATTTTGTACTTTCAAAATCAATTCAATTACTCTAACCAAAAAGGAATAAAATCTTACAGTTTTCGAGGTTTTTTACGATGAATTATAAAAAAGTATACACGAAATAAGTGTGAGTAAAGGAGATTGACCTACTTAAACTCATAACATTTTAAAGATGCGTACCTTAGGTTACTTTGAAAATGGAACCAACATAGACTTAATATTCGTCAAAATCCTGTTCAATCATAAAAAATTAATCTCTTAAAATAAAACTGCTATGTAAACATATTGAGAAGAAAAATCTTCGACTTATTTGAAAAAAATCGACTTTTTGAAGGTTAAAGTTCAAATACTTTATTAAAAGTTAACTTTATTAATTGAAGATTCACGTGTTTGGTTAAAAATCAATAATTTTTAGCTAACATTTTAAAAATTTTGTTCTAATTTTATATATTTTATTTTTAATTTCCTCTTTTTGTTAATAAACTAATCTTTTTAATTTAAAATACGAATACACGCTCAAAAGTTCAACTCCTTTGTTGAAAGTTCATTCAATCAATTGTGTAGAAAATTCTAGTTTTTCCGAATCTCTGACACTATGTGTGTCGATAACTATTCAGTATTATTTTATCTCAGAACTGATACACTAATATTAATTATGGATAGTTGTTTCCCCAATAGATTTCGTTGAGACAAGAAAGTACTGATTGATGAGCAACATAGTAAGAGAGCCGAAAAAATTAAAAGAAAAAAAAACTTTTGTAGCTTGAGTTCTACGCAAAACGTCTATTTTTTCTATATTGGAACGTTTTCCGAGCACAAAATTTAAAGTTATTTGGCGATAATCACTCTTTGAACATTCATTTGGGGCTGTCTAAACATCACAATTGGGTGCTGAGAATAAAATATGTACTCGCGTTTGCACAGACACATGGTTCTACTAGCAAGAGAATTGGTACATCGTCAGGTAAAACATATCTTCCAAATTTAAATTGCCGGTTCCGATTCGTGCGGGGAATGAGCGAAACATGTCCAAGGTGTTCTAGTGCATACCCAAGTCATTTTTAGTTAATTTTAGTCATATTTTGGGTTAGAAATTATTACAGGGTCAAGGAACTGCGTATTTAAGAACGATGCCTCTTTTCAGAACCTACTTTATTGGTTGGCTAATGAAAAGGTGTGCAAACTAATTGATTACTATTTTTGAACACGCGCAGGAATGAAAAAAAAAGAAACGAAATGATGAGTAAATAGTGGAAACTTCAAAGTTTCTTTAAGGAGCACAATTGCATGATTTTTAAAGTTTTATATATTTTAGAAACGAACATCTTAAACGTACTGATAATTCGTCTGAGGCAATACACTTAATGATACAGGTTTTCGAAATGTGCACCATCTGAATTGGCACAATAAGCAAACCTTTTTTTTAAAGAATAAAACACACGCTCTCTTACAGTATCAGAAATGTCTTTAAATAAGTTTCACGGAAAAAAGTCGCATGGATTATAAAAGTCTTGCAGGCCGGCCCTATAGGCCGTTCTATCCAGTTTTTTAGAAAGATTTGTAAATATTTTCAGAATTTTGAAGATTAACAGGGATTAAACAGAATTTCGATAAATTTTAAGGGACTTAAAGTATTGCAAAAAATTGCATTAGCTTTCAAGGGAATTCGTAGGATTTTTAAGGATATCATTTATTTTTAAAAATGTTCGAAGCTTTCAAACGTTTTAAGGAATATTAAAAGATTTTGCAGATTTTACGACAGTCTAGTAGATTGCACAAGAGTTAATTAAGGGATTTAGTTTCAGAATCAGACACATGAATCCATAGATAGATTGTCAGAAATGCGACTGAAGTGTGTAGTACTGTGGTTGAAGAAAGAATTACTGGTGATCGGTGGTGAAATGATGAAATCCACGCAGATATTAACGAAAAGAATCAAGCGTATCTGAGGAAGTCGAACATAGCACGCCTTAGCTATGACAATAGAATTAGACTAGATGAAATTATAGGGGTAAAAACAAAAAAGTGGAAATGCTAGTTGAAGAAAGGAAGGCCCGGATCTGTGGAATGTAGCAGGGTGTCTGTCTCATAATCGACAGTCATTAGGCTTGCAGCCTGCGTCTCATGGTGTACTTCACTGATGCCATCCTAGAGTTCTCAGGTCCAAAACCCACAATGAGAACCGGTCTGTCGAAATTTAGAGTCAACAAGGACCAGTGTCATTGTCGGATCCCTTTAGACGAGCTCTCCAGTGTGTATGCTCGCGAATCATGACGAATACACAAGCATAATATAGAGTTCCAAAACAATGACTGACGCCAGCGAATCAACTAAGAACTTTTAACGTTTCGTAACTGTATTTAGTAGCGAAGACTACATTAGACATAGAGATACACAATGCGGCTCTAAAAGTGTTATATTACCATCTTAGGTACTTCTATGGTGTTGACCTATTGCCTGTCTTGCCATACGTACAACGTTCGACCTTGAAGTTCTCATAATCGCCTGTCTTGGAGGTAAGAAAGCTTCATTTCTTAGTCAACTTAATAAGATTTCGGCTTGCCAGCGGCAAGCTCATGCCATAGCGAACCGGATGCAAAGGGCTATCCTTCAGGGATCACTTTATGTAGTCCGTCAACTCTATTCCTTATAACATTCTACAAAGATTAGTAACTCTGAACAAGTATTCGGAGGTGAAACATTCATCTCCAACTGTTCCGTTTATTGCGCAAGGTCATTTCCGTCTAGAGACCTGACTCCAAAGAACAGTGTTGCACGATGTTATCTCGGGTAATTTTCCCGCTCTTGCTCAGCTTCTAGGACAGAAAGAGCAGAAGTGGATGACGTGCACGTTCCAGTTGCATCGGGATTGGTTGCTTTAAGGAACCATGATCATAGCATCCGGAGCCTACAACTTCTCAATAACATTATCTACGGACTTCAAGGGCTTTTCAGAGATTGCAACAAAATTTATAGGAGCGCAAAGAACTTCCTGAAATTCAGAATATTTTTGAAATATTTTATAGAATTTAAAAGGTAGTTGGATATTTTTTATGATTTTCAAGGATTTCATGAGAATTTTTAAGATTTCAATTAGTCGAAAAAATCTATTCAATAGAATATTATCTATACATATAATATTTTTTCGTTCCGAATTCTTCGGACTCAAACCAAAGGGCTTATGGCAAAACCACCGGACGCATTCTCAAATTACGGAGAAGGGTGTCTGTACCGAAGGTCTCTGCCAAATATGGTTACAATAATTGATAAGCAGTCGCGGATAATTGACCAGGTATGGTCCCAAACGACAAAAAAGAACAATCAAAGGTGTAACAACCGTGTCGAAAACTGAATGGCACCTGCGCGAGGTGTCTTACTGTAAATACAGCTATTCCATTTGTGGTTAATAATTTTTTTAAACTTTAAAATGCAGTTATTTAGTTGAAAAATAAACTATTTTGTTGAAAACTTCATTTTTTTGGTTGAAAATCATTTTTTTATATGAAAATTATTATTTTTTTAGCTGAACATACAGCTATTCCATTTTTGGTTGAAAATGTACCTCTTTTAGTTGAAAATTGAACTATTTTGTTCAAAATTCGACTTTTTTGTTGAAAATCATTTTTTTTACTGTAAATTTAACTACTCTATTTTGGGTGAAAACTTATATTTTTTTAGTTAAAAATTCATTTTATTAGTTGAAAATTAAACTGTTTTGTTGAAAATTCGTTTTTCTTTGATTGAATTTTTTTTTTTAAACTGAAAATGTAGCTATTTGATTTTTGGTTGCAAATTTACTTTTTTCAGTTGAAAATTCAACTACTTGGTTGAAAATTCATGTATTTTGTTGAAAATTCGTGTTTTTTGGTTAAAAATTAATTTCTGAAACTGAAAATGTAATTATTCAATTTTTGGTTGAAAATTCAAATTTTTTAGTTTAAGACACTTATTAGTTGAAAATTTAACTGTTTTGTAAGAAAATTCGTTTTTCTTTGGTTATTTTTTTTTAACTGAAAATTAGTTTTTTTTTTAAGTTGAAAATTCAACTATTTGGTTGAAAGTTCATGTATTTTGTTCAAAATTCGTCTTTCTAGTAGAAAATTAATCTTCCTTTTTTGAAAATTCATCATTCTGATTATAAATGTATCTTTATTAATTGAAAATTCAACTATTCGGTGTAAAATTTTCTCTTTTCAAACTGAATCACTTTTATTATTAATTTGCATTAAAAAAAAGGATTTTTTCATTCATGAAATTTGAATTTTCGAAGAACTCTTACTAGAACAGGACTACCTAGGCTGGTAACCTATTGTCTTTTATAGGTTTTGAAGAAATCTATCTCTGCACATAATGTACCATAATCTTAGTATTTTGAACGCGAAATCTAAGGACATATATAAGTATTTATATAAGTATTTTCGATAAAAAAAAAACTAAAAAGCGACCATTCAGTAAAATGAGGACGTGAAAACGAGAAGTAAATCAAAGCCATTTTACTCGAGTTTCTTCTATTTCCACTACAAGTCATATATTGATAAATGGCATAGGAAACCAGTAACAAAAATATATAAAATCATTTTCATATCCTCAAATACATGCACGCATTTGAATAAAAAATAAAAAATTAGTCTTAAGAGCCATCACGTCGAGGCAATTCTTTGCGAAATATAAAAGCAAGCGATATTTGAGCTCAATCGAATTAACGTAAGACGTATAACATCGATTTTTGATGAATTCTGCTTATTTGGCATTTAAAAAGAAATATTTTCAAATTTATAATTCTGTTGTCATGTGAGATGTCAGAGCTTGGACACGTGCTGCATTACAGCTTTTGCAGAGGACATGATCGTCCAAGGGGTAACATCCACGGCCTTCTGTGTCTGAAGATAAAACGAGTCCGCAGTCTTCACATTTGTAGCATTGAATGTGAAAACTTCTGTCCAATGCCACAACTCGAACGGTCTCATCCTGGCCTGGTTCTGGCATGATTGGTAGTTTGCAGACGCAACAGCGAGGAGCAAATTTTCTAGAAATAACAAAAAACAAACAGATTTATTAGTTGAAAATTCGGTTTTCTTATTGAAAATTAGTTGTTTTTTAACTTAAAATGTAGCTATTCCATTTCCAGGGACCACGGCGCAAAAGTAGCTCAAAAAAGGGGAAATAGGGTTAAAAACATTTATTTTTACATGTCGAAAAGAACAAACAACCTTTTTATAAGAAATGTTATATTTTTAAATAATTTTCAATTCTTGGGCCCATCCCAACCGGAAGACAAACTGTATCATCAACGTCCAATGGTCAAATCTTTGCAATAGTGGTGTAAAATAACAGACTTCTTCGTGGAATGTTTATATTGAGATATGGCATTCAAAAACTGACTGAAATAAATATGGATAGCGGCGAGGTTAAAGAGATGACAATAGAAGAAATTGAGGAATCTCCCTTAGGCAGTTATCGCTCAGTATTACGGAATTATCAAATAGTAAGGGTAGACGAATTTCGCCAACAACATTGATTATATTTTTTCAACGAAAAAGTTTTCATTCCTTCTAGCCGTTATCTGAAACTCGTGCCAAATTTTGATCATCAAATGTTGTATAATTGAAAAAAAATAATTTTAGTTTCAAATATCTGTCTTCACTTCAACTAAAAAAAAATGACGCAAAAAAAATCCTTGAATTATCAACCATTTCACTAATCCAAGTAAAAACAACCGACTACTTGGTTTTACATGAAAAAATACGAATATTTAAAAATGCTTGAACTTTTAACCAGATCTGAATTTTCAAGCAAATGTTCTGATTTTCAATAGAAAATATTAAACTTCAATGAAAAGCAGATGCCTTTTCAAACTAATAATAACATTTTCAAGACAAAAACTCCTATTTTTTCGAAGAGAGTAGATTTTTCAACCCAAGAATTTCAATTTTCAGCAAAAAGATGAGTTCTCAATGAATTTCCAACCAAGAAGATTAATTCTCTACGAAAAAAGATGAATTTTCAACCAAATACATTAATCTACCGAGATTTGGTAAAAGATAACTTCTCAACCAAACATGGAAGCGTTAAATATTCAGTAAAAAAATTAATTTTCACAAAAAAGAGCAAGGTGTCATTTTTTTGTCACCGTGATATTGTAGGCAAACCTACACTTGAAATACAAGCTGTATTGCTTAAAAATGTACTGACAGACTTTCTGAAATATGATCAAAAGCTTATAGTCATTACAGAAAACCTCATACAAAGATATGATATATAATAGTTGGACAAAATCCCAAAAATATACCTGTGTAATATTTGTCACCAGCTACAAATTGAATGCTTTGCGTGCTTGCAGCTTTTCTGCGCAATCTTTGATAATTCTAAAACAATTCATGTTAGATGCTGGAAAAATAGATTTAAAACCATTTTTAACCAATTTTTAATAACCAAAATTGTAATAAACGTTGAACATCATTTAATTTGCTTACTTTGTTGAACGTCACTTTTTGATGATACATCCTAACATAATTTCCAAAAAATGTTATGTGAGTAATATCAGAGTGAGAGAGTAATATTATAATATTATTTATTATAATATATCTATATTATAATCATAATATGCAGTATCTATATAATATAATACAAACAAATAATATTAAAAATAATATATAATTCAATAATATACACTGTCCTCACGGAGTTTCTGAAACCAGCTTGTTTAGAAAAAAGAGAGAAATTCTAACATAATATTGAATTAAGAAATTCATTGTTCAATTAAATTATCTATATACTCTGGGTTTCTATACTATGATAAGCAAATACACTTGTCTGTATTTCTAACAAACTAAGAGTTTTTGCTGCAAAAAAGACAAAACCAGGCAACAAAACGTCAAACAGTAGCTTAATAGAATTCTGAGCGCAATATAAATGCAAAGATGTCGGAGAGCTAGTAGGACGTGTTGTGTGTGCTGTGTCTATTTTTGGACCAAAGTGTGAATGGTACGCACATTTGATTGTTGGCATGATTGTCCATGATTCGCTGATGGCTCATTCTTTCATATGATCTAGCCCCTACAATATCTGATGGGTGAATGCGGGTTGATTTGTGTTTTCGAAATGCATTGAATTGTAGTGATTATATTCATTTATTTACTTCGTTTACGTTAAAGCTCATAAACGGAGAAAACTGGAAGGTCAGTCTGGCCATTTAGATGTGCGGGCTAACTATATTTGAGAGTCACTGTAGGACAGTCCTCTAGATGGTTATAGTGACTATCTCTAGAAGGTTAAAACAAAAGCTTCACATCAATCATCACACAAAGCCGAGCTCATCATCTTTGAGGATAGACTAGGTTATACCATGTCTGGCGAGTCTAATCATGTTTTAAGAATCAGACTGGCTATAAAATGAGTCTCCCTATCTAGGTTGATAGAAGAATCACCACAGGGAGGCCCTATGTAATGAACTACATCATGTGAGGTCGACTGAAAAATAATTTTCATCTGACACTAAGATAATTTGGAATTCGATGCAGTGTTGGGAAGTTTCGTAAAAGAGTAACCGATTACAGCTCTAGTTACTTCTTAAAAATATTACCCTCTCACATTTCTTTCTACCGATTCAAGTAGAAATTTTACAGTTGCATGAATTTTCCATATCGAATATTTTCTTTTTCTAAATTTTTGAAATAGAAATTTTATTTTTTGGAAGTTTTCAGTCATCCCTCATGATAGTAAATCGTGGATTTTAATGTTTAAATATGAAATTTCTCAGTCTTTAATTTAAAAACTGATTTTTGACCATTTTGCTAATCCACAAATCTTCTTTTTCTTTTCAAGGTCTGAGATACGATCAGGAACCTACCCCATCAGAATAATATATTAAGTATGATTCCACTCACTTGAAGGTGAAGGTTACGAACTCAGCCCCGACTGGAATTAGCCTCGTGTCTGAAAATGAACATGTACCTGGAGAACATCCATTCGAAGAGAAAAATGTAGCTGGCATAACATTTAAGCTGTTCAGAGAAAAGCGTAGTGTTAGAATTACTGCAACTGAGTTTGTCACTTATGCTTTTAGAAATTCATGAAGATAATTCCATACACAAGATACACACCCAATAAATAAAAATTGTGTAACATTTCTGAAGGATGTACTAAAAATGTAGCGATATAATCGATATTATCGGTGATTTTGGGCGGTTTTAATTGAATCTTCTAATCGCCGACTTATGAAAATGAGAAAACAAGTGAATTTGAAAGAATAAAATTAACTCTGCCAGGTAAAATTGATTGAAGTTGCTTCACTATGAAAACTTGAAAATTTATTGAGTCAGAGCCCGAATTTGAGCTTTGCATTAGAGATACGAACTTCTCAAAAGAAGGATGCAAATCAATCTGACGATCATGTGTTTGAAAGCTCTTCTCTGTACATCTCTGAACATTTTCCCAACCTACAATCCAGGGCTCTTGGGCGTTTTATTTGTAAATTCATTCGCGAAAATCATCCTTCGGAATTATTTTCGACTGTTTGGTTGTTTCGTGGTTTCCCCAATTTTTTGTCACGTAGGAGGATCCACTTACTGTCTCTTTTTGGCGCTCTCTCTGAGGTCATCAAATTCATAGATTCAAAACACTGTCCTAGTGTTTTATGTTAGTACATGTGTGTATGTGTTTATTATTCGAAACTGGCCAGCGACCATCGAGCAAGAGTTCCTCGTAGGTTCCTCAAGCGCAGGAGTCTTCTGTAGCATGCCTCAAGCGCAAAGAGATCGCTGACGCATTTTCGAGTCTTCTTAAATTAGCGACTTGTAGAGCTGTAAAATGAATCACAAAGCGAAACATTCTAGTAGACTAGAGACCATTCAGTTCGCGGTGACGTCAAGAATCAAGAAAACTCCACCTCAGATTCTTTTCAACGAGCATGTAAGTAGGATAACAGCGTCCAAGGTCTGTCACATGTTGTTTTCAATTTGAATTGTTTGTTCTAGCCTAAGACACATCATCACGTGTCTACACTTACTAATTTCAGAGAATTTTCCGCGTAATTCAAATATTTTATTTTCAAATATCGTATATTTAAAGAGAAAACGGGGAAGTTTTTTGAGAATAGGAAAAAAAAGGGGGAATTTCAAGAAAAAAGGGAAAATTAAGAAAAAAAGGGGATGACTGTGCACCCTGTATTTATTATACCGGTATAGAAAAAAAATTAGGCAAACCTTTGTGTCGTCAGTGATAACACCACAAGCAACTCGATCTCCTTGCGACCACATTTCATGAACTTGACATCTGATACTACCACCACAAAATTCGATTTTTTTGTTCATATATACACACGTGTTTACCTGAAAAATAATGGAAATTTAAAACAGTATTTTCAGAACAAAAGCACAATCACATTTTATAGACAGGATGGTCATTTTTTGAGGGGTTGCTCACTCTTGAAATATAGTATGCAAGGCTTCGTGAATTCTTTGAAATTTTTATAAAATATTTGAAATATTTATGAAATCATTGAAATCTCCGAATTTAAATGATCGAATTTTAAACAAAAAGGATTAAACTTCAACCAAAAATAGTTGCATTTTTAACGAAATAATTGTATTTTTTAGAAGACAGTTCAAATAGACGAATGTTCAACAAAACAGTTTTTTTCAACCAAAAATGACGACTTTTCAACAAAATACTTTAATTTTCTAATTACAAAAATTAAAGTTTCCACCAAATAGTCGTATTTTGGAACAAAAAATATTAAACTTCAACCAAAAACAGTTCAATTTTCAACGAAAAGATGAATTCCCAACGAAAAACTAATCTATTTTGTTAAATTTAATTTAATAAAATAGTTTAATTTTTAACCAAATAATTTAACTTTCACCCTACAAAGATGAATTCTTCCCCAAAACGACGTATTTCAACAACAAAAAATAATTATTTACCAAAAAAAAACAAACAAATTCTCAACAAAATACATAAAATTTCAAATAAATAATTGAATTTTTAACTAATGAAGTAGGTCAACATTTAACCAAAAAAGACTCATTTTCTACAAAACAGTGGAATTTTCAACCCGCCAATATTAATTTTGTAACAAGAAGACGAATTTTCAACAAAATAATTTAATTTTCAATAAAAGAGATGCATTTTCAATTAAAATTATGAATCTTCAACAAACAAAAGAATGTTTAATAACGTAGTTCAACTTTCAACCCAGAATTCAAATTTTCTAATGAAAAAGACGAATTTTCAGCAAATAAAGATTTCTCAGTCAAGACAGAAAAAAATGTCATTCGAATTGTTGAACTTTCAAGAACTTTCATCTAGAAATATTGTTCCCACTATAAATAAAAATAGAGATTTAAAGTTTCTTTTATAGTTACATTATGTTTAACACTATTTTTGCACTGTTTCTAGTTTATAAAGCAATTAATAAAAATTTTCGTACCCATCACATGAATTTTTAACTAAAAAAGATCAATTTAAAAAAATGGAAAAGTTACATTTTGAAGTAAAAAATTAACTTGAAATAAAAAAAAGAAACAAATTTCCAACAAAATAGTTCGAATTTCAGTTAAAGACATAAACCCTCAAACAAACAAAAAACACATGTTTTACAAAGCAGTTCAACTTTTACCCAACTAGTTGAGTTTTCAATTTCAAAAACTCTATTTTCAGCCAAAATGAAATAGTTACACTTTTAGTTTAAAAAATTTATTTTTTAACAAAAGAAAATTAGATTTCAACAAAGAAGTTACATTTTTAACGAACGAGATAAATTTTCAACAAAAGTGATGAATCTTCAACTGGAATAGTTAAATATTCAATTAAAAAAAAATTAATTTTCAACCAAAAAAACAAAAATTTCAACTAAAATGATGAATTTTCAACCTGTCAATCTAAATTCCAGCTCATCTTTTTCAATCTCCATTTCCGTGTCTCATCCTATTCTACGTCTATCAACGTCTATCATTTTCTATCTCTTTGTTTATCTAAATTCACGTTTATTTTTTCAATTCTTAATATCCTATCTTATTCTACCCTTCATCTATCCACTTCAATATTTTTATATCTCTCTGTCAATCTAAATTCCCCTCTATCTTTTTGAATACCCTCTTCTCTGTCTGATCGTATTTTAAATCAATTAACGTCTATCTTTTTTAATTCCCCCTCATCTGTTTTATTCTATCCTCTATCAATCCACGTCAATATTTTTCTATCTCTCTGTCAATCTAAATTCCCATCTATCTTTTTCAATACCCTCTGCCCTATCTCGTCCTATCATCCATCTATCCAAGTCAATACTTAATTATCTCTCTGTCAATCTGAATTCCCATCTATCTTTTTAATTACATACTTCTTTTTCTCATCCTATCCTCCACCTATCTACGTCAATCTTTAATTATCTCTCTGTCAATCTAAATTCCAGCTCATCTTTTTCAATCTCCATTTCCGTGTCTCATCCTATTCTACGTCTATCAACGTCTGTCATTTTCTATCTCTTTGTTTATCTAAATTCACGTATATTTTTTCAATTCTTAATATCCTATCTTATTCTACCCTTCATCTATCCACGTCAATATTTTTACATCTCTCTGCAAATATAAATTCCGCTCTATCTTTTTCAATACCCTCTTCTCTATCTCTTCGTATTTTACATCTATTAACGTATATCTTTTTCTATCTTACTGTTAATCTAAATTCACGTCTATCTTTTTCAATTCCCCCTCATCTATTTTATTCTGTCCTCTATCTATCCACGTCAATATTTTGTATCTCTCTGTCAATCTGAATTCCCGTCTATCTTTTTCAATACCCTCTGCCTTATCTCATCCTATCCTCCATCGATCCAAGTCAATGCTTAATTATATCTCTGTCAATCTGAATTCCCAGCTATCTTTTTCAATACCCTCTTCTTTATCTCATCCTATCCTCTATTTATCTACGTCAATCTCCAATTATCTCTCTTTCAATCTAAATTCCAGCTCATCTTTTTCAATCTCCTCTTCCTTATCTCAACCTATTTTTCATCTTTCAACGTCAATCTTTTACGTTTTTTTTGTCAATCTGAATTCCCGTCTATCTTTTTCAATACCCTCTGCCTAGTTTCATCCTATCTTTCATGTATCCACGTCAATCTTTAATTATCTCTCTGTCAATCCAAAATCCCATCTATCTTTTTTAATACTTTTTTCTCTATCTTATCGTATATTACATCTATCAACGTATATATTTCTCTATCTCTTTATTTATCTAAATTCACGTCTATATTTTTCAATTCCCTCTTCTCTCTCTCATCCTATCCTTCATCGATACACGTCAATATTTTTATAACTCTCTGTCAATCAAAATTCCCGTCTATCTTTTTCAATCTCCTCTTCTTTATCTCATCCTATCATACGTCTATCTTTTTCTATTTCTTTGTCAATCTAAATTCACGATTATCGTATTCAATTTCCTCTTCCCTATCTCATCGTATCCTGTATCTATCAACGTCTATCTTTTTCTATCCATTTTTCAACACAAATTCCCGTCTATCTTTCTCAATCTCTTTTCTTTCATCTCACCCTCTCCTACGTCTATCAACGTCTATCCTTTTCTCTCTATTTTTCAGTCTAAATTTACGTCTATCTTTTTCAATCCTCTCTTCTCTATCTAATCCTATCCTTTAGGGACCGTACTTAAATCACGCAACGGATTATAGGCCCTCTCCGAGACCCCCCCCCCCTGTTACGAACCGTAAAAAAATATTTCTGCTCCCCCCCAAAAATGTCAAAAGCGCTATAGGCTTCAATAACAACAATAACATTAAAAATTTCGATAGTAAATTTTCTGAGGAAAAATTTTCAGAAGAAAAAATTTTTTCCGAAAAATGTTAAAAGCGCTATAGGCCACAATAACAACAATAACATTAAAAATTTCCATATTTAATTTTCTGAGGAAAAATTTTCAGGAGAAAGAATTTTTCCCGAAAAAAGTCAAAAACGCTATAGGCCTGAACAAAAACAATAACATTACAAATTTCGTAGTAAGTTTTCTGAGGAAATGTTTTCTGGAGAAAAAATTTTTTCCGAAAAATGTCAAAAGCGCTATAGGCCACAGTAACAACAATAACATTAAAAATTTCGATAGTAAATTTTCTAAGGAAAAATTTTCAGAAGAAGAAATTCAAATTCGAAAGCGCTATAGGCCCAAATAAAAGAATAGCATTACAAATTTCGATAGTGAATTTTCTGAGGAAAAATTTTCTGTAAGAAGTTTTTTTTTCGAAAAATGTCAAAAGCGCTATAGGCCTCAATAACGACAATAACATTACAAATTTCGATAGTTAATTTTCTGGGGAAAAATTTTCTGAAGAAAAAATTTTTTCCGCAAAATGTCAAAAGCGCTATAGGCCTCAACAACAACAATAACATTACAAATTTCGATATTGAATTTTCTGAGGAAAAATATTCTGCAGACAAAGTTTTTTACGAAAAATGTCAAAAGCACTATAGGCCACAATAACAACAATAGCATTAAGAATTTCAATAGTAAACTTTCTGAAGAAAAATTTTCAGACGAAAAAATTTTTTCCGAAAAAAGTCAAAAGCGCAATAGATCTCAATAACAACAATAACAATACAAATTTCGTTAGTAAACTATCCCAGGAGAAATTTTCTGAAAAAAAAATGTTTTCCCAAAAATGACAAAAGCGCTATAGGCCACAATAACAACAATAACATTATAAATTTCGATCGTAAATTTCCTGAGGAAAAATTTTCTGGAGAAAATTTTTTTTTCCAAAAATATGAATAGCGCTATAAGCCTCAATAACAACAATAGCATTACAAATTTCGATAGTGAATTTTCTGAGGAAAAATTTACTAGAGAAAAATTTTTTTCCGAAAAATGTCAAAAGTGCTATAGGCCACAATAACAACAATGACATTAAAAATTTCGATAGTGAATTTTCTGAGGAAAAATTTTCTGAAAATGAAAGTTTCTCCCGAAAATTTCAAAAGTGCTATAGGCCACAATAACTACAATAACACCAAAAATTTCGATAGTAAATTTTCTGAGGAAAAATTTTCTGAAGAATATATTTTTTCTGAAAAATGTCAAACGTCAAAAATTCCGATAGTAAATTTTCTGAGGGAAAATTTTCTGGATAGAAATTTTTTTCCGAAAAATGTCAAAACAGTCGTAGGCCTCAATAACAATAATAACATGACAAATTTCGATAGTCAATTTTCTAGGGAAAAATTTTCTGTAGAAAAAATTTTTTCCAAAAAATGTGAAAAGCGCTATAGGCCACAATAACAACAATAACATTAAAAATTTCGATAGTAAATTTTCTATGGAAATATTTTCTGAAGAAAAAATTTTTTCCGAAAAATGTTAAAAGCGCTATAGGCCTCAATAACAACAATAACATTAAAAATTTCGATAGTAAATTTTCTATGGAAATATTTTCTGAAAAAAAATTTTTTTACGAAAAATGTTAAAAGCGCTATAGGCCTCAATAACAACAATAACATTAAAAATTTCGATAGTACATTTTCTGAGGAAAAATTTTCAGGAGAAAGAATTTTTTCCGAAAAATGTCAAAAGCGCTATAGGCCTCAATAACAACAATAACATTGGAAATTTCGATAGTTTTTTTTTTTTGAAAACTAACTTTTGAACCTGAAAATTGATTTATTCTATTTTTTTAAAATGTATATTTTTTTTTTAATTGAAAATTCAACTGTTTGGTTCAAATTTATCTTTTTCAGTTGAAAATGCAACTATTTGATTAAAAATTAAACTATTTTGTTAAAAAGTCATCTTTTTGGATAGAAAATTCGTACTTTTGAATTGAAAATTGATATTTTTTGTTTGAAAATTCGTCTCTTTTGTTTGAAAGTTCAACTATTTGGTCTAAACCAATTTGTTTGCTGAAAATTTAACTATTTGGTTGAAAATGCATCTTTTCGGATGTAAAAGTGAAAAAAATCATCTTTTTTGGTAGAAAATAATTTTTTTTATTGTAGTTGAAAATTAAACTACATTAATTTTATTTAAAAGAATTTATTTCCCAATTTTTTTTTGAATTGCCCTTTTTCCCATATTTGGAGAGTATTTTGGGCTGTGAAATCTGCATTTATAAAATCTTAACATTTTTATTATAAATTTTAAGCACTTTAAATTTTGTAACTATTTTTATTTGAACTTTCCTCGAAATAAATTTCCAATTTATTCATAAGTTAAAAAAAAATTGTGAAAAATAATAATAATAAAATATTTTTTGCAGGATGAAGTGGTCTGCACATCTTTTTTGGGGGCGATGTACTTAAAAGAAAAAGGATTCAATAAAAAAGTATACCTCGTTGGTAATTCTGGAATGGCTAAAGAATTAGAGGCTGTAGGAATTAAACATTGTGGATCTGGAGTGAGTAAAATTTTACTAAATTAATTTATACTATTTATTTTAATTTATTTAATTAATATCTAGTCAGGATTTAAAAAATTAGATCTGAAAATTGATTTTTTTCCCTCTAAAAATCTCTAGAAGCCAAACTAATTTTTTTAATAATGAATTCGAATTTAATAAATATAAATATTTTTTTTTTAGCCGGATACAATTAAAGGAGATGCTTTGGAAGTTGTTACAAAATTCATTCCAGATCCGGAAGTTGGTGCAGTTTCAGTTGGATTTGATGACAATTTTAGTTACTCAAAATTGGTCCAAGCAGCGACTTATCTCAAAAATCCTGATGTGCAATTTTTGGGAATGAATCCTGATATTTTGAGGCCTTCTGTAAATGACAATGTCTTTCCGGGTAAAAAATCGAATTTTTAATTTGCAATTAGCGATGCAATATTTTTCATTTTTATAGATTTTTAAAAAGTTGAAAGTTTTTGCTCAAAAATTTTTTATGATAATTTTCAGAGGTTCTTTTTAGTTATAATTAAGCAGATATCTAAAAAAAAAAACTTTTTTCTCTACTATTCAAATTGAAAAATATGGAAATAATGTAGTTTTATTTTTAACCATGTGATTTTATTTTTAACCAAAAAGATAAATTTTCAACCAAAAAGATGAATTTTCAACCAAAGATGGAATAGTTAAATTTTCAATTTAAAAAAATTAATTTTTAACCAAAATTAAAACGAATTTTCAAAAAAATAGTTAAATTTTCATTCAAAGAGATGAAATTTTAACAAAGTAGTTTTATTTGTAACCAAGTAATTTTATTTTTAATGAAAAAGATTAATTTTCAACTAAAATGATGAATATTTAACTGGAATACTTGAATTTTCAATTCGAAAATATCAATTTTCAACCAAAGATGGAATAGTTAATTTTTCAATTTAGAAAACTTAATTTTCAACTCTAATTCAAAAAAATTTTCAAAAAAATAGTTAAATTTTCATCCAAAGAGATGAAATTTTAACCAAGTAATTTTATTTTTAACCAAGTAATTTTATTTTTAATGAAAAAGATTAATTTTCAACTAAAATGATGAATATTTAACTGGAATACTTGAAGATATACTTAGGTACACTCTTCAGCAGAGCGAAGTAAAAATGCTAAAATTAATTGAATTGAAATCTGTTAATATCTTCTGTTCTCATTTTTAAATTTACAATATTTAAATTTTGGAAAATTGAAAAAAATTGTCTTCATTAACATTTTTTGAGTATGTAAAAAAAAAATGTTTTTTGGATTGATTCGAACCTGAGATTTGTTCAGCTTGAACCAAAGAAACATGTTATTATTTTTTATTCATGAAAAACATTTTTTTCTTGGTGTTTATAACGTTCGAAATTCGCAAAAAAAAAATTATATCCCAAAAATTCTACATCACGACAAAAGTTTTTTCCGAAAAAGCAAAATGATAAAATGTTTCTTTGGTTCCAGCTGAATAAATTTCAGGTTCGACATATTCAACTTTATTTCAAATTTGTGTTTATAACACAATAAAAAAAAACATCTTTGAATATTTTCAAAAAATTGTTATTGAGCAAAAAATGTATGTTTAAATTTCGAAATTTTTTATTATTGTTCACTAGTAAAAGCTGTAAATATAACAAATTCGTCATAATTTTTGAACCAATAGCAAAAATAAGGAAGAAGAAAAAAAATTCGGTTTTATAAAATTAATTTAAGTTCCATATTCCTAAGATTTCAAGTCCAAATATATTGTATTTTAAACAAAACAGTTGAATTTTCAACCAGAAAATACGGACTTTCAGCAAAAGAGTTGAATTTTCAAGCTAAATGGTCAACTTCGTAGGAAATTTTTTATTTTGAACCCAAAAAGCTGAATTTTTAAGCAAACCGTTACATTTACAACCAAATAGTGGAACTTTCCAGAAAGACATTGATTTTTAACAAAAAAAAGTTTAATTTTTAATCAAATAGTTGAATTTTCAACATAAAAAGATGCATGTTTAAAACAAAAAGACGAATTTTCATCCAAGAAAAATTTTTTTGTCAAAAAGAAAAAAAATCAAGCAAATTGTTAATTTTCTACAAAACAGTTGAATTTTCCAACAAAAAAAGTTAATTCTTAACCAGACAATTTAATTTTCTACCAAAACAGACAAACTTTCAGCCAAAAAAGACGAATTTTTCAACAAAAAAGTCAAATTCTTTAGGAAAAAATAGGACTTTTTACCCGAAAGATTAATTTTCAACCAAATAGTTAAATTTTCAAGCAAACCGTTGCATTTGCAACCAAACAGTGGAACTTTCAAGCAAAAAACTAACTTTTAACAAAAAAGATTCATTTTTAACAACAACAAAAGACTAATTTTTAATCAAATAGTTGAATTTTCAACCTAAAAAGATGAATGTTCAAAGAAAAAGGCGAATTTCCAATGAAGGAGTTTAATTTTCAACCAAAAAAGATTGTTCAGTCTTAAAATAAAACTTCCAAACAAGAGACTAATTTTTAACAAAAAAAGTTAAATTTTTAATCAAATAGTTTAATGAATGTTCAAACAAGAAAAAGATTTTTCAGTCAAAAATGAAAAAAAAAACCGAATTATTAAATTTTTAAGTCAAAAAGACGAATTTTCTACAAAAATGTCTCATTTTCAAACCGTAAATAGGCATTTTCAAAAAAAAAGTTCATTTTTAACCAAACAGTTGAATTTTATACCAAAAAAGATCAATTTTCAACAACAACAAAAAAACGATCTTCCAAAAAAATAGTTGACTTTTGAATTTGAAAGTCGATTTTTGTTAGAAAAAATTGAATCGAAAAGATGAATTTTTAACAACAATGTTAATTTTGAACCAAGAAAAATGAATTTTCAAAAAAAGAAAATTAATTTTCAAACAAGCAGTTGCATTTACCACTAAATAATTGAGATTTCAATCAAAAAATAACATTTTTTAACAGAATAGTTGAATTAATAATTTGAAAATTTTGAAAGGTTTCAAACTTTTTTTTATCAAGACGTAGATTATTGAAGAATTTGAATGAAACATTTGAAAGCTTTTTAAAAATTTTGAAACGTTTTAAGAGATCAAACAAATTTTCTTAAGATTTCTGGGATTATTTTGAATGATTTTTAATTTTGAAAAATATTTCCAAAACTGGCAAGATTGTCGAAAAAGAATCTAGAAGATTTTAAGCGAATTTTTTTAATAGTGAAGAATAAAAAAATAGGAATGATTCGAACTATTTAAAAATATATTTACATTTTTTTAATTAAAACAAAAAAAAAATTACCTGTGCTTGTGTAAAATTGTGCAAAGCAACTGTGGAGTTTCGAGAACTTCCTCTTTTACAGTCAACAATCCTTCCGGTGTGAATAATAAAGGATCTAACACAGGATGTCCCGCTCGTATTAAATCGTAAAACAATTTCTCAACACTGGAATCAAAAAAGAAAAACTTTCTCAACCTAAAAAGGAACAATTCCTTCGAAATATTTTCTATCAAAAAAATTCCTATCATTTATAAATATTAAAAATATTTATAAATAATATTTATTATTGAATGATATTGAATATTTATTTAAAATATTTAAAAATATTTATAAATTACCTTCTTCTACATCCAACACAGGGAACAGATTGTCCAAGAATTGACAATAAATCTTTACAGGTCACTTGAAAGGAAGATCTCACCTCTTCATTTGTGAGGGTGTCAAATTTTCTGGAAAAATCGTCCAATTGTTTTCCACGAACAAGAGGACTTTCGCAAATTGCCCCCAAATTACTGACGTCCATAATCATCTGAAAAAAAATTAAAATTAAAAATTTATCAATAAAAAATATTATATCTTCAAAGTTTCAAAAATTTTGTTTTCGCATGAACATTTCAAAAAACAAATTGCAAAATAAATGAATTTTGAAAAAAATGCTTGAATTCTCAGCTAAAAAATATTAATTTTTAACAAAAAATAGAATAGTTAAGCTTTTAGTTGAAAAAATTAATTAATTTCAACAACAAAAAATTAATTTTCACTAAAGAAGATAAATTGTCAACCAAAACTTAAATAATTAAATTTTAATTTTTAAAAATTAATGTTCAACCAAACAGATGAATTTTCAACAAGTTAAATTGTCAGCCAAAAATTAAATTCCACACAAAAAAAACTAACGTTCAAAAAAATACTTACATTTTCAAACAAAGTGATGAATTTTCAACTAAAATGGTGAACCTTTACCTAGAATAGTTTAATTTTTGACCAAAGAGATAAATTTTCAAACAAGAAGATTAATTTCTAACAAAAAAGATGAAGTTAGATTTTCAGTTCAAATAAATAATAATTTTCAACCAAAAAAGAAACAAATTTTGTAACAAAATAGTTAAAATTTCAGCAAAAAATTTCTTTTCACCCAAAGAAAAAATAATTTTTTAAACAAATTTCATATTTAAACGAAGGAAATGAATTTTTAATTTAAATAATAATTCCTCAACCAAAAAAATTAATTTTTAACAAAAGAGTTTTACTTTCAACTAAAATTATAAATATTTAACTGAAATACTTGAATTTTTAAACGAAAAGAAGAATTTTTAAACAAGAAGGTGAATTTTCCATTAAAAAAGACAAATTTTCATCAAAATTTTTGAATTTTCAACAAGAAAAGATGAATTTTCAACCAAAAATGGAGATTCAAATATTCAGTTAAAGGAATCAATTTTCAACTAAAATGATAAATCTTTAACTGGAAAAGTTGCATTTTATACCAAAAAGATAAATTTTCAACCATAAAGATTAATTTTCTACAAAAAAGGCGAATTTTTCACAAAGTACATAAATTTTCAAACAACTAGATCTTAATGAGAATAAAAACATTTTAAGGCATATAAAAAGATTTCAAAGACATTAAAATAGTTAAGTGTATTTTAAAAGACTCCAGGGTTTTTTCAATAGATTTCACTAAATTGAAGGATTTTGAAGGATTTCAGATATTTTGTAGTATTTTTGAAGATTCCAAGAAATCTGTAAGAGAATTCAAAGATTTCAAGGATATCATAAGGTTTGAAAATTTTTTAATATTTCAGGGTGTTTTAACAGTTAAAATTTTTTAATCGATATGAAATAAGGAATTTTGAAGAATTTCAAATATTTTATGGTATTTTGAAAGATTCTGAGGAATCCTAAAGGGGATGAAAACATTTTAAAGCATATCAAAAGATTTCAAAAAAATTTAAAATATTTGAGAATTTTTTTAAAGTTTGATATTTTTCAATCGATTTCAATAAATTGAAGGATTTTGAAAGGATTTCAATGATATCATGCGAGTTTTAACAATTCCAAGAAATTTTAAAGAGAATAAAAGCTTTTTAAGGCATATCAAAAGATTTCAAAAAATTTGAAATATTTACGGGTATTTTAAAATTCCAAGATTTTTCCATCGATTTCAAATTCAAGAGATTTTGAAGGATTTCAGATACTTTATGGTATTTTAAAAGATATCTAGGATTTCTTGAAGAGAATAAAAACATTTTAAGGGATATTGAAAGATTTCAACGAATTTCAAATATTTAAGGGTATTTTAAAAGACTTCAAGGATTTTTCAATAAATTTTAATGAATTGAGGGATTTCAGATATTTTGTGGTATTATTAAAGATTCCGAGGAATTTCAATGAGATTTTAAAGATTTCAAGGGGTATCAAAATAATTTAAAAATTTTGAAATATTTGAGGGTGTTTTGAAAAGTTAAATATTTTTCAATCGATTTCAAATTGAAGGGATTTTGAAGAATTTCAAAGATTTTATTGTATTTTGAAATAATCCATGGAATATTAATGAGAATAAAAACCTTTTAAGTCATATAAAAAGATTTCAAAGACTTTGAAATAATTAAGTGTATTTTAAAAAACTCCAAGAATTTTTCAATAGATTTTAATAAATTGAAGGATTTTGAAAGGATTCTAATGATACCATGTAGTTTCAATAATTCCAAAAAAATTTCAAGAGTTTTTAAACATTTTAAGAGACATCAAAAGATTGATATACTTAAGGATATTTTAAAAGTCTAATATTTTTCAATGAATTTCAAATTAGAGGGATTTTGAAGAATTTCAAAGCTTTTATGGTATTTTGAAAGATTTCAAGAAATCCTAAAGAGAATAAAAACATTTCAATTCATATCAAAAAATTTCAAATACTGTAAAATAATTATGGGTATTTTAAAAGATTCCGAGGATTTTTCAAAAGATTTCATTAAATTGAAGGATTTTGAAGAATTTTAGAGATTTTGTGCAATTTTTAAAGATTCCGAGGAATTTCAAAAGATTTCAAAGATTTCAAGAGTTATCAAAAGATTTCCAAGTATTTCAAATATTTCAGAGTATTTTGAAAATCCAAGATTTTGCAATCGATTTCAAATTAAAAAGGTTTTTAAGAATTTCAAAAATTTTATTGTATTTTGAAAGATTTCGAGGAATATTTGAGAGAATAAAAACATTTTAAGGCATATCAAAAGATTTCAAAGGCTTTACATTTTTTATATTTTTTTATAAAAAATAAATCTTTTTAAATTTGTCGATAGATTTAAATAGATTGAAGGATTTTGAAGGATTTCAGAGATTTTGCGGCATTTTTAAAGATTCCGAGAAATTTAAAAGAAATTTTAAAGATTTCAAGGGATATCGAAATAAATTAAACATTTCGAAATATTTGAGGGTGTTTTGAAAAGTTAAGATTTCGTACATTTCATAAAAATTGTAAGGATTTCAATGCTTTGAAAAATACACGTACATAAAATTTCAAAGATTTCACAACGATTTCGAACGTTTCCAAAGATTTTAGAACTTTCAAAAAATTTCAAAGATTTTAAAGATTTTAAAAAGGCTATAGTAAACCAGATTTCTAAGATTTAGATTTCAAAAGATTTTACAAAGATTATAAATATTTTATGATTTTAAATGAATACAAAAGATTTCAGAAAGATTTCACTAATATTTCAAAGATTTCATAAAAATTTCATGAAGATTTCAAAAGAATACAAGAATTCTAAAGATTTCAAAAAGTGTAAAGTACACCAGATTTAAAAGATTTTCAAACATTTCATATATTTTAAACGATTTCAAATATTTCAATGATTTTAAACGAATACGAAAAATTTCACAAAGATTTCACACATATTTGTAACATTTCATGAAGATTGCAAGGATTTCAAAGATTTGAAAAATGCATGTACACCAAATTTCAAAGATTTCACAAAGATTTCGGACAGTTCCAAAGATTTTAAAACTTTCAAAAGATTTCAAAGATTTTAAAGATTTCAAAAGATTTTACACAGATTAAAAATATTTTAATGATTTCAAATTAATACAAAAGATTTCACAAAGATTTCACGAATACTTCAAAGAATTCATTAGGATTTCAAAATATTTCAAGGATTTTAGGAATTTCAACAAGGCTGTACACCAGATTTAAAATATTTCTAAACATTTCAAACATTTGAAAATTTCCAATGATTTCACTAAGATTTCAAATATTCCAGTGATTCTAAAGAAATACAAAAAATTTCCGAAATATTTCACAAATATTTCAAAGAATTCATAAGGATTTCAAAACATTTTTCGAGAATTTCCAAGATTTCAACAAGATTGTAAACCAGATTTCTAATATTTCAAAACATTTGAAAGATTTGAAAATTTCCAATGTTTTCACAAAGGTTTCAAATAATCCAGTGATTTCAAACAAATACAAAAAGTTTCAGAAAGATTTCACAAATATTTCAAATAATTCATAAGGATTTCCAAAGATTTTAAGAATTTCAAATATTTCAAGAAAAGTACAGTAAACAAGATTTCTAAATTAATACAAAAGATTTCTGAAAGATTTCACATATATTTCAAAGAATTTATAAGGATTTCAAAAGATTTCGAGAATTTCCAAGATTTCAACAAGATTGTAAACCAGATTTCTAAGATTTCTAAACATTTCAAAGATTTGAAAATTTCCAATGATTTCACAAAGATTTCAAATATTCCAGTGATTTCAAACAAATACAAAAAGTTTCAGAAAGATTTCACAAATATTTCAAAGAATTCATAAGGATTTCAAAATATTTCAAGGATTTCAAATATTTCAACAAATGTACAGTAAACAAGATTTCTAAATTAATACAAAAGATTTCAGAAAGATTTCACAAATATATCAATGATTTCATAAAAATTTGAAAAGATTTAAAAATTTTGTCGAATATTTAAAAAGTTTTCCCAAAGACTTCAAATATTCCAGTGATATCAAATGAATACAAAAAATTTCACAAATATTTCAAAGAATTCTTAAGGATTTAAAAAGATTTGAGGAATTTCAAAGATTTCAAAAAAGGTACATTACATCAGATTTCAAAAGATTTTAAATGATTTCAAACAATTTCAAAAAATTTGAGAAGATTTCAAACGATCACAAAAGATTTCACCCACAAAGATTGAAGAAAGATTTCACAAATATTTCAAAGATTTCATAAAAATTTCAAAAATTTTCACAAATATTTCGAAGATGTCATAAAGATTTCACAAATATTTCAAAGATTTCATAAAAAATTCTTAAAGATTTCACATAAAGATTTAAAAGGATCTTGAGCAATTTTAATGATTTTAAAGGATTTCAGAAAATACCCAAGGATTTGGGAGGAATTATAAAAATATTAAAGGATTTAACAGGAATGCAAGCGATTTCAAAGGATCTAAAGGACTTCCAAAGAATTTCAAGAATGTAGGTCATGTGCTAGTCCTAGCACATGGCATTTCGTAAAATTTGGTGAAGTGTTGACTCTTGAGCCAAATTCATGATGAATTCTGAATCTAGAAGTTAAAATTAGGGGAATTCCAAGGAATTCAAAGTATAGAAGAAAATTTTCAAGAGTTTTGAGAAATTTCAAAGAATTTTAAAAGATTTGAAAGGACTTCAATGAGTTTTAAAGGATTTCTGAAGATTTGAAGTGATCTTGAGCATTTTCAAAAATTCGAAAGGATTTAAAAAGATTTAAAAGGATTTAGCAGGAATGCGAGCGATTTTACAGGATCTGAAGGAATTCGAAAGGATTTCAAGAATTTAGGCCATGTGCTAGAACTAGCACATGGCATTTTGTAAATTTGGTAAAATGTAGACTCTTGAGCTAAGTTCATGATGAATTTTGAATCTAGATTTTGAAATGAAAAAATTTCCAAGAATTTTAATGAATTCAAAGGAATTTTAAAAGATTTGAAAGGATTTCAATAAGTTTTAAATGATTCCTAAATAAAATTTTGATTCAAACATTCATCATTTTGGTTGAAGATTTAGCTACTTCGTTAAAAATTAATGCAATTTGGTTGAAAATTAATTTCTCTAACTGAAAATTTAACTACTCTATTTCAGGTTGGAAATTCAAATATTTAGTTATAAAATTTATTTTTTTGGCTGAAAATTCAACTATTATGCTGAAAATTCAATTTTTTTTAGAATTTTTCATTTCAGTATGTTTATCTATTATATTTTTGGTAACAAATTTAACTAGTTTATTGATACTTTCTGTATTGTGTTAAACATTCATTTCTTCGGCTAGAAATTTAATCTTCTTGGTTCAAAACTCAAATTCAAATATTTAGTTGAAAAATTCATTAATTTGGTTGAAAATTCAATTATTTTGCAGAAAATTCCTTCTTTTGACTTGCAAATTCAAAACTTTTGTTGGAAATTAAATTTTTTATCAACAATTCATATTTTCGGATGAATTTTGGATTTTGGATAAAATTTTTGTTCCTTATTGACTGCAAAAATATTTCTTGGTTGAAAATTCAACTTTTTGATGAAAATTTCTATTTTAAGATAAAAAATGAATATGTTCTGGTTGAGGATTTAACAAATTTGGTTAAAATGCGTATTTTTGGTTGAATTCAAATACTTTTGATTGAAAATTAAAACCTTTTTTGGTGGAAATACCAACTATCAGATTTTAGGTTGAGAATTCCTGTTTTTTTTTGGTTGAAGATTCAACTCTGGTTATAAATTTAAATGCTTTGATGAAAAATCTTTTTTTTGTGCAAAGTAGTTGTTTTTAAATAAAATTTTAATTATTTCACTTCTGTATCAAAATCTAGAAATTTTCGCGAAATCTTTTGGAATCTTCTCAAAGTTTTGTAAAATATTTGATATCCTTGAAATCTTTGAAATCCATGAAATCTTTGAAATCTTTGTGAAAATTTTTGAAATCTTTTGGAATTTTTATGAAATCTTTGAAATATTTGTGAAAGCTTTCCTAAATCTTTGTTTAAAAAATCTTTTGTCCTCCTTTGAAATCATTGAAATCTTTTGAAATCTTCTCAAATTTGTTGAAACCTTTTGAAATATTTCAACATCTTTGAAATATTTGGAAAATCTTTCGTATTCGTTTGAAATCATTATGAAATTTTTATGAAATCCTGGAAATCTTTGTGAAGTATTTAAAAATATATATAATATATACTATTTATTATTATTACTTTTATATTCTTATTTTAACTTTAACCAAAAAGTCAAATTCACAACAAAATACTTCAACTTAAAGATCTTATTTTTCAACCTAAAATAGTGAATTTTTAATCTAAAAGGATAAATTATCATTTAAAAATGTAATAGTTAATATTTTAACAAAAAAAGATTTTAATTATAAATAGAAAACTGTTGAATTTGACCAGCAAAAACAAATTTTCAACAAAATACTCGAATTCTGACCAAAAATAGATTAATTTTCCAAAAAACAGTTGAATTTTTAAGCAAAAATATTAATTTTCTACCAGGAAAGACAAATTTTCAACAAAGTACATGAATTTTTTTATTAAATAATTAGATTTTCTACAAAATTTTTAAATTTTCTAGACAAAAATATGAATTTTTTACAAAACAGTTGAATTTTCAACAAGAAAGTTAATTTTTAACCAATTTCCTAATCAAAAAGATGAATGTTCAACCAAACAGTTGAATTATTAATAAACAAAAGAGCAATTTGTTAGTCAAGAAAAAAAAACCTCAATCAAATTGTTGAATTTTCGAGACAAATATACTAATTTTCAATAAAATAATTAAATTTTCAACTAAAATTGTGAATACTCAACCAAAAAAATGAACTTTGCAGAAAGTAGTTTAATTTTTAACTAAAAAAGATGAATTTTCAACGAAAAATGTAATAGTTAATATTTCAACAGAAAAAGATTTTGATTGAAAAAAAAAAAAACAGTTGGATTTAACCAGCAAAAACAAATTTTCAACAAAATACTCGAATCCTGACCTAAAACAGATTAATTTAAAACGAAACAGTTACATTTTTAACAAAAAAAATTAACTTTCTACCAGGAAAGACAAATTTTCAACAAAGTACATGAATTTTTTTATTTAATAATTAGATTTTCTACAAAATTGTTGAATTTTCTATTAAAAAATATGACTTTTCTGCAAAACAGTCGAATTTTCAACAACTAAGTAAATTTTTAACCAATTTTCAAAACAAAAAGATGAATGTTTAACAAAATAGTTGAATTATCAACAAACAAAAAAGCAATTTGTTAGTTAAGGAAGAAAAAAAGTTCCAATCAAATTGTTGAATTTTCAAGCCAATGATACGAATTTTTAATAAAATAATTGAATTTTCAACTAATCAGTGGAATTTCCAACAAAATAGTAAAATGTCTAATTAAAAAAGTTGATTTTTAACAACCAAAAAAAAACTAATTTTCAACTCAAATTGTGAATACTCAACCCAAAAAATGAATTTTTCAGAAATTAGTTTAATTTTTAAACAGAAAATATGAATTTTCAGCGAAAAATGTAATAGTTAATATTTCAACAGAAAAAGATTTTGATTAAAAATTAATCAACAAGAACAAATTTTCACCAAAATACATTAATTTTTATTCGAATAATTAGATTTTCTACAAAATTGTTGAATTTTAAAGCAGAAAATATTAATTTTCTACAAAATAGTTGAAGTTTCAACAAGAAAGTCCATTTTTAATCAATTTTCAAATCAAAAAGATGAATTTTCAACCAAATACTTAAATTATCAACAAATAGAAAATTAATTTGTCAGTCAAGAGAGAAAAATAGTTTCAATCAAATTCTTGAATTTTCAAGCCACAAATACGAATTTTCAATAAAATAATTGACTTTTCAACTAATCAGTGAAATCTTCAACAAAATATTTAAATTTTAGTTAAAAAAGTTGATTTTTACCCCAAAAAAAACGAATTTCTTACTAAAATTGTGAATATTCAAACAAAATAATAAACTTTTTAGAAAGCAGTTTAATTTTTACCAAAAAAGATGAATTTTCAAAGAAAAATATTAATGTATTAATTTTCAAACAAACTGTTGAATTTTTAACCACAACAAAATTCCACAAAAATAAAATAGACGAATTTTTCACCGCAAAAATTCATTTTCAACCAACAAGATCATTTTTCTACCAAAAAAGAAGAATTTTCAATAAAATACATGAATTTTCAACCAAATAGTTGAATTTTCAAACAAGGAGATGAATTTTCCCCGAAGAAAATAAATTTTCTATAAAAAAAGAAAATTTTTCACCAAATACATGAATTTTTAACCAAAATATTAGTTTTTAACAATAAAATACATGAAATTTCCAACAAAATACAAAAATTTTCAACCAAGAAGATTAATTTTCTACCAAGAAAGATAAATTTTCAATAAAATACATGAATTTTTAATGAAATACAGGAATTTTTAACCAAACAGAAACATTTAAATTCAACCAAAAAAGACGAATTTTCAACCAAATAGAAAAAAGCTAAATTTTCAAGCAAGAAAATTAATTTTCTACCATGAAAGAAGAATTTTCAATGAAATACACAATTTTTCAACCAAATAGTTGAATTTTCCACGAAGAAAATAAATTTTCTATAAAAAAAGAAAAATTTTCACCAAATACATGAATTTTCAACCAAATAGTTGAATTTTCAACTATATAAATGATTTTTCAACCAAGATGATTAATTTTCGGCCAAGAAAGATAAATTTTTAATAAAATACAAGAATTTTCCAACAAACAATTGAAGTTTCTACCAAAAAAATAAATTTTCAACCAAAAAGTTGAATTTTCAACGAAGAAAATTAATTTTTTTATGGAGAAAAATTTTTTTTCACCAAACACATGAATATTCAACCTAATAGTTGAATTTTCAAACAAATTATAGAATTTTTAAACAAAAACATGAATTTTCAGCCAAACAGTTGAATTTTCAACGAAGAAAATAAATTTTCTGCAAAATAAAAATAAATTTTCAACCAAGAAGATTAATTTTCTACCCAGAAAGATGAATTTTCCATAAAATACATAAATTTTTAATAAAGTATAAGAATTTTCAACCAAACAGTTGAATTTTCAACGAAGAAAATAAATTTTTTGTAAAAAGAAAATTTTCACCAAATACATGAATTTTCAACTAAATAGTTGAATTTTTAACTATAAAGATTAATTTTCTACCAAGAAAGATCAATTTTCAATAAAATACACGAATTTTTATTAAAATACAAGAATTTTTATTAAAATACAAGAATTTTTATTAAAATACAAGAATTTTTAACCAAACAGTAGAATTTTCAACGAAGAAAATAAATTTTCTATAAAAAAAGATAAATTCTTAACCAAGAAGATTAATTTTCTACCAAGAAAGAAGAATTTTCAATAAAATACATGAATTTTCAACCAAATACTTGAATTTTCAAACAAGGAGATGAATTTTCAACGAAAAAAATGAATTTTTTATCAAAAAAGAAAATTTTTGACCAAATACATGAATTTTCAACTACATAGTTGAATTTTCAACTAAGGAGAATAATTTTGAATTTTGAATGAATTTTCAACTATAAAGATGGTTTTTCTACCAAGAAAGATAAATTTTCAATAAAATACATGCATTTTTAATAAAATACAAGAATTTTCAAACAAATAGTTGAATTTTCAACGAAGGAAATAAATTTTTAGTAAAAAAAGAAAAATTCTTACCAAATACATGAATTTTCAACCAAATAGTTGAATTTTCAACTATAAAGATGAATTTTCAACCAAGATAATTAATTTTCCACCCAAAAGATAAATTTTAAATAAAAAAGAAGATTTTTTCAACAAACAATTAAATTTTCAAAGAAGAAAATGAATTTTCTAGAAGAAAAGATCAATTTTCAACTAAGAAAATTAATTTAAAAATAATTTTCAATCAAATTGATGAATTTTTAACTAAAATGTTGAATCTTCAACTGGAATAGTTCAATTTTAATTTAATTTTCAAATAAAAAAGATTAATTTTCAACTGGAATACTGGAATTTTTAACAAAAAAATTAATTTTCAAATAAGAAGATAATGTTTAAACAAGAAGATTAATTTTCTACCATAAAAGACGTTTTTTTAACTGGAATAGATGAATTTTAAACCAAAAACATGAATTTTTAACAAAAGAGTTTAGCTTTCAGCCAAATGTAGTTTTATTTTCAATCAAAAAGATCAATTTTCAACCAAAAAGATGAATTTCCAAACAAGATTAATTTCCAAACAAGATTAATTTTCTACCAAAAAGACGATTTTTCAACAAAATATATAAATTTTCAACCAAAAAAGATAAATTTTCAACCAAATAGTTGAATTTTGAACCAAAAAAGAACCATTTTCAGCCAAAAATAGAATAATTGAATTTTCAGTAAACAAAATTAATTTTCAACCAAACTGATGAATTTTCAACTAAAATGATGAATCCTCAACTGGAATAGTTGAATTTTAATTTTAAAAAAATGAGTTTTCAATTAAAACAATGAATTTTCAACTCAAATAGTTTAACTTTCAACAACAAAATCCAAAGAAAAAACAAGATTTCAATCAAATAGCTCATTTTTCAAACCAAAGAAATGAATTTTTAATTAAAATGATGAATCTTCAGTTTAAAAAAATAATTTTCAACAAAAGAGGTTATTTTTCAACCAAATAAATTTATTTCTAACCTAAAAGATGAATTTTCAACGAAAATGATGAATATTTTAGGAGAATACTTGAATTTTCAACTAAAAAAAAGAATTTCAAAACAATGAGATTAACTTTCAAAGAAAAAAATCATTTTCTACCAAAAAGAGTCGATTTTCTACCAAAAAAGTAGTTTTTTCAAAACAAAATGAATTTTCAATTCAAAAAGACAAAAACATCCAAATTGTTAAATTTTGAGCTAGAAAAGATCAATTTTAAGCTCAATGTGGAAAGGTTCAATTTTCAGTTGAAAAAATTGACTTTCAACAAAACTGAGGAATTTTCAACTAAAGTGATGAATCTTCAACTGGAATAGTTGAATTTTATACCTATAAAAAAAAAATTGTCAACCAATAAGATTAATTTTCTGCAAAAAAGAAGAATTTTCCACAAATTACAAGAATTTAAAAAAAAATAGTTTAATTTTCAAATAATAAATAAAAATTTTAAACCAAACAGTTGAATTTTCCGTTAAAAATCTCATTCTTAACCAAAATAATTCGGATTTTCAGAAAAATAGTTAAATTTTATACTGGAATAATTAAATTTTTAGTTGAAAACTTCATTTTCAACAAAGTAGTTACATTTTTAAAAAGAGATGAATTTTCAATAAAAATTATGAATCTTCACAAACAAAAAAATTAATTTTTAACAAAAAAGTTTAGCTTTTAACCGCAAGTACTTGAATTTTCATGAAAAAAATTTTAATTCCAAACGGAAAATCTAAAAAAATTTATATTATACTTCAGAATTATTTCCTCTTCGAAATACTATTTCTACTCTAGAAACTACTTGAACTACTTTCTTTTTCTAAAATTTGAAAAAAGGAACTTCTAAATTGTGACGAATTTTGACTTGGAACAGGGATTTTTTGAACTTCTTTCTTCTAAATCCCAGTTTTAATTCTTTAAAAAAATTCCCGTTTCATATCAAAAATTTGGTTCAAAATTGAATCTTTTTTTTAATTATAACAATTTTATTAATGTTATACTTTTTGGTTCAAATTCAACTGTTTCGTTGAAAATTCGTTATTTTGGCTTGATAATTGAACAATTTGATTGAAACATGTATTTTTATTAAAAATGATTATTTTTCGAAATAAAATTAAACTTTCTGGTGGGAAATTAATCTTTTTAGTTGAAAATGAATTCTTTGGTTGAAAAATCGTTTTTTTTCATTGAAAATTAATTTTTTTTTTTTTAGAAAATTAACCTTTTTGGTTGAAAATTCCATTACAAATTAAAATATTTGGTTGATAATTCCTGTATTTTTGTCAAAAAATATACTTTTCTGAAATAAAATAAATCTTTTTGGTGAAAAATTAATCTCTGTGGTAGAAAATTAACCTTTTTGGTAGAAAATTCAATTACTATTATATTGAAAGTTCCATTAAAAATGTTTTTTAAATTGAAAATTAATTTTTATCTTTAAAAATTTTACTAAATTTTTTATCGATTTTTGTTAGGCATTTAATATTTTTGGTATGAAATTCATTTGTTTGGTTGAAAATTTATATAATTTGTTGAAAATTTGATTTTCTTGTAGAAAATTCACCTTTTTGGTTGAAGATTTCACTCTTAGGTTGAAAATTCCATTAAGAACTAAAATATTTTTTTGAAAATTCATGTATTTTTATAAAAAATATTCTTTTTTTGTAGAAATTAATCTTTTTGGTGGGAAGTTAATCTTTCTAGATGAAAATGAATTTGGTTGGTTGAAAAAGAGTTGTTTTTCATTGAAAATTAATTTTTTTTGTAGAAACATAAACTTTTTGGTTGAAAATTCTTTTCTTTTGTTGTAAATTGAACTATTTCGTTGAAAATTTGTATAATTTGTTGAAAAATTGATTTTTTTTTTAGAAAATTCACCTTTTTGGTTGAAGATTCCACTCTTAGGTTGAAAATTCCATTTAGAACTGAAATATTTGGTTGAAAATTCATGTATTTTTATGAAAAATATTCTTTTTCAGTAAAAAATTAATCTTATTGGTTGAAATTTCATTTCTTTGGTTGACAATTAGTTTTCTTTTATAGAAAATTATCATTTTTTTTACTAAAAATGTAAGTATTCCATTAAAAATTTTTTTTTTTTTTGTAGCATTCAATCTTTTGGGTTGCAAATTCAATTACTATTAGATTGAAATTCCCATTAAAAATTTAAAAATTTGGGTGAAAATTCATTTCTTTGGTTGAAAATTATTTTTCTTTTCGAAAATTAATTTTTTTAACCATAAATTTTACTAGATTTTTTGTCAATTTTTTTTATAGGCATTTAATCCTTTTGGTAGAAAATTAATTTGTTTGGTTGAAAATTTAACTATTTCGTTAAAAATGTATGTGATTTGCTTAAAAAACTATTGTATTTTTTTTCAAAAATTTCTCTTTTTAGTTGAAACTTCATCTATTTTGCTCAAAATTTATCTTTTTCTGGTAGAAAATGAACATTTTTGGTTAAAAATTCCATTAAAAATGAAAATATTTTGTTGAGAATTCATGTATTTTTGTTAAAAATGATTCTTTTTTCAATGTAAATTAAACATTTTGATGGCAAATTAATCTTTTTGATGGGAAATTATTCTTTTTAGTTGAAAATGAATTTCTTCGGTTGAAAAATAGTTTGTTTTTTTTGTTTGAAAATTAATTATTTTTTATGTAGAAAATTAACGTTTTTGGTTCAAGATTCCATTAAAAATTAAAATATTTGATTGAAAATTCATTTCTTTGGTTGAAATTTTTTTTTATTGAAAATTAATTTTTTTAACCAAACATTTTACTACATTTTTTGTCGAATTTTTTTTTATATGCATGTAATATTTTGGTAGAAAATTAATTTGTTTGGTTGAAAATTTTACTATTTCGTTGAAAATGTATGTTATTTGCTTAAAAAACTATTGTATTTTTTGTTAAAAATTTGTCTTTTTTGAAACAAAATTAATCTTCAAAGAAAGAATAATTTGTACGTTAAAAGAAAACTTATTGCATGATATTACGTGCAAGTAATGTGCAAAAGCCGAACTGTGGTGAATGTAAATATACAATCGATAATTGTCAACTTCTATAACAACAATCCGTTCTAGATTTCAGCGTTAAAAATTTTAAACGTACAACTTTGTGTGCGGTACAAATTTTTCATACGTCAAAAGCGTAAAAAACAATGATAAACAAAGTTATGTGCACACGTACCTTGCAAAGTTTTCACGTCACAACCTGGGATTCCTAATTTTTTGAAGACATCCATTTTCAACATCATTTCGCACGTTTTTTCAATCACATTATTAGTTGGTAAATAAATCATGCAGTGAACAAATTTACTTGCGCACATTGGGTGCTAAAAGATATTCACTCATGCGCAGGCGCACTTTCTCCGCTAGCCAACAAATGAAATCCTTGAATAGTTGACGGAATTCTATTCAAAGTCAAAAGAAATCGTTTATCAGTAAAACTACTTCCGTTTTGCATTCAACGGATAAGTCTTTGAATAGTGAAATGATTCTATTGATGGACAAAAGAAATCGTCTTAATTGCAAAGGACGCATTCTGAATAGAACGTAATTTCACTGTTAATAAACATTGTCTTAGAGTGTGGCAAGAAGGAAATATTTATCTCATTCAGAACTCATTCCCGCAACAAATATCAAACCCACCTGGAACTCTTTCAGAAACAATAGCAGTCAAAGATAAAAATACTACCAACAACCAAAGTACTGCAACAGACTGGTTATTCAAATTTGACGAATATGCTAGTACTTCCTCAATCTATTCAAAGTTTAGCCAACGATCTTACTTCCACAATTAATATACAGTGGGATCTCCTTCTCTTCCCAGACCCACTGTTTAACCCTCAATCTTTACACTTTTCTTTTTGGTTTCTTTCTCATATCTCAGAAATACTCTCATTTACTGAAATATTCTTGATTTTAGTTTAACAAAAGTTCCAGTAGTTTCCACACTTCGAAAAAATGATAGAATTGAGACTTTTTCCATTCTTCAAGTATATTTAGTTCATGCAAGAGGTCGACTGAGGAAACTAGTCGACACCATTAAATCTTCATTTTTATTACCTCCATTAATCCACATCTAATCAAAACACATTTACCTATCCTAACTATCCATTTCGATTCAGACCTGTTTATTTCTCAAACACCTGTTAAACTTTTCGTGTTATTGTATTTTTACAGTATAAAATTTTAAATGATTCTATACAAATTTCGTTTTCTCATTTTTATTAAAACAAATTCTTTTACGTCCGAGCCTCTCTATACCGTCAGAAGAACAGTTTCTGCAAATGCAGTAATGACCAGAAATTGAAACATATACGTTTTTCTTCTATCTATATTGAAAATTTTAATGTAAAAGTTGTTTTTCTAATGGGCGAATAAAATTACCGCTCTAAAACTTTGTAAAGACAATTTTAGGAAATTCCACTTTATATTATATATTTTTGTTCCTCTTGCAATATTTATGTAAAATTGAAATCCTTTAAGGGCACGTGACACGCATAAATACCTACCTTACCGGCCTCACTTTTTCATTTTTCTGAATTTTTTTCTGAATCTGAGAACTTTTTTTCTAAATAAAATATCGGGCTGAAACTTTTGGATATTTCTGTGGTTATAAGGATATTGAATACAGTCTTGGAAATGCGTGTCTTGTGATTATTATCAATTTAATTTTTTTTTGCGATTTTAGATGAAGGCAGTCGAGACGGGGTTCATTAAATGAGGTAGAGGTAGTCTTTGAGGGTTGTTGGATATTTCTGGGGTTATAAGGATATTTACTACAGTTTTGAAAATGCGTGTCTTGTGATTGTTAGAACAACATTATCTTTGGACAAAGTCATATCTACTTGGTGCCAAGGGGTGACTTTTCAACTGAAAGGGTTGGAGCCCGAAAATAAGTGTCGGTATTTTTCAGGAGCCCAAAAATCAGAGACCATATTCACACTGTAAAATTGTAAAAAAAATTATTTTTGACTAAGTCATACCTTCGTGGTGTCAAGGGGTTGCATTTTAACAGTAATGGTTGGAGCCCGAAAATCGTAGTTGGTATTTTTTAAGAGCCCAAAAATCAGAGACTATATTTACACTGTAAAATTCTGAAAAACATCATTTTTGGACAAAGTCATATCATCGTGATGCCAAGGGGTTGCTTTTCAACTGTAGGAATTGGAGCCCAAAAATGGGAGTTGGTATTTTTCAGGAGATCAAAAATCAGAGAATCTATTCAAACTGTAAAATTCTGACAAACATTATTTTTTGACAAAGTTATATCTTCATGGTGTCAAGGGGTTTCTTTTCAAATGTAAGGGTTGGAGCCCGAAAATCGAGGTTGGTATTTTTCAGGAGCCCAAAGACCAGATACTATATTTACACTGTAAAATTCTGAACAACATTACCTTTGGACAAAGTCATGTCTACTTGGTGCCAAGGGGTTTCTTTTAAAATGGAAGGGTTGGAGCCCAATAATCGGTGTTCTTATTCAGAGCCCAAAAATCAGAGACTCTATTGACACTGTGAAATTCTAAAAAACATTATTTTTTGACAAAGTCATATCTTCGTTGTGTCAAGGGGTGGCTTTTCAACTGTAGGGGTTGGAGCCCAAAAATAGGTGTTGATATTTTTCAGGAGCCCAAATATCAGAGAGTCTATTTACACTGTAAAATTCTGAAAAACATTATTTTTTGACAAAGTCATATCTACTTGGTGACATGAGGGGGCTTTTGAAATGTAAGGGTTGAAGCCCAGAAACCAATGTTGGTATTTTCCAGGAGCCCAAAAACAAGAGACCCTGTTTACCCTTTCAGATTCTGAAAAACATTATTTTTTGGCAAAGTCATATCTACTTGGTTTCAAGGGGTTGCTTTTCAAATGTAAGGGTCGGAGCTCAAAACTCAGGGTTAACATTTTTCAGGAGCCCAAAAATCAGAGACTCTATTTACACTGTAAAATTCTGAAAACATTATTTTTGACAAAGTCATATCTGCCTGGTGTCAGGGGGTTGCTTTTCAACTGTAAGGGTTGGAGCCCAAAAATCATTCTTGATATTTTCCAGGAGCCAAAATATCAGAGACTATATTTACACTGTAAAATTCAGAACAACATTATCTTCGGACAAAGTCATATCTACTTGGTTTCAAGGGGCTGCTTTTCAAATGCAAGGGTCAGAGCTCAAAAATCGGGGTTAACATTTTTCAGGAGCCAAAAATCAGAGACTCTATTTACACTGTAAAATTCTTTTCAAATGTGAGGGTCCGATCCCAAAAATCGGTGTTGGTGTTTTTCAGCAGCCCAAAAATCAGAGACCCTATTGAAACTTTAAAATTCTGAAAACATTATTTTTTGACAAAGTCATATCTTCGTGGTGTCGGGGGTAGCTTTTCACCTGTAAGGGTTGGAGCCAAAAACTCGATGTTGGTTTTTTTCAGGAGCCCAAAAATCAGAGACCCTATTTACACTGTAAAATTCTTTAAAACATTATTTCTTGACAAAGTGTTATCTGCCTGGTGACAGGGGGTTGCTTTTCAACTGTAAGGGTTGGAGCCCAAAAATCATTCTTGGTATTTTCCAGGAGAACGAAAATCAGAGACTATATTTGCACTGCAAAATTCTGAACAACATTATCTTTGGACAAAGTCATATCTACTTGGTGCCAAGGGGTGACTTTTCAACTGAAAGGGTTGGAGCCCATCAAAAGCCAGTTGCTGAAGACAACGAAGTGCCAAAAAAGGAGCACAAGACAATCCGTATGTGACTGTAGTGAGACGAAAGATTTGAACCAATTCTTCTGGTGAATGTCTCCATAGAATTAGTTGAAGATCTTGATCATCACGATGTACCACGATTTGTCTGTACATCTTTTCCACGTCGGCACAGACAACGATCCGAAAGAGTCTCAAACGCAGCAAGATGTCCATCAAGTTTGGAAGAATTGTTGGTCCAGTGTGAAGACATTCATTGAGAGGAAATCGATGAGACAGCGTACCTTTGATCGGTCAGACGACGACTGATTCGCACAAGCAAGATGCGAAAGGTTTCAGACACACCAAATTTAAAGAGTGTGGCTCATGATAAGAATAAGAAGTACGGAAATAGAAACAATTAATGTGATATACTCTAGAATTGGTACAATGAAAATTGGGACCTCTTATAAAATCAATTTGTGAAGAAAAATACGTCGATCACTCTTCAATTAATAAAGACAAGCTTTCAATATAAAAAGACAGGATTAAAATTATCATTCAATCTCGAATATCCTGCTACACCTTTTTTTCGATCCACACAGGCTTAATTCTTCGAACAATCCTGTTTTGGGACAGCTATAAAGATCTTATACAGTGTGTTCAAACAAGTTGTTGGCCTTTAATTCTCTAGGTTTGACAAGTTGTTTTTTTTCGGTAGGAGTATTTTTCTTTTGACGAAAAAAGTAGAAATTGTTTAGAAGTACATTAGTCGTGCCTTTCTGAGGGCATTTTAGATTCTGGGAATGCGAATAATATTACAGTTTTATAAAGTGAGAATAGGGTGTACAATACTTATCTTATTTATGCGATTCTGCGTAATGCGCCATTTCCGTATATTTCTCGTACGTTACAAGACAATAAATATGTACAAAGACAAGTCTATAATTTTATGCGATACGGTAATTAGTTAGAAAATTATTATAATTTACGTTAAGACAAGATTTGTAAATAACTAAATAAATAATTATACGAAAAATGTCAAAATTATTATCAATTATTATCACCGAGTTCACAGCGGCATCCTTTTATCACTTGAACACTTTTCCTCTTCCGAGACCACGCATATTATTGTGATAAGAAGTTAATTATTTATTTAAATTACAGTGATACTATTTCATTCTCCACTCATTCGAATTTCTCAATAAACAAGAAAAAATACAAATTGCACTTTTTATTCAAATTTAAAATTGCCGTCAAGACAGGTGGCAGTAGCATGCAGATACAACTGTTACTGACAGTGGATTTTCGCAATACGATTAAGCTATTAGCTGTCATCCTTCATCAGTCGGCTTCCTCCACACTTCACGTTCTTTCTACACTTTTCTACTCCCACTTTTAGCAGCTACCGTATTTTTCTCGAAAACACAGGGACTCACCCAATCTCCTGCAACTGCGAAACCCCTTCCGAGGTCTAGAAAATGTTCAAAATGCGTATTTAAGACCTTAATCTCGATTTATCGATTCTTAGTGATAAAGTTTGAGTGCTCCACAAATTTCGCCATTTTTTTGGACACCGTTTCAACAGACCTATATCGGAAATCATACTTATATTCCCTTCCATTTTGCCCAAATCTACACGGAAAAAATAAGTTGTCGAAACTTTACTTGACTAGTCACCCATTCTAGGATAGGCCCATTTTTTTAGAATCTCATATAATTTTTATTAAAGAACCGCAGACTTTATCGAAAAAGGTGAAAAAAACTCATAGAATTATTGGAGTACAATCTAGGAACATCAGTTTTCGAATTTGTATTCAGCAGATTTTGACAAAGTTCTAGACAAGCATTCAATTTTTTATAAAAAGTCCTCCAGATTCCACTATTTCTCTCCTCATCGCTAAGACCTGTCATGTTTAACGTTCTGTCGTACGCTTCTTTCTTTTCTTTTTGGGCTGCTTTAATTTCATCATTCCACCATGCATCACCAGATTTTATTCCTACGACCTATAGGCACTTCCGGTTTCTGTAAATTTTCAATCTTGATTCGCGTTTGTTTCTTTTTTGTTGTTTTCTTTCTTCTCCATCCCCGTCCTAAGTTTATTTGGGAGACTAAAAGGTAATGATCAGTATTGCATTCAGATCCCCTCATGAATCTTGTATCTTAAACTAGTTCCCTTAGTCTTTTATCCGCAATAACGAAGTCAATTATACTGCGGTTGTAATTTTCGTAAATTAAAGTTTATTCACTTCATAGGCAATGCTTAAGAAATAATTTCCACTTAATAACTTTTAATTTTGACCTTCCCAACCCACTTGTATTGTACGCGGAAAATGCCCACAAAAATGCAAAGTAGTAGTTTTATGTAAAATTCATGCTAAATACGGTATTGTTTGGAACTTTTTGTAGCATGAATTATTTTTATTCGATCAGTGTCATGTTTCTAAGTACTTTATAGCTAATTTTGAGTTGCTTAAGCAATTATTATTTGCTTAAACAATTTTTTCGCCTGTAAATCGTGAAAAGTTATTATATTCCGGGATAAATCATACAGTTGACGAATTTCAAGAATAATATTTCTTCCTTAACATATCTGGTAATTATTTAATCAATTTTCATTTGTTCAAATAATTTTCCCCCTGTAAATCGTAAAAAGTTATTATATTCTGGAATTCATTACACAATTAAAGAATGTTGAGAGTAATATATTTCTCTAACATAATTTGGCAATTATTCAAACAATTTTAATTTGTTGTTGTTTGTTTTCATAGGAAAGGTGGAGAAAATTGTAGTTTCTTTGTATCTTTTACACTGTGTATCTTATTATTTAGTATTTTCATATTTCAGAACCTATACCATAATTTTTCAATCATTAATCATTTTTTAAACTATTTTTTTTCAGTTACGTTATTGATGATTATTTTTTCAGATCGATTTCATTGGGAAAAGAAAATACTGATCAGTAAACGACGCAATGTAAGAGATTCGAAAAAATAGAATTTTCTCCAGTAATTGCAAACTGTCTTTTACAAAAAATATCCCTCTTAACATTCTTCATCGGTGATATTAATTCCAGAAAATAATAACTTTTCACGATTTACAGGATGAAAATTTTTTTTAAACAAATGAAAGTTGTTTAAACAATTGCCAAATATCTTAAACGAAAAAAATTACTTTTAACATTCGTTAATTGTGTCATTCCATAATAATAAGCAGATATGAAGAAGTATTGTTTGAAAACAAATTTTAAAACTTTTTGGAGTTTTTAGCCCAGCGCCCGAAAGCCTGAACTCTGAAGTCCGTGCATACGAGTATAATATTCGTCTATTGTTAGCATGGTTTTTCACATAGTGTGCATCGTCTCAGCTTACGTTTGTAATTATTTATCGAAAACTAAGGTGGATCCCATTTTTACATTCACAAATCTTTTAGAGCACATTGTAAGCTACCTATAAAAAAAATTGGAAGAAAACCAGAACTGGATTTTTGCAAAAATTCATTTTAAAAAGTTGTTTCTGACAAAGCAACCGAACGCGTTCTCGGGTTGCGGATAGAGTGTCCCTGTACCAAGAATTACTGCTGAATATTGTTACAATAATTAATAAGCAGTCGCAGACAATTGTCCAGGGACGGTCCGGAAGGAATAAACCCTAAGCGGAGGCGTAACAACCGTGCCAAAAGCTGAATGGCACCTGGGTGAGGTGTCTCAAACGGTGACTCTGGGATACCGGGTGACCTCTCAGAGTATGCAGCCGGTCCTACTGGGAGCCGATGTCATTTTTTTAGATGACAGTTACTCCCAGTGGGACCCTGCGGTAGTTGTTAACCTTTGGTTTTTATATATATACTAAGAGATATCAGAGCAAATTTTATATATTTGTGATAGTATACATTCGCAGATTCCTATTTTGTAACGTTCAAATCCTTAGTTGTAAGATTGAAAACAAATTTTTTTTTTATTGCAAGCTCTCATATGTGGCCTCAATTATTACTACCGCAGCTTAGCCACCAAAACTTGCTACAGGAGCTCTATCTACCTGGGTCTTTGGCTAGGATATATAGGCCTACAATGAAGCCGTAAATAGTCCTAAGCTGACCAACTATCTTAAGCAGGGTCCCTTTATCTAGTAAGCACGTCCAAATCCCTGAATTACAAAAAAATTACTTTGCTAATAGCGATGTAAAAACAGGATATCTGAAATCTACACATTTTTGCGATTCCAGGGGTTGGGGTTAATCAAGTTAAACTCACACCTTCTTACGTGCAAGACAAACTGCAAAGAGATAATGACGAAGAATTCCAAATTGAGAGGCTACGAGGGGATATTCGAGTAGCACAATCAGAATTTGTAAGAATCAGAGTTTTTTTCATCGATTTCGAAACGCGTCTAAGCATAAACTCTGGATTACTTATAGACCTAACGGTGATAATGAGATGGACGATGGTATGGCTGACGATGTAGAACTTACTCCTATAGAAGGATACCATTCTGCATGCCAGTCAGGTGTTTGAACGGTTGCAACTTGTGCACATATAAGCAATGTATTATGGTTCTTGGGACATGCTCGCCATAAAAAAAAAATTCGCTTTCCATCGCAAAAACTCACTCATACCATAAATGACGCAGGAAATCGATTACAAACAAGGGATATTCAGTTACCGAAAGATGTTGACGTCTAGTTGCGTATCCTAGCTTCATTATCTAGATATTTCCAACATGTTGCTAATGTCTTAAGTTTATTTTCGGAATATTGAATAAGTCCTTGGGTCTTTCCTTCTTTGGCTAGAATGGAAAACATCCTGGTCATGTCTTGTCATTAATTCATGCATGTCGACGAAGTCCTTGACATACCTTGCCTTAATTGGCTAGACATTGAATAAATCTCGCTCATGTCTGGCTTGCATTGGCTAGATATTGACAATATCCTGTTCATGTCTTGCCCTAATTAACCAAATATTGCCTCATTCCAGTTCATTTCTTGCGTTCATCCTTCCTGGTTATATCTTCCCTTTTATGGCTAGATAATGACCTAATCGCGCTCATGTCTTGCCTTCATTGGTCAGATATTGACTACATTTAGGTCATATCTTGTGTTTATTTTACTGGATATTGAATAAGTCCTGCATATATCTTGGCTTCGTTGGCTAGATAATAACTAAATGTCGCTCACGTCTTGCCTTCATTAGCTCGATATTGACAACATTTTGGTCATATCTTGCATTTTTTTACTGGATATTGACTACTTCCTGCACATATCTTGCCTTTATTAGCTAGATATTGACAACATCCTGTTCATATCTTGTGTTTAGCTTGAAAAAAGCTAAAGATGTTAGTAGCTTACCTTGAGAAGTCCTGAGCTTACTAAAAGTGTTAGTTTTAGTAAGAAAACTCTTCCCGTTGAGTTCTTTGATAATAGATTTAATACTTTCACGATGATTCATTATGATACGCCGACGTTTCGTGAACATTGCAGTTCACTTCTTCAGGGCTGACCTGAAAGAATACAACATACCAAATTTGTCTTGCATACTACCCACTAAAAACTATCAAAACTTCACCTTTTCCTATCAAACACTCTCAGATTTGACATTTGGTCTACATTGGACCGCATAACATTTGACCAATACGTAGTAACACGTATATTCAATGTATAGGTAAATTTCTGTATCATTCCATTCCATAAGTATCGAATGAATCAGGGCCCAACTTCAGTCAACAATGACCATTTCAAAGTAGGGCCAACAGGCACCCTTCATCGATTCTACGAAATACCGGAAACGCTTCAAGTTGATAGAAATTTCGCAAACATTATGCTCTGACGAAATAAATTTCAAAATAGGCACAACAAATCCACAGACACGTACCACGAATGCATAAAGCAAAAAGAGTTGAGTCCAAGCCAGCAGGTGTCCGACAACAATTTCCTGTAGCATCGACTCTTAAGATTCTGCCAGGGCCTACCGCACGCAAGGTGGAATCTGAGAACATTGTTGCATTCGAATCGCTGGCATACCGAAGATAAGGATCGCCTAGGCTCTTCTCCATCACGCATAGTTGCATAAGGTCTTGCAAATGCATTGACTGCAACGTCAAGTCATACTTACTGCTTTCTTCAGATCTAGCCTTCTGACAGACATTCAGAGACCTTAATTCCTGCATATTTCCAGCTTGAACCAATTCCCTCTCCGTAATGTTCACTTGGTCGATTTCGAATTTCCTTGGCATCGTTGTAGCTAACGTTTTTGGGACATCCTTTCACTCTTTTCCTCTTAGTGGATAAAGCAATTTTGTTTTTTGAGAATGTTCTTCGTCACTTTTGTCTGTGCTGTAGACAAAAATGGTCAGAGCCATGTAGGCATAATGAGCAATATCGCATTTAAATCTTGGCTGGCACTCGGCGTACCTGCACTTGGCGTACATCACGTAACTATTCTTGTTCTGTTTCTCCCAGTAAAAACTAAGGTAGCATTTGATACTCAACTGCGAGGGAAAAGTCTTTTTCATAATCAAACGCATTTTTTCTGCATTTATTGTTTGCGTTTCAGGATGAATTAAACCATAATCATACGGAATGGTAAATTCACCACGGGTTCTAGAAAACTCAGCTCTCAAGTAATCATGAATTTTCAGTCGAGTAATTTCTGTAGGATTTCCCACATCGTGATCATTTTCATCCGTATAATCGCTGCCATTAGTACTACGCTCTTCTTGAATGGAGCTATAATCATCTGTATCGTTTTCGCCCTTAATGTTTTCATCTTCTTCAATGTTGATTTGGTTTTCATCATCACTGCTATCATCACTATCAATGTAATCAATTCCAGGAGAATCTGGTGAAGATCTGAGGGAGCAATTTTCATCAAAAACGAATGTGTCATTTGTCATCAGTTGACATTCTAATAATAGCTGATTCACATTATCTTGCGAAATATTGCTTTCTGAACAATGCTCTCGTTCATCAGTCTTCTTTAAACATTCTTTACTCTGATCTGTCGAATTCACTTTCTCATTTCGATCACTTTCCTTCCCTTCTGATAATAATTCTTCTATAGGATTTGCTTCATTCAAAGTTGCAGTAAGGACATCTCCGTGAAGCGCAAGAATATGAAATGCGTTATTTTTATCATTTTCCGCTCCATTTCTTTCTGGAAATTCCATTTTATCTTTTTCTTTCTCATTTCCCATTTTTTTAGGTACTTCATGTCCACCGAATACTTCGTCAACCATTTCCTCTCCTGTCTCTCCTTCTCCGTGTGGGTCTGCAGCATTCTTGTTCATAGCATGTTCTTCTGCAATACCTCTATCATGCAGGAGAAGACTTACTTGCTCGCGAATGTTATTTTCATTTCTGTCCCAAATTTTCTGGTAATAGAGTGCAGACTTTTTTTCACAAGCTCTCTTGGTTATCGAGCATATATATAAAAAAAACATGTAACATGCAACACGATACTTGTACACCTTTGAAGCATTTTCCAACTACTGTGCTCAGAAAAACATTTTATTCAAATTATTTTGACATTGTATAGTATTGTATAGTATTGTATGGTGTAGTATAGTATTGTATAGTATTGACACGTGGATTAGGTCTACTGGGGATACCACTAAAAAAACGCACCTTATGATGCTTTACCTCCACGATGGTGCGGAAAAGAGCATACAAATCTATTTTACATACAATTTCAGATATCACTGAAATAGAAAGGATGTGGGAGAGTAGGGCTGGACGTTGCTTGAGAGGGAGCAGTAGAAGAGGAGATAGATCCGTAGTCTGTGCAGTGGAAGGGACGTCCGCTCCCGTCAGCAGGTCACGCATTAGTATCTACATGTACAGGTCGGAAGCGAAAAGTATACTGCCCGTTCCGGCTGTGCTCCTTCGCTTTTATCAACACTTTTAGTCAAATCCTTCTCAATTTTCCCGCAAGTTAGCTATGGCTCCTCGTCCTTCCAGTTCGGTACTCTAGTCTTAATTTCATACGTGCCACTTTGTCCACCAACTGTTACTCCCCTTCATTTTCAATAAACCAAGTAACCTTTCTTCTCGTTTTTATCACTCTTACTCTCACTTTTCTCTTTAACATCTGTCAACCTCGCACCGTGGCACCTCTAATGCCTCTTTCCCAAATTCATATCGAGCCGCAAGTCAGATGTCAAATTGCGTAAGACTAATAATGTGATTATTACCAATTTGAATATGCTTAGCCTTAAAAACCTAACTTTTAACGCTTCTTGAAAAATATTTGGATTTTTGATTACCATGTACGCTTGGAAATTATATTAGATGCATTACACATGCTTTTTAGTAGATTTTCCACGCTTGTTGAAAATTTGTGCGTAAAATTATTGTAGGATATCATGATTCTGGCAGTAAAGGGACTTTATCCCTTATTTTAATCTTCCAAGGAAGGGGCAATTTCCGCTGCATGAAATTGTTTCATTTATGATATTTAAAAGCTTTTGTGGTCGCTGATTTGGAATTCAAAGTCCACAATTCAAAATGGTGAATAAAATATGGTGGATGTCAAATGGAAAATTTGCTAAAGTAAAACTTAACCTGTCTCAAGACTTTGTTCATCAAACGTTGTGAACTTTTTAATTTCGACTTCAGATTTTAATCAGCGACATGAAAACCTCTATGTCCCAATTTTTAATCAAATCGGTTTATTTTTACAATTTCGTTCCGCCATATCGTATTCTCCATTTAAAATTTGTTCCTTTAAATTTCAAATCAGCGACTGCAGAAACACCGGGTAAGAAGTTGCCAATTAAACTGAATTATAATTCGTCCAAATATCGTCGAATTTTAAATTAAAACAAAGTTTTTAAGTTTTAAATTTAATTGTAAAGTTATTTTAGGGAAAAGTGATGACATGCTAATTATTTTCTGAATTATATAAATTAAAGTCAAGTTAATACTGCTTAATATATCCTAGGGTGACCTCCAAAGTTCAAGTCAATTTAATTCCTTTCATCAAGTGTCAATTTGCAACATTTTAATCCAGAACAATTCTCAATAACTGAAAGTCAATTCAGTGCAATGCTGAAAAATTCTACAGCAAAAGAAAATGTTCAAACCCGGGATTGTTTAATTATTCAAAACAGTTTAGATTCAACGATATTTGTACGCACTTTAATTCAATTTAATTTGAAGCTTCGCACCGGGGTTAAATAGTAGAAATTATAATTTAGTTCAATTTATAATTTACTTAATTATAATTTATTTAGGACATTGCTCTCTTCTATGATTCTTATATTCTCTCTCTGTCTCTCTCTCTGTATGTATATATAATTAAAAAATAAAGGTTAACAACCACCGCAGGGTCCCACTGGGAGCAACTGTGATCTAAAAAATGACATCGGCTCCCAGTAGGACCTTTTAAAAGATCTTGAACTGCAACTTTTGTTAAGCCATGACGAGCTGCGTATGCTTCAACCATAAAAATAACTTCGCTTATTGTTAAATGACTCCCATCAAAGAGTGGTGTGCGTAGAAACTCAAGGTCAAACGGAGGGAGATTCTGCCCTTGATGATGTCCGGGTTCTGTCCGTTCATTATTATTCCGACCTTCTTCCATATCAACAAGTACTCCAGGTTCCATACTTACGTGGTTTAGATTCTGATTTTCTGCAATAACTTCATCATCGCTTTCTTTATCGTCATGTTCACCAATTTCATTATCTGATTCAATTGGGATACCATCTTCGTCTTCCTCAGTTTATTGCATGAATTCTTAAGCAGTCAAAAGACGGATATGTTGCTCCTCACCATCGTTAACAGCATCAAAATCATCATCATTCTCATAAATGTTATTTTCGCCATCAACATCTGATTCATCGTCATCGCTAAAATTACGAGTAAGACACAAAAGAGGGTTTTTCATTAAATTATCCGCAACAAATTTCACGGAAAGAACTATATTTAGAGATGGGTCAAACGTTTTTCAAAAAAACAAATGCTAACGAGAAAAGCTATCATTTTGGAACCCTGATTCATTTGTTTCACATTAAAAATAACAGCATGAAGTTATCCTATTCAAAAACAGGACACGCAAAAAATGATACCAGATGAAGAAGAAGAGATCTCTGGTTTTTACAGTGTAGAATTTTGTCATTTTCTAAAAAAAAAAACTATAAAAATTGCGTCCTGTTCTTCTAGATGTAGACTTTTGTTGAATTTCATGCAAAGGTGTAATTATTCATGAATAATTGCAGAAATTCATAATTTACTACCGAAAAAATTTCCTGGTTGTGATGTACACGGAGAGGAATGAATATTAAGTTTCAAAATCCAGATGTTTAACTGTAGGACAACGATATAGATATTAAGCTGGAATACCTTGATATTAAAATTCAATATACAAGTATTAGAAACTCGTAATATAAAAATATCCAGTATTAAACTTTTAATGTCTGGATTAGTGTGACACTTATCTTTAACTTTTCGCATTTCTCTGCTCCCATCCCCTAGTTTTATTTGAACACCAAACAAAAATTTCGAAATATGAGCGAAATCAGTTGATACTTAGGGGTCGCGCAAAGTCCATGAAGTTGTCCATTGATTTTTCATGGGCAAAAGTTAGTTTCTTTGTAAATATGATATTTAAATGCGATGATATATTATAAATATAATTCCGCATTTCAGTTTATTGTTCAGAATTTGGCATAGAATAAGAATCAATCATAAATCACTCATAAATGTTGGGGGTGAATCACAGAAACACAGGAGCCTGCATGAAAAAATGCATGGACGTAAAGGAAGCTAGAAAGATATGACAGGATAGAAAAGTGTGGCAACAAATAGTTTATAAAAAGAGTGTCAGTTGAGTGAATGACGCCTGGAACAAAACACCTTTGATACTCATGGGCCCGAGTGGGGATCCTCACATGATGACTTTTTGAGACTCTTCACTTGAGGTGATCGCTAGAGAGATTGATCAGCAAGCTGGGTCGAAGCAGTGTCGCGGAACGAACGTGTTATTCAGATATAAAACACGGGAATTCTAAATCAATCTAAAAATATATACCCGCTCCTCCACATTACACCCTTCCTCACCGAGTGAGTCACGCTTACACCGAAAGGGAAATCGCTTAATGGTATAATAATAATAATAATACTAAGTACCCCATCGCCCGCGAGCTGCGGCTCTTGCAGTCAGCCACGTTGCATTGGGCATGGTTCAGTTGGGAGTGGCAATAGGACCGAACCGAGGCGACGACCAGGCAATGGCCCCAGACAAACGCGAGAACTACCTATCTACCCTTCACCTATATACCCATCCACACATCACTACTTTCCAACCGAGCAATTCACGCCTACTCCGAAAATAAAATGTAGGAATTGCAAAGCAGTATATATATAGGCCAAACAAGGAGAACACTAAGAATAAGGAGAGAGATGAACATCAAAATAATTTTCATAGAAATCAAAAATATCATAGCGTGCTGTCGAAACATAGAATCACTCATGGCCATGAGTTCAATTGGGACGGTGTAAGAGTCCTATATAATGAAAGGAACCAAAGAAAAGAGGAATTCATGGAAATTTTATACATAAAGAGAGAGGGCAATAATGCAATCAATTTGAAAAGAGAATTTTCGATATTTTACAAAGCCTTTGATAGTTTTATAGAATTTTTATGGGAAACCTTTGAAATTATTGAAGTTTATTGACAATTAAAACAAGTATTAAAGTGCATTAAAGATTTCTGAAATATTAAGGATTGACACTTATCCTCTTTTTTCCTCTTGTTATATACTTGTCTATAAGGAGCCGATTACAATGTTGTTTGGAAACATATTTTGAGGCCTTTCTATACAATTCTTTTTGGATATGTGACCGTCCGCGAAGAAAGGGACCTAATGCGCAAAAAATAGATTTTTAGTTTTTACACCCATTTATAGTTTATTATTTGCTTCTCAATAATAAAAAATATTATTCCAATATCTGAATAATTCGAATTGTTGTTCAACTGCAAAGTGAGACCCTCTTATGGAGTTCCTGTGTTGAACCGCCTTTTTAATCACTTCTCCTATAAAATGTAGCTACCGCGCGTTAGGTCCCTTTTTTCGCGGACGGTCACATATATGGAACTTTTTGAATATGGGTTCTTTTTCAAAACAACTGATTTTTGGATTCACAATGTTTCTGAGTTTTTTTTTCAAAAATAGACGGTTTTTTATACTGGAAAGCAGGTGTAAGAAACCAGCGGGGTGCTTTTTTTCATGCGACCGTCCTCGTCTTTTCTCAGCATGTACTTCCAAGTTTTGCGGAGGAAAGACGAAGACGATCCCATGAAAAAAGGCACCCCGCTGGTTTCTTACACTTGCTTTCCAGTATAAAAAACCGTCTTCCAATATCGCAATTTTCACGAAGAGAAAAAGAAGCACATACTTCTGTCAAATTGCAAATAATTACAAATAGTTCAACTAACTACCTCGAATTAAAATCACTTCATTACCTTTATTAGAACTGAAGATAGTACAGTTGTATATTTATGTACAAAAAACGAACAATTTGTTATATCCTGCACATTTTTCAACGGAAATTTTGTTAGAAATATTTAAAGTACCACCATGAATTTTTTCAGATTTTTCCTATTATGTTTTCAATAAGAAACTATGTTCCAAAGTTCACTGTCTTTAAAAGCTATCCAATTTCCCTACTTTTTAACAGATTTTCGGGTCTGTAAGCTATAAAAAATTTGCTGACATATTCGTTTCAGGCTCATTAATGTACAACATTTCGTCCATTAAAATGATCCTTCATTCATTGAGCTACCATTTTTTCTTCACTTACATTTTGAACGTCAAAGTCACAGGACTCGAATTTTCACGCCGATAGTAGTTGCAGTGACGGTACTTGCAACTGTAACTAAAGTCGTATTCAAAAGTCCTAACACCTGGCTTTGAAGCTGTATTACTCTGCGAGAAAAATCGCAGAGTTTTAAGGCAAAGACAGAAATATTCTACAACATTATTCGCGTAAAACGATGTCAGCTTTATTTTCGTCAAAATTTCGTTGACATTCCTGTGACACCTGTCCTGTTTTTTCAATACGAGTTTTCCAGTATTAAAACTCATTAAGATCGTAATTATTCCGACGCTTTTAATTCATACATTACCGTCTACAGCCGACGGGGAATAAACGGCGTAAGGGAATAAGGGAGTTGGGGAATAGGTGAGACTCTACTGTATTTTATCACAATATTTTACTTTATATTTGAATTTTAATCGTGCATTTTCCTTTATGTGCGCCGCATTTGTCGCCGCTCCCCTAATTAGTACATTACTGTTCAATATTTTTGAAAATTTTCTTTTGAATTTTTGTAAACAAAAAGGAGAGGAATAAAAGTTTCCCTAACGCTTAATCGACGAGATCAATAGTTTTTGAAAAAAGCGCTAATGGATAAAATAATGGACAAAAATCAATCTCCTTTCTGTGCTGAGTAATATTCTTTTATTTGTAAAAAGTTTTGATAGAATCGAAAATATGAGTTAAAACGAACAATTTTCATAATGGACGCTATCTGTGTAAAGTTAATAATTTTAAAGATAGAAAGGTTTTAGTTTACGAACGGAAAATGCCTTTTAATTAATAGTCCTGTATATCGAAAGGAATTTGTTTTATTATAAAACGTTTAACATAAAAGCGTTCTGTACACACTAATAAATATATTTTCGTAAAAACATGATAAAAAATTAATTATTTTTATATAATTAGGCATAATTGTTTAAACAGTCTTTCTAACTTGACAGAGCTTCTCAGGCAAGAGACAAAAAGGGGTCAAAATTTGCATAGTACTTCTTTGAAGCTCTCTGAAAACAGTGATATGAATTAAAATCGAAATCTATTAAAATCCACACCTGTAGAGGTAATGAAAAGGTCTGAAATAAAATCGCATGTAACTTTGTGTCAATACATCCTACGAGGTTGGGATAAAGTTCAAATAATTCCAAAATAATTTCAAATAAAACAATATTACTCAGCACAGAAAGGAGATTAATTTTTGTCCATTATTTCACCCATTAGCGCTTTTTTTTGCGAAAGCTATTAGTCTCATCAAGTAAGCGTCAGGAGAACTTTTATTCCTCTCCTTTTCATCTAGAGAAATGCAAGAGAAAATTTTTTGAAATATTGAACGGTAATGTAATAATTAATTGAGTATGAAAATTTAATTTATCGCTTATATCTCGAGAACGCCATAATTGCCAGAGGGGTATCACGCAGATTCGGAATCAGGAGATCAGTCTGAACTAGAATCATTAATAACACTGCATATCAAACGCGAATCCGACAGAAGTGGATATGGCGTCCGGACTATAAAGTGACTATTCGTCCTGTATTTCGCAGAACAGTCCCGCATTTGAGCAATTTGTCCTGCCAAGGTAAATGTCCTGCAAAACTTCCTGTAAAATATGATTTTTTGCAAAACGTCCCGCAAAAGATTTTCTTCTATTTCGACGCTTCTGAGTTTCTCTCTAGGTTATGGACCAATCAAATTTGAGTTTTCAACATTACGTGTGATATTATATATTTGAATACATTTTTTTCATGACTCAAGACTTTCTTAGCGTGAACATATATTGAATCTGACCCCCCACCCCCTTAATCCTACTGTAAGCGTCCTGCATTATTGTGTTTCAAATATTACAATTGTTGGTCACTTGCGTGTGTTTTGAGATGTTATAGGGACTCAGTATAGCATCGGCAAACAAAACACCTATCTACAGTTCCCCCAGTATCAACCTGCCAGACCAGGCGTGCTAGAAATCTCATCGTAGAAGTTCAGCACTGTACGGCGCGAATACTGTTCGGATGGGTTTCCAGAAAACTCATTAATCCAAAGCGCCTGGAGGCAGGGTTCACTTGCGGTCAGCCACACTGACGAGTGACGAGTTCACACAAGTGAATTTGGAACGAAACGCCGGTAGTCAGAACGACAACCTTACCAACTCTTCGGAGTCAGCTCGAAGACAGATTCCTACCCTTTGACGTCGTGTCCTGTGACCACCCATCTCACGGTTTTGAGACGTGGCCATGAATGGGATTTACCGCGGTCCTACTGGGAGCTGATGGCATTTTTTAGATGACAGTTGCTCCCAGTGGGACCCTGCGGTGGTTGTTAACCATTAGTTTTTAATTATATATAGGAAATGTATCAAGACCTTAAAAGGGAGCTGCAAGGACTGTACCCAAAATATTCGGTACAAGTAATTGTCCTTGTGATAGGTGTTCTCGGAGGTGCGAAGCTATCATTGGTCCCTAACCTTAAAGCCATACCCGCATGCCAAAAAAATGCCAAGGCACTTGTGAGATGGATGCAGAAAGCTGTCATCCTTGGGTCACTTCGCGTCCTCAAAACACACGAGTATTTCACTTGTAATTGCCATTATACTTATCTCATTTTTTTCCTAAAATAAATATTTCATAAATAATTAACACAAGTTTTATTTTATTAAAGCATGCTCGTGAGTATGCTGATTTCATAGGTTAGTTTACATGTAGTGCAAATTTTGTAACTAATTGACCTCATAACCTGTATCGTTATAAACGCATAGGTTCAGTACAATAATTATTTTATTGGAAGTATCGATAAATGTTCAAATTCACACTTTTAACAATAAAAACAGATTAGAGTCACTCCCAAATTGCTGTCTCATTAATCGGTACACACAATGGAAACAAGCCGATATGGTGTACGTATTGTGAAACACAATTATTATTAAAAATATCACAATGAAATTGGTAAAACAGAAATTCCAATATAATCTACAACTCAAAATCTTTCAGAGAAACAATCTTACTTTTTCCATGTAAGTATGTGAAATTATCAGAACGTTCGAAAAACCAAACAGAGAACATTTGCTTCTTAGTGTCGCATGGCTGCTCAGCTTGAACATGCTGTAATATACAGATATTAATTTTTTTTTTTAATATAAAAGCTTCAGGATAACATTTATTTATATGAGTTTACAAATGTAGATGATCATAATCATAAATATTATTTTTTCGTCGCCTTGTGCGCTACATTTATTTTTATATTCAACTTTTTGATGTAATGTCTCACAAAAACGAACATTGTTTCATAATACGACCGGTTACCTTACAAAACAAGCAAAAAATATATCTTATGCAAATTAGTGCGGTACTGTTATAGTAAATTAACTCTAAAGGAGACAAGTATTCTACAATTGCTACATTAATGCTGTTTCGAAAAGAAAATGTTATCATTTTTTCGCGTTCGCGGGTTGCTCTCCTGCCTTGCTCGTCTCTTCTCTCTACCCACTTTCTCAACACGGTGGTGAGGTGTCTGTGTGTGTGTGCACAAGGCTATCAGGCATGGCGATATACTACTCGAGTAATGTTTAATTAAAATGTGGCGTTTGAAGAACACGATTGACTCCCTTTTCTCCTCCTATATCAGTGAACTTTTAGAACTTTTTTGTGCATAACTATAACGTTTTGGTCCTTCAGGTCGGATCGAGACTTTTTTGTGCACCTGAACATCACCTGTGCATCTTGTGATGCAGGCGAGTCTGAGAAAAGTGCAATCTGAGTAGCAAATTACACGCGCTATTCTAGTGGTACCTGTGAAACGGGCCGTTCAGCGCGTGGCGTACAGATCACATACTTTCAGCTATATATATGTCATTTCAGCAACACATACACGTGCAGGTATGAAGGGAGCGGGCAGCCATCAACGATAGCAAGTGATGCACACTAGCATGTTATGAGAGTCGGAACAAAATTATCTCGGCCGGATTTGGTTACATTGGATTACGTGAACTCCTCCCACAATTTGGGAAACAAACAAAATTTAAAATACTAAAGTTTGATTTTTTGTAACGGTGTAACCTGAAAATCGGCTCTCTCACATACTCTTCGAATCCTTTCATTAGCAAGTTCATTCCACTTTCATTCTCTGCCAGAAGCACCACATCGTCCTCGTACACTAACGAGCATATTCTTTTATTTCCTAGAACAGTACCCCCAATGGCCTTTCTTTTCCATTTTCTCTTCTAGGTCTGCTAACACTATGCTAAAAAACAACGGACTTAGCAAGTACCCTTGCCTGAGATCCCGCCCTGTCCAGAACTCCTTTCTGTTCCCCGATCTGTTCACCCTTGTCTTCGTCTCTGTAAAGACCTCTTTTATCCTCTTAATCAGCTCTTCATCCACATCTCTTTCTTTCATTGCCTTCCATAAAACTTTCCTATTCACTGAGTCGAAAGCTGCCTTAAAACCTGTCTCAGGTTCCTGTTGACTAGATAATTTAGAACGAAAATATTCTCCACTGTCCCCCTCCCCATCCTGAATTCTGTTTGATTGTATGGAATACTTCCTTTCTGTCCTACCTGTTCTTCTAATCTCTTCCTAAGCACGTTCGCGTAAATTTTATACGTGACTGGCATGAGAGCGATTTCTCTATAATCTTCAACTTTTCTAACCCATCCTTTCTTTAATTAAGGAACTACCAAACCTATTCTCCACTCCTCCAGCCATCCTTCCCCTCTCCATACTCTATTACGTACTTCCCAAATCTCTTCTATAACCCTTCTTCCGTCAAATTTGAACGCTTCATTCTCCATCTCATCCTCTCATGTCGCCTTGTTTCTTTTCAACTTCTCAATTGCTTGGTTCACCTCCTCTCAAGTCACCTCATTCCTATCTTCCATTCCTCCCGTCTTGATCTTTCTACCTCCCGCCCCCTCACCTTGCTGTCCCACCCTCCTAGCAATTTCTTGAAATATAACGTCCATTCATCCATACTTATCTCTTCAATGATTCCTTCCCATCCACTCCTTTCTCTATTGATCACCTCCCATTCTCTTTCTTCATGTATTGCTTTCTCTACCTCCTCCATGCACCTCACCTTCTCCTCCTGTCGTTTTACATTCAGTAATTTATCATGTTCCCATTTCTCTTTTATTATAATCCTTTATGTCTATCTCTCCTCTTCTCCAACACTTTAACGATAACTTCATGCGCGCTTCACTCAATACACATTGCACGTCCCACCATCCTCTCTTCTCCCTTCTTTCTTCCTCACTTGGCCTAATTTCTTCCACTATCTTCTGTACCCTTCCTCTCATTTTACACAAGATCTCATCCACGCCTCCCCCATCTTCAACTTTTTTCTTCCACTTTTCCCGTATATTCTCTTAGCTTATCAACTCTCCATTTGCCCATCTTTGCTTTTTTCCCTGTCGCTCACTCCTTCTTCCTTCACCCTCTTCTCCTATTTCCGCATTTCAACGTTGCAATGACTGGGAAGTGTTCTGACCCTATATTGTTCCCTACTTTTATTCTTTCCACCAGCATCCTTATCCTTTCCTCGTCCAGAATGTAGTCTATTATTGTTTCCCCTTTTTCTGCAAACGTAATCTCGCCTTCCCCATTCCTTTCCGAGTTCCCATTACAAATGAACCATCCTGTATATCCCAGAATTTCCAACAGAGTTCTACTCTCCTGGTCCACCTGTTTGTGTTTTGATTTTCTCCTAAAAGTCTCACTCTCTTCATCCCATATTTCCCCTCCCTGTTCCCCTGTCCAAGCATTCCGATTGCCTCCTATCAACACCAATTCATCATCCTTTTTCGCCACCCATTTCCTAATCACACTCCAACTTTTTCTTCTCCCCTTCTCCTGTAAGTGCAAACTTTCCTCACCTTTCTTCTTCCTATCTTCGCCATTCTCGTCATTACTCCATCTGTTTCCTCAAATCCCATTTCTATTCTCTAGCTGATGTGGTTCTGTATCGCGTTTTTTGGCTCTCCTGAAAAATTTTTGAAAGTGGAGATGTGCACTTTTGATAAGCCTCTCCTCAATTCTGATAATCTTTTTTTACGCTTGGCGGCATTTTGAAAGAATCTAAGCTCTATAGGCTAATCATAGCAATGCTGGCTTCTCTAAATAAACTATGTAATTATAACCATAACTGTCAAAATCAAGGGCGTTTTAAGGCCTGTAACTTTGTTTAGATTGAACGAAATACAGATTTTTCTCAATCAACATGATTATAGTTTAGCTATTTTAAAATTCATGCTGTGCTTTATAAACTTAGCTTGTATGGTTATAGAATTCAAGTATAAAAAAGCAGAAGAAAATGTGCATTAGGTGAAGCTGACTTTACTAACAATAACGAATTCAAACTTTAAATACTTTTGATTTAGAGTGAGAATCTATTTAAAACCTATTCTACAGTATACTTTGCACAATAATGAACACCTGGAAACCATAATTCCTTTGTAATTTGCTAAAATTGCTTAGATATCTTCGAAGGACATAAAAGTGAAATATTCTGGTTGTATGATCATAAAACATACTGAATATTCAAACGCTATTACAGCTTTAAAAAATTTTCCCCCCATTTTTTAAGTTCGATTTTAAGATTCAACCTCCAAAGTGCATGAACCGGAAGCAGGGAGTATTTTCCAGGAACGCTAGAGACTCTCAATCATTTCCAATACCTATATTTCAGACTCAGCGCATTATGATCGTACTCTTGTACTAACCTAGGTACATGTGTGTAAAATGTACATGACCTACCATGTGTCTCTACATGCGTGACCTTCTATCGTGATATTGTATGAAGTTCGGCTGAGTTGAAATTTACTATATGCTTACACGGACCGTCGTGCACCTGGGGTTGTTTTTCGGGCGTGAGTGTCGAGGTGAGTAAGATAGGGAGATAAAATTCAAGAAAAAGAGAAAGATGGAATGAAAAAAAAACCTCTTTATGAAAGTGTTGAACCTCTCTTTTCAAGAAAGAAGAAAAGTGAGAAGGTTCTAGAAACTTCCTCAAGACAGTAATGGAAAAACTGTCCTCAGCACGTGTGCAATAATACCTTATAAGATAGACTTGAACAATCTTTTTTATTATTATTTGAACAAATTTGAGAGATGTTTGCTTCGCTTATAAATTTGGAATTTTTCCAGAATAGGTCTCTTTTACCCAGACCTGAGATCATATATATAAAAACATTTCTATTTTCTTGACAACAGACAATTTATTGCTATTAATTATTAGTACAATCATATTATCAATGATAACATGTAGTAACAAACTCTAATAAATAAATTGGGGAACTTAAAAAACTGAGATCAAAGAAAGGAACGAAAGAGACTCTCATGCACAATTGCAAACTTAGTATAGGCCTATAAACATTTTCCGATAATAAATTTCACATGATTTTTTTGCGATTAGAGAAAATTCATTGTATAAAATTATGATATAGAAAACGATCATGGCATAATCAACATTGGAATCAATGATACAAAAGTATTGAAGGAAGTAATGTAAAATGTGGACAAACACAAAGCAACAATTTATTTGAGAATACTCATAATCTGATATGAAGCGACGCCGAATGCGGCGCGGCAGCTAATGTGGCGCGTTCGAGTTTTCGAATATTAACGCATTTTCTGATTGTGGAGGTAGTTTCATTACATGTATATATGTTTTTGACGTTAAATTATCAAAAAATTGGGATGATTAAATGAATTGCCTGATTTTTATGACGAAAAGTTCGTTCTTGTTCTTTCGCTTGTATTGTCAAAGTAGCTAAAAACAAGTAAAAAATTACAGAAGTTTCGTGTAAACTTATAAATTGTCTTTATTTCGAAAGCAGGTAGGATCGGTTATACCTTACCCAAGGATTTCCGTCCCATCAGCCTAACATCTTTCCTACTTAAACAGTGAAAAGACTTGTGGATAGATATATATATATATCTGCGATAAGGTCTTATCAAGGAGGCCACTTGACAAAGAGCAACACGCCTATAGGGCTGGTGACTTGACGAAGACGGCCCTAAACGGAGCATTAAAACCTAATTGAAGGAAAACTGAAGGAGAAAGACCTTGCGATTGGAACATTTGTGGACATCGAAGGAGCCTTCAATAACACCTCTGGAGAGATAATCAGTGCGGTTATGATAACACATGGTGTGCCTACTGCAGTCGTGGAATGGACGTGCCACATGTTGGCCAACAGAAGTCCAACTACGACTAAGGGTGATACCACTTTATGTGGAACCGTTGACTCGGGATGTCCGCAGGGAGAAGTTTTATCGCCCTTGCTGTGGTGCTTAGTAGTGTATGAACTGATTCATTTACTCTCGATTCAGGGCTACCACATCATAGGCTATGCAGACGATATACTGGTTATCGTGCGTGGCTAGCCTCTTGATGCGCTCTTTGGAGTAATGCAGCAAGCACTGAAGATAGTAACTTCACGGTGTGAGAAAACTGGACTATTGGTAAATCCGAGTAAGACAGACGCGCTTGTTTTCACCAGAAGGTGTGCGTGGGGAACCACGAGTACACCGAAACTTGAAGGACAACAACTGGAAATCAAAGAACGAGCTAAATATCTGGTAGTTATTCTGGATAAGGATCTGTTATGGAGCGAGCACCTGGAAAACAAGTGCAAGGAGCTAGTAGCGACCCTATGGCTCTGTGAGAGAGCCACGGGGAAAATCTGGGGCTTGAAACCGAAGAAACTTATGGGCATCTACACAGCGATCTTGAGACCCAGGCTAACCTATGCGGCGGTAGTCTGGTGGACTAGGGTCGAGCTGTCCACTGTGAACCCTCGACTGAAAAGGATCAGGGGACTGATTTCAAAAGGCGTCACTGGTGCTTTGAAGTCGACACCCACGATGGCACTGGGGGCACCCATAGGTTTGGAGTCCCTCTATCTCACCATCAAGGTCGTGGCTGCAAAGGCGGCCTGGAGACTAAATTTAATGAATGACAGAAGGATCTCAGCAGCAGTTAAAATCTCAGTCGACATCGCGAGGAGGCCAACCCTGAACATGCCCAGGGACAAAATGGCCACTCGCTACATCTTCAACAAGAAGTATCGAGTTAGCCCATCCACGAAGGAGGAATGGGTTAACGGCGGCGCACACCTGCCCAGCGATGGAGACAACTGATTTACAGATGGCTCCAAGATCGAGGAGAATGCAGGAGCCGGTGTTTATCGTAGAAGGAATGGAATGGGTTTTACAATCGAGTTGGGGTCCTACGCCACGGTCCTATAATCTGAGATTATAGCCATACTCCAGTGCGCCTACAAGGAAAAAGAGTATGACAACAACAACAAAACATCCGTATCTGCTTAGACAGCAGGGCTGCTGTAATGGCTCTGAATGGAACAACGACTACATCGCTGCTAGTATAGGAGTGCTTTGAGGCATTGAACAGTCTAGCGACGAAAAACCGAGTTACTCTGTTATTGTTCCCTGGACACAGCGGTATCAAGGGCTATGATATATCGGATCGGCTAGCCAAAATAGCAGAAAGTTGAAATTTTACTGGACACAAGCCAGTTTTAGGTATCTCCAGCAGGTCAGTCACTGAAGAAATTAACAGTTGGCTGACTGAGGAATATTAGAATGAGTGGGATTTGGTCTCTGGTTGCAGACAGGCCAAAACACTCTTGGGCTCAAAGCTTAACTCTAACCGAGCAAGGGAAATACTCAAGGAAATGCTCATTATATTATAATATGAAAATTTCCTATAATAAACTCTTTGTGAAATAAGATTTTTCTGACTCATGCCTTTTTCATGAGATAAATCGTTTTCAAGTTGTAGCGTTGAAAACAATTATATCTTAACAATAGTTACTTGGAGAAATTAAAAATTTGTCTGTTTCGAGTATATTTTTTATTTTCAAGTGCTGAATAAATGATTTTTACTTTGATTATAATCAAATATATCTTTCAAGTCATATATTATCTTATAATAATAAAATATAAAATATGATTGAAATGCATTTTATTTTTAAATTTATTTTGATTAAGTAAACATAATTATTTTAAATTATATCATTTTTATCAGTAAACAAAATAGAAATTAGTTTTATTGAATATTATTTGAAAAAAATAGGTTATCTATTATGCGATTTAAAATTCCCGCTAAGTTGGCGACTTCCAATGAGATTTTGGCGACTTCTCTCTCAGCAGATGGCGACAATCGTTGATTTTTCCTGGCAACCCTGACATCGTGAAGCGTGAGAAAACAGGTGAAAAAGTCTACTACACATCATCGACATTGCTTGTCCACTTAACCGGAATTCGCAAGCAATCTGTACAACCAAGATCCATAAGTATAGGGAGCTAAGGCATTAAATAAAGACAATATGGAGGAATGTGAAACATGCATCTATTCATCCTATTGTGATTTCGGTTACAGGCATGTGTGCGCAAGGTGCACTGAATATCTTGAACATTTAGGAATCAGCAGGGTACTGGCAGCAACTCAGAAGGCGGTTTTATTAAACATCTATAGAATTATAAGAAACTTCCTCGACCATCAGGAAGCAGGCGACTAAAAACCTGTGGAGTAACAGATGGTAGCTCTAGGAAAGCATACAGAGTTGACTAATTTCACCTTCAATGCTCGCGGCCGCTGTGTAAGGAAAATAGCGGTAAGAGACGAACTCCAAACTACACCATGCTCCTAATTTTGTACCTACTACAACATCGACGCCAAACATTTCAAACATCGTATTAAATTAATTTATAACATCCTCATCTTATCAGACACTAAACTTAGTCCGTGCCTGATAAGGAAAACCCGGATTCGCCCGAGAACAAGATAAACAAAAATAATCAGTAAGTAATCATGGATTTTAAGTCCCAGGTATTTGCTGTTGCGCATCTACAGGCCCAGAAAGCCATCTTAGCTTTCTTTTTCCACTGCGATAACATGGAGTTTCCTGGGTAATTTAGGATCAAATATTACGCCTAACTATTTTGCTGATTTTGAAAATTCTACTTCCCTACCGTAGAATTTAATTTTTCTAAGTTCAGGAAGTTTCCTTCTTCTGATAAAATGCATTAGCTCCATCTTGTCCGGGTTAACGGACAAACAACGATCTCTGTACAATTGCTCTACTCGTATGTATGCATGTATGTTTGTATGCGTAGCTGTACATAGCTATGTAGAACACTGTCTGCATGAATTCCACTAATTAAAGTGCCCCCATGTTCCCCTATTTTCGGGATCACCAGGTCATCTACATAGACCTGAGTGTACAGACCGGATTCGTTTAAAACAAAAATCAGAATATCAATAACAAACGCTCATTGGGTGGATGAAAGAACTCCTGCCCCTGGGTATCCTCTTGAAACTTTGGCCTTCATTTCATTACCATGTAGTGAAGTATGTAGGTATATAGTGTAGCATTATTCAGCTGTTATATGATTTATCTTTAACAATTATTCATTTTTTTTATCTACTTTAGTTGATGATTCTCAATTCAACTGTATCGCCAAATCTTAGTTATAGAAACGTGTCTACAACCATTGATTTTTCGACGGATTTAATTTTCTCCGTTCAGGAAATTGGTCTTAAACAATTTATTATTATTTTTAGCAATTTTCTCTTAGAATAGATTTAAAAAGTCGCGGTTTTTCCGAATTTTTCAACTTATTTTTAACTTTTCAATTACAGCGAGGCAATAATCAATTAAATTTGACAGAAATAATTTTGAAAATAATTGATTATTATTTACAATAATATTATCTCAGAATAATGGTAGAAATTTGCAGTTTTTTTCTAAAATTTTCCACTTTTTATCGAATTTTAGGAAGAGTTTCTTCAAATTTTTATTAGATAATACGAATTCACTGCTTGAAATTACACATTGGTAGTATTATTTTTATTTTTTGTTGGTTTCTTCAATTTCAGAGTCTATGACTCACTACTCCTTTCGTTTATTTTTTTTTATTTCTTTTGCGTTATTAGTCTACGTTTAAGGACCTTAGATTTAAGTAACTATGTATTGTATAATTTCTGTTACTTAAAGGGCTACTTAGCCCTAGGTGCTTGTTAATAAATTACAAATTTTCAATTAGAGTGAGGTAATAGTTAATTCAAGTTAACAAACAATTTAAGCAATTTATCATTATTTTTAATAATATTCTCTTTCAATCACGACAGAAATTTGCGGTTTTTTCTGAAATACTCTAATTTTTGTTAACTTTTCGCTTAGATTGACTTAATAATTAGTGCAATTTGATCAATATAATTCTTTAAACAAACTAATATTGTTTATAACTATCTTCTCCTATAGAAATGCTAGATAGTTGCTGCTATTTCTGGAATTTTCCACTTTTTGTCAACTTTTCACTTTGTGAGGTGATAACTAATGCAAGTTGGATTACAGTTCTAGCCTCCGAGCTGGTAGGACGTGTTTTTCGGTCGCTCCTTGTTACCCCTTTCTGAGGCTTACGTAGCTTATTCGTATTTTGTTTTTTGAAGTGCAAAGTGAGAGTTAATTCGCTAGTTATGACGACCAACGAAGAGCGAAAATCTCTCTTACAATCAATTCAAGAGAATGTAAAATCCACAGGAGCGAGTGTTCAACAAATGACTGAAGATATTAAAGTTTTAAAGAGCTCGGATGAAAAGATCTTGGAAGAACTAAAAATCTACAAAACCAAAAGTCATCTTTTGGAGGAAGAGAACAAAACATTCAAAGAAAAAATTAATTTTCTTGAGAAAAAGCTAGAATTTTTTGATATAAAAGAAAGATCTAGGAATCTTTTTCTCTACAATGTGAAGGATGACTCGACTAACAACAAAAATCTTTTTGACACGGTTAACAAGATTTCCAAGGAAGTTACAATTATCATTCCTACTGATTTTTTCGAAAAGGTTATTAGAATTGGAAGAAAAGAGGGAACAAGATCTGTTCTAGTTACTTTTACGAACTCGAGATTCAAAGATGAAATATTTAAGGCTAAAAATCTGCACTCTTTGAAGGTATATTTTGCAAATGACTTTACCAATGCACAAAGAGAAATACGCAAGAAGCTTCGAGATTATCAACAACAGCTTGATAGTCTTGGGAAGTCCTCAACGATTAAAGGAACCCGACTATTCATGGATAATCAGTATTTTGATGTTTCCTTAGCCGCCAAGATTGTGGCAGAGGAGAGTGAGGATGTTTATCAGTCTGATAAGGGAATCTCAACATCTTCTTTAAACTCTACTGCTGGCAGAAAAAGGACAAGAGGTCGATCTCCAAAATCAGATTCTTCCAGCCAAGATCTTAATAAAAAAATTAAACATACTAAAAAAGGAAATTCGATCCAACCTTTTTTAAAGGAAACACCGACAGGCGAAAACTAAAAATCGATCCCAAGTTCATAAACGGTTCGACAACAGTACCAGCATCTCGAATTATATTTTGGAATGCAAGGGGAATTAATAATCTAGACTCGAAATGAAAAAAAATGGATCAATTCTACATCTTATTAACTTTAAAAAAATCATTGACTGTTAACTGGTCGGCGTTGCCCCTCCTTACCCTATTTTAATTTTTATCTCAAAATACTCGTGAGATGGCAGAGAATCATAATCAATTAGAAAATCCAGAAAAAAATGTTAGGCTACAATTACCGTGTATTTTGAAACAAATTTTTGTATTTTGACTCAAATAAATATCTACTGAAATCGACTTTTTTCAAAAAGGGCCCGACTGGTTATTTTCATTTTCGTCTTGAAATATTCAGGGGATGGCAGATAACCATAAGCGAAAAATTCCCATTAGCATTCAACATTCATTTAGACTTGATTCAGTCATTAGTGAGCGAAATTTAGTGCAAATTTTTCATTAATTTTTGAAATGATATTATACTTACGAATACAATTAAGAAAAATCACAAAGGTGAACAGAAGAGTACTAACGATGAACTTCATTTTTCTAGATAGGAGAAAACTGACTTGTTTTAAAATTCCTGAATTTCAGAAGATCGATCTCTGCTTTTATTATTGGCAGTAAAATTAAATCAGTTTAAAATTAGCGACTCGATACTTGAACATTTTTATATTGTAAATGACGATATTAAATGTACACATGAACTTTTGGTTAGTAAGCACTTTGTCTCTTCACCACATTAAATCTAGATCAGAACTGTCTAGCGGAAGTTTTTATACTTAAAGATAAGTGAATTTGGTACGAAAAGTTTATTCCGTGACCTCATTAAAAACAATATTACTTTCAGTATGTTCGTAACGTGATTGCCTAGGTTATAAACCACAAAATTCATTAGATTTTAAGCTTTTCAGAGTGAAGATCATAAAGAATCATACGTTTTTTTACAACAATGAAATGCAAATTAAATGAACAATTAAAATTAAATGAAATTTTAATTTTAATTAATTTAACATTGATTTAGAAAATAAAATTTTTGGACATGATTATTTTATAGGCTTAAAGTTCTTTTTTCATTGCACATTTTTTAATTTTTATGTTATTTAAATCTTGTATACTTTTCATTTCATTCTCATCACAAAAATTTATGATGTGAATCTTATGACGTTTTATGATTTATTGACGTTCGCGCATTGAAACCCTGCTTACTTTATAAGCCCTCTTTATGACATGTACTTTAGTTTTAGCTGTATGTTTTTAAAAATGATTAAAGTTAACCAAAAATAGATATAAATAATTAAATAATATTTTTAATAAAATTTACACTAAGAATAATATATATAATGTACGATAAGTTTGAAAGAATGAAGATTTTTCGCTAAAATTTTCTTTGCTGACATGGTATTTCGTTTTATGTTTCTATCCCTTTTTGCCGATCCTGGAAAGGACTTTCCAGACGATTGCATACTCCCTTAGGAAGCATATCGTTCACACAATAAAAGAAGACACATTTTTTAGAGTTGCAGACTGTAAAGCCACATTCCTAGAGACTTTATTACATAAATGAAACTTGTATCGAAAACTATATTTTTGAGAACAGCATTTTGTAAAAAAAATGGTCGGAGCTTTATGTAAAATTCAGGCTTTTTTCAGTAAAATTATTTTTATAGGCTAAAAGTGACTTCCTTTTTAATTTTCAATTAATAAGAATTTTGATGACATTCAGACTTTAATCTGATGATGAAGAGCATTTGTATAATAGCTTGTAAAAATGAAATGCATTATAAGCTTAAAATTACAATCGACCTTCACATCTGATGTTCCGAGACAATCCAATTTGAACAGAAATAATTAAACCACATTATTATTATTATTATTATTATATCATTAAGCCGTTTCCCTTTCGGGGTAGGCGTGAATTGCTCGGTTGGAAAGTTATATACTCCCGGATCACTGAGAGGTGCCTTTTCATCTTTAGGGTTGTTTAGAAGTTGTCCTATTTTCGCAGGTGGTTTAAATATGGCTTGGATGTTTGATTTCTTGAGCATTCTTCCTATTTGTTCTGTGATACCTTGAATTTAGGGTAGAATGGTGATCGTTTTTCTCTCTCTTTCTTTGGTGGGTTGTGTTGACTTGTCTTTTTGAATGTATTTTCTTATTGGTTAATCAATTTGTTTGTTTGTGTAATCGTTCCATATTAGAATTTGTTTAACGGTTTGTAAATACTTTTGTGAATTATCTTCATCTGTTATTTAGACACCTCTGTATATAAGGGAATTGGTGACCGATTGCTTCAGAGATGGGTATTGAGGGAAGGAGGCATGTAGTCATCTGTTTGTATGGATGAGTTTTCTGCGAGCTTCATGTTCTAATGTGTTATCAGATCTTTGTAAACTAGTATGTCCAAGAAAGGCAATTTTCGGTTTTGTACGATTTCCATGATGAACTGGAAATTAGGGTGATCGATTGATGAAATCGGAAAGCTTGTGTAGTTCATCTAGTCCATGTCTTCAGATGACAAAAATATCGTCAATGTAATGGCACCAAAATTCCGGTTTAAGCTTGAATAGGTTCAAGATTTTGGTTTCTAGATGTTCCATAAAGATGTTGGCTATTACAGGTGAGAATGGAGATTTCATTGCTGCTCCTGAGGTTTGATCGTAGAATTGGTTATTGAAAGAAAAGTAAGCATTATTGAGACAGTGTTCTATCAAAGGTATGAGATCGGAGGGAAAGATTGCAAAGGATTAAATAATATCGATGGTATCAGAGATTGGTACTTTCGTAAAGAGAGATAGTATATCGGAACTCACTAGGATTTCTTGGGGTTGAATGTGAATCTGTGGTATCTTCCTGATGAAGTCAAAAGAGTTTTGGACGCGCGTTATAGAGTTTCCTATGAAAGGATTCAGTTCTTTGGCGAGAGAGAGTGCTAGGTTGTTAGTTGGCGAGTTAATTGCGCTGATGATCAGTCGGCGTGGAATTGTCTGCGGGTATTATGATGTCTTTATTCAGATTTTTTTTCAAATGTTTCTTGAAAAATACTTGATTGGCCAATCAAGTTCGTCTCCACGGTGGGGCGCTTAGGCCAATCACAGGCATCGTAGAGAGTATATATAAGAACAGCATAACCTGAAACTGCCATTTTAGGTTAGCCCTGAAGAAGTGAACTGCAATGCTCAGAAACGTCGGCAACATTCTTTGTTTTGCACACGATTGAAACCTGACACACCTCCTTTTATTATAATGAGTCAGCGTGAAAGCATTATATCTATTATTAAAGAACTCTATGGGGATAGTTTTCCTACTAAAACTAACACTTTCAATAAGCTACGGTCTTCTCAAGCTAAGCTACTAACATCTTTAAAGATGTATCAAGAAAGTTTCAAAAAAGCTAAATAGCTTTCTTGAAACGTTTCAGGGACAACAACAACGTCCCAAAATTCTAACCATTGGCAAACCATTTTGGAACATCTAAATCCAAATCAATTCTACATAAAACGAGTTTGCTTCTCTTGAAAGAAAGAATACAACATACCAAATTTGTCTTGCATACTACGACCACAGCTATTGAAACTTCACCTTTTCATGCCAAGCTTTGTCTAAACGACATAATTTTTCAGTGGCTTCCTCGAAAATCCCGAAAGAAGAAATCATCAGTAATTTGGAATCTACAATATATACCCTTCCACCCGAAAAATCAAAGGACATGCGGCGTACGACGGTCGCAGACAAAGGCAACACAACAGTAATAATGAATAAAGAAGACTATAACAACAAAATCATGGACCTTCTAACTGACGATACACGAAACTATTACTGGTTCGTAACCTTAAAGCCATACCCGCGTGCCAAAAATATGCCACGGCACTTGCGAGATGGATGTAGAAAGATGTCATCCTTGGGTCGCTTCGTGTCTTCAAAACACATGAGAGTTTCGCCGGCCTGTCGTTGCGATTTCTTCGTGTCCTGTGGCCACCCATCTCATCGTTGTGAGACGTGGCCATGAATGGGATTTACTGCGGTCCTACTGTGAGCCGATGTCATTTTTTAGATGACCGTTGCTCCCAGTGGGACCCTGCGGAGGTTGTTAACCTTTAGTTTTTAATTATATATATATATATATTAATTAAGATTTTTGCCCAATAGAGAAGTAGCTAAACGCGGGAATTTAGGAAAATTTATTCAGATATTAACTTTTCTTTAAATCCTTAGTTTATTCAGGAATTTAGAACATTTCCAGGTTCCGCCGTAGAAATCGCAATTTTTATGGTCTTTAGGAGAGTTTTTTTTATATTATCCATATATAATATCGAAAAATATGAAAATATCACCATTAATATTCGATATATTTGGATAACATTAAAAAAACTCTCCTAAAAACCAAAAAAAAATGCTATTTCTACGGTCGCACTATTGGTAGCGGCTGACTGGAATTTCGAAGTCAGCGTGACAGTGGGGGAAGCGTCTTGGCGAGCTCGAGCAACGATGAGGGGAAGCGGTCTTATTGATAGCTTCGACTGTAGTTATGATTAAAAAGATTTGTTGTGAGAATCAAATTTGTTGATTAAATAAGGTTTTTTCTTAATTTTATAAGTAACTATCTTTTCTTCTTGAAAGTATACTTTGTTCCAAGACCTCTCCTTTTGTCTTCTTATAGGAGCTTTATTTTCATTGACAAAACGTTGTTTACAAGCTGTTTACGAGGTAAATTAATAATTTAAACAGCTTACAATTTTTTAAACTCTAATAATTAACAAAATCAATAATATTAGCAAAATAAACAATGGAGATAAAAAATTCGAACTGTTTTCAAAATGCACCTCAAAGTTACATTTTATTAATATTAAACTACACGTTTCCATTATTTCTTTTTCTTAGAAATATCAGTCACATTTACTTTTATTTTGGAATATTTTTTTTTCCTGTTTATTTGTAAATATTAAACTACATTTTTCCATGATTTCTTTTTCTTATACTGATTTGTCACAGTTACTTTTATTTTTGAATAATTCTTTCCCCTGTTTATTTGTAAACAGCATTCGGTTTATAATTATTTTTGTATTTTTCTTAATGCAATTCAGTGCAAAATCCAGGTGACCTGATCGGAGCGCCGCCTGTTGGATTAGTTTCAAGTCAGCTCCATTTCCCCTCCAGTTCGTAAGAGAACAGAAAAGTGGGGCGATGCATGGGGCTGCTGGTATCTCAGTGAATTTTACTCTGTGGATATTCGTTTGCTAGGCAACAGAGCAATATAAAGCAAGAAGAAGAACGATATACAAAACCAGGATATAATTTGTAAATAGTAAAGATTAGAAATTTGAGGTTAGGGTAACACGGGACTCATCCAAAATGTAGTTGGGTCATTCCATTTTATTTCAGCAAAGTCGGATGTCGCCTAATTTTAAAAAAATTGTATATCTGACTATAATAATTATTAATCTTTTCGGAACTTGATTGTCACATAAATTTACTAAATGCCTTTTTCATTTCGAAATTTGATTTTCAAAGTGTAAGGGTGTAGAAAAATGTCACATTTATGTATATGCATTATTATAGTACCGTCTACACGCAGAAAAAAGAACCTTATATTTTACTGAAAATCAAGTTAAATCTACTGATCTTCCAAGTACGTATATGGACAACACGGCAGTTCAGTAAATGTTACAATTATAGGCAACGAGAATTCCTTGAATTCAGACAATTCCTTGAAATCATAGAATTCCTTGAAATCATAGAATTTCTTGAATTCAGAGAATTCCTTGAATGTAGAGTATTCCTTGATTTCAGAGAATACCATGAATTCAGAGAATTCCCTGAATTCCTTGAATTCAGAGAATTCCTCGGATTCAGAGAATTCCTTGAATTCAGATAATTCCTTAAAATCATAGAATTCCTTGAAATCATAGAATTCCTTGAATTCAGAGAATTCCTTGAATTTAGAGAATTCCTTGAATCCAGAAAATTCCTCGAATCCAGGGAATTCCTTGATTTCAAAGAATTCAGAGAATTCCTTGAATTCAGTGAATGCAGAGAATTTCTTGAATTCAGAGATTTCCTTGAATTCAGAGGATTCCTTGAATTCAGAAAATTCCTTGAATTCAGAGAATTCCTTGAATTCAGAGGATGCAGAGAGTTCCTTGAATTCAGACAATTCCTCGAATTCAGAGAATTCCTCGAATTCAGAGAAATCCTTTAATTCAGAGAATTTCTTGAATTCAGACAATTCCTTGAATTCATAGAATTCCTTGAATTCATCGAATTCTTCGTATTCAGAGAACTCCTCGAATTCAGAGAATTCCTTCAATTCAGAGAATTTCTTGAGTTCAGACAATTCTTTGAAATCATAGAATTCAGAGAATTCAGAGAATTCCTTGAATTCAGAGAATTCCTTGAATTCACAGAATTCCTTGAATTCACAGAATTCCTTGAATTCAGAGAATTCAGAGATTTCAGAGAATTCAGAGAATTCAGAGAATTCCTTGAATTCAGAGAATTCAGAGAATTTCTTGATTTCAGAGAATTCCTTTAATTCAGAGAATTTCTTGAATTCAGACAATTCCTTGAATTCATAGAATTCCTTGAATTCATCGAATTATTCGTATTCAGAGAATTCCCCGAATTCAGAGAATTCCTTCAATTCAGAGAATTTCTTGAATTCAGACAATTCCTTGAAATCATAGAATTCCTTGAATTCAGAGAACAACTTGACTTCAGAGAATTTTTTGAATGCAGAGAATTTCTTGGATTCAGAGTATTTCTGAATTCAGAGAACTCCTTGAATTCAGATAAGTCCTTGAATTCAGAGCATTCCTTTAATTCAGAGAATTCCTTGAATTCAGACAATTTCTTGAATTAATAGAATTCCTTGAATTCATCGAATTCTTCGTATTCAGACAATTCCTTGAATTCAGAGAATTCCTTGAATTTCTGGAATTCGAAGAATTCCCTAAATTTCTTAGATTCAGAGAATTCCTCGAATTCAGAGAATTTCTTCAATTCAGAGAATTTTTTGAATTCGAAAAATTGCTTGAATTTAGAGACTTCCTTGAATTTAGGGAATACCTTGAATTTAGAGAATTCCTTGAATTCAGAAAATTCCTAGAATTCAGAGAATGCAGAGAACTCCTTGAATTCAGAAAATTCCTTGAATTCAGACAATTCCTTGAATTCAGAAAATTCCTCGAATTCAGTGAATTCCTTTAATTCAGAGAATTTTTTGAATTCGGTGAATTCCTTGAATACAGAGAATTCCTTGAATTCAGAGAATTTCTTGAATTCAGAGAATTTCTTGAATTTCTGGAATTCAAAGAATTTCCTGAATTCCTTGAATTCAGAGAATTTCTTGAGTTCAGAGAATTCCTTGAATTCAGAGGATTCCTTGAATTCAGGGAATACCTTGAATTCAGAGAATTTATTGAATTCAGACAATTCCTTGAAATCATAGAATTCCTTTAATCCAGGAAATTCCTAGAATTCAGGAAATTCCTTGAATTCAGAGAATTCCTTGAATTCAGATAATGCAGAGAATTCCTCGAATTCAGAGAATTCCTCTTATTGAAATGATAGATTTTTCAGGGTAGCTGAGGATAAAAATTAGTGCAAAATAAGGAGCAAATATTTAAGTAATCGTGAAAATACGTGATGAGAATGTGTTCGTTAAAGCCAAAGGAGCTTTAATAAAAGAGAAGTCACAATCATCAAATCACAGTTGTCGATGATTTGACCTTTAATTTTAAAAGGTCTGGGCGCAAATGTGAGGGAAATACAAAGCTTTCTCATATGGTTGCATTTTAACAAGATCCGCCTGCCAAGTTTCATCGATACTACGTATATCACCTTGTCGACGCTGGTGATTTTTCTAGCAGGCTTATAAAGCTCTTTCACCAACTACTGCTTTTCTGCGTTCATTTTCAAGTCTATGAATTCTGAGGTCCATTCGAGAAATGAGCACCGAATTACGAAACGTTAGTTCTTGAGTTGACTTAGTATCAGTTCGTAGTTTCTGCAGTTTTTCATTGACGCTTGATTCGAGAATTTGAATTATTGCATTGTTGTAATCGATTTCTGTGCGCATGGAAGATGTAACATTATATACTGTTCGAATTACCTGTTGAACTATTCACTGCATGAGTGTTAAATTAACAGCATCATTTTTCTTGGGTAACAGAGTTGTTAATAATTTTGGAATTTTGAGTCAGGAGGAACAAAATGTTCTGGGCATAAAGGTATCTTTGTGAGAATCATCTAGTTCATCAGGATAGTCTAAATCCAATCCAAGTATGAAACTTTCTCATCAGGAATTTTCAAAAAATCAAGTATGGAAAAACTTTTGACATTTGAAATTTGCAAAGCATCATAGAAAAAAGTGATCGAAAAGATATTCTTAGATAATTTATTTTTAAAAATTGAGCCTATTCGTTGAAAAATAGCCAAACTCTGTATTTGTTTATGAAAATTTTTTAAATAAGTATTTATTCTTCAACATTTGCAAATAATAATATCAGTCACCGGAAAGCATTCTTAGTTGATTCCGTTAAAAAAATTAAGCCTTTTCGTTGAAAAATAACCAAATTCTGTATTTCCTTACAAAAATTGTTTGAATAAATAAATCATAATTCGTAGGAATTCGTACAGTACTATAGAAAAAAGTCATTGCAAATATATTCTTAGTTGAATCTGTAAAAAATATTCAGCCTATTCATTCAAAAAGGAAATTTATTATAAAGAAATCTTAGTTTTAAATAATTAATAATTCTTGGGTATTTGCGAAACATCATGAAAAAAATTCATCGAAAAGACATTCTTATTTGATTCCGTGAACAAATTAAGCCTATTCGTTAAAAAAGAGAAAGCTCTGACTTTCCTTATAAAAATTGTTTAAATAAATCATAATTATTGGGAATTTGTAAAGCACTATAGAAAAGGGTCACCGCAAAGACATTTTCAGTTAATTCTGTAAAAACATTGATTCGATTCGTTGGAGAACAAAATTTATTCTAAAAAAAGTCTTCATTTTATATAAATAATTCTTAGGAATGTGCAAAGCAACATAGAAAAGAGTCATCGCAAAGATATTCTTAGTTATTATAATTTTTTTGAATTAAGCCTATTTGTTTAAAAATAGACAAATTCTGAATTTCTTTATAGAATGGTTTAAATAATTAATGAATCTTGTAAATTTGCAGAGCAATATAGAGAAAAGTCATCGGAAATATATTCTTATTTAATTATGTTAAGATTGAGCCTACTCCTTGAAAGATAGCCAAACTATGAATATGTTTATATAAATTGTTTAAATAAATAATAATTATTGTAAATTTGCAAACTACCGTATAAAATAGTTATCGGAAATACATTCTTGGTGATCCCGTAAACAAACTGAGCCCATTCATTGAAAAATGGCCGAACTCTTAATTTGTTGAAATTATTTATTAGCGGAACCCTCAATAAATCAGAAGAGAATTACAGCACTTCAGAAAAAGAACTCTTAGCTATAGTATGAGCCATGAAAAGGTTACGTCATTACTTGCTAGGAAACTAGTTCAAAATTCGAAGTGGTTACAAAGCACTCATTTGGTTACACAATGTGAAAGACCCAAGCTCGCCACTCTTAAGATGACGCTTACGGCTAGAGGAATATAAGTACGAAATAGAATATGTTAGAGGAAAGAAGGAAAAAGTAGCAGACTGCTTATCCAGACTTTTCCCAATCCACACCAGCGATATTCTACAACAAGCGCTAGACGGAATAGATTTCACTACCGATGATGAGCTATCAGATACCGAAATTTTGGGTACACTAGTTAATCGCCCCACTATCATCGAGGACGAAATACTAAAAGGAAAAATTGAAACCCCAGTCAGAAGAATGTGTGAATCAGTAGAAAGTAACGACGATCTCAATAATTCATCTGGACTCAAAACACCTCAACAAAATGAACTTTACGACGATTTTATGACATGGCGATTGAACTTAACGCAAGAAAAATCAAAAACAAAGCCCAACGCCGTCGAAAAACTCTGGAAAACAATAAAAAAAGAAGACATGCCAAAATATAATAAAGAGGATTGGTTACGGAAACTAGGCTGGTTCGTCGATGAAAACATGAGCAAAAATAACATTGATAAGATTTATATGCGGTGACCCACTATTTACACCAATAGAAAAGCAACTGATACAGGAAATGATGGAATACCTATCTAACTTGTATCCTCACTTAGGATTTCACCTATGCTTTAACAATACCCGAGAATTAACAAAAGAAGAAAAAATAATTATCATTAAAGAAGCACATGCGGAATATCTTGGGGAAAAGAATACCATTGAAAAAGCAAAGAAAATTGGAGAATGGAAAGGTATGGATGAATACATTGAAAAGTACGTCAGAACATGCCCTATCTGTCAACTGCAAAAACCACAAGAATAAAGAACCAAGCTAGGGGAATTATACCAGATATTCTTGTGGAACCCAATGAAAAAATAGCCCTAGATATATACGGCCCATTACCTGAAACAGTAAAAGGTAACAAATATATTCTGAGCCTACAAGGTAGATTAATCCGCTACACGGTGTTAATCCCGAAGGCTAATGAGACTACTAGTTCAATAATAGAAGGGTTGCTCAATCACTATATCTACATCTTCGGAGCACTCAAAACAATCCGAACAGACCAGGGACAAAACTTTATATCGGAAATAATGCAACAGTTGGAAGAAGCATTACAAATCACTCATGTAAAAACAACAGCTTTTCATCTGCAGTCCAAGGAAAACGTCGAAAGAATGCACTTTACCTAGGGAACCTAATCAAAGCTAGCATCTCAGAAATAAACGATGAATGAGATGACAATTTGAAATTCACGAACTTGACAATCAACACAATGAAGAACCAAACAACATGATTTTCATCGTTTGAACTTATGTTTGGAAGAGAAGCTAATAAACCATCATCGGTAGCGTGTTCACCAACCCTGACGTATCCGGAACTAGTGAGAAAGTGGAAAAAGAAACACAAAGAAAACTTACAAAGGTCTAGAGAAAGAATAGAAATAGAAACAGAAAAAACGAAGAAAAGACTCGACGAAAATATCACTCACAAACACTAGTGATGCCGTTCGATACGAGACTGCCTCGATATCGTATCGTAAAATCTCGGTTTTTTCTCGTATCGGTATCGGTTTCCGAGACTCCAGTCTCGGTTTTGTCTCGTATCTGTTTGCTATCGAAAAACCGATATATCGCTCGGATCGTCTCGGGATTCTGAGACTGAACAGCCAGATGGTGGCTTCCTACAGAAAATTTTGTCAGAACTTCTAAACATCTTATAAATTGATTAGAAATTTTCCTAAATTTTTTTTTAAATCCTGCCCAATTGAAACATTTTTTCTTAAAATCCTCTACATTAATTTTTGAGAATTTTGTAAATATTTCTAAATCTTTCTATATATTCGCTTGAGATTAATTTTTCAAAAAAAAAAATCATTTTCAATTTTGCTAAGAATCTTAAAGAAATGTTTTTTATTCTTTTAGACCCTTTCACAATTCTTAAAAAGCTTCTAAATTTTTTGTTTGAAATCTACAAAAATCTATATTTTGCTTTAAATTAGGGTGTGGGCTATTTTTTTATTTGCACCTAAATTTCGGTATAAAATGCTGGATTTTGTCAGTACACGTGGACACTTCGTTTCAATTATTTGAAATCATTGCACATTTTTAATTAATTTTGAATCTTTTCAAAACTTCTAAATATCTCTTCAATGTCCTCAAACTCTTTCTAAGAATAATAGGTGTTCTATTGTTGATTATACATCAAAATTTAAAAATTTTCGTTACAAATTAAAAATTTTAAAATAGAATATTAAAAATTGTAACGTTCAAAGTTTAGTTTTTTTTTGCTTAGTTTCGAATATTTGATTTATAATTACTGATTTTAAATGAACAGTCAGATATTTCTGAATACTAAGTAATTGTTGTTTTTCTTATTCAATAAATTTCAAATTGAATGGTTTGAAAATGGAATATTTTAGTTTGAAACAATATTTGAAATTTAATAAAAGCCCGTAATTATGAATATATTATTTTGAAGTTATTTAAAAATTGAGAATAGTTTATAAAGTTTTAATCTGGCGTTCAAATTTGTTTAACTAATAGGGCGTTCCAATTGAAGCAGTTTAATTTTTAACCTTAATATCTGGAAATTCTTAAATTTTGAATTGATTCCGAATCGTCTTGTAAAATCAATTATTATTCAATTTTTAATCCTTAAAGTACGGTTCAATTTTGAAGATCATAAATTAATTTATATTCACAGTTGAAAAACAACTTGAAAATTACTTTTCTACATAAAAAAAATGAATTTTTGACCGACCATAAAGAATAATCTTCTATCCAAGAAGACGAATTTGCAACAAAATACATGAATTATCAGTCGAAAAATGAACTACTTTGTTAAAAATCTATTATTTTAAATTGAAGATTCATCATTTTAGTTAAAAATTCATGCCTTTCGTCGAAAAGTTAACTATTTTGATGCATTTTTTTGTTGAAAATTTAACTATTACATTTTTGGTAGAAAATTGATCTTTTTTAGATGAAAATTCAACTGTTCGGTTGAAAATTCTTTTTTTTTTGTAGAAAGTTAATCATCTTGGTTGAAAATTCAACTATTTGGATGAAAATTTTTTTCCTGTTAGGGACATCCGCTATTAAATACTAGGGACTTTTTTATATTTATCACTAGACAGTTGGGAGTCACTGACTAGGGCGTCATTGCGTTCAAGCGAGTCGAACCGCAAACATTTATTGTAACTCGTTATACAAAAAATCAGTTATTTCTCTAAATCGGTTCGTTTTATGTCATTGCCATCCCTTCTAAGTCATTTCTAACACCTCAGAAGTGGGATATGAACGGATTGCTCGCGAAATTCGGACAAAAAAGGTTAAAATGTAAGATGACGCAGTTTGCAAGAGAGGGCCCCTTACGAAAATATATGACAGGAAAAAAATGACAGGCCTGTCATTTTTTTCCTGTAGTTTTTCGCGACCTCAGGAAAACGACAGACAAAACGACAGCCGAAAATGACTGGCCCTAACTGGCCATAATTTATAATAATATCGTCTAAACATTATAAAGTAACGACGCCTTGCAGATTTATTAGTGAACTATTTGAAAATAGTTATTTTAAATTGTTATTTTGTAATAAAAATTATGCTTCCCCCGAAGTCGAAATCGATTATTCGATAGATGATGCTAGTGTATTATAAAAGTGAATTGGCAAAAAGGGTAATTAAAAATGAAAATAGAAGGGTAACCGGGATTATTTAAAAACGTTGACCAAGTAAATAGTTATTTGAAACTATTATTTTGTATAAAGAGTTATGTTTTCCCCGAAATTGAAATCGATTGATCGATTGACGATGCTAGAGAATTTTAAAAATGAATGGAAAAAGGAGTAATTAATTAATAAGATAAAGGATCACCTGGAATTATTTAAAAACTTTGACCAAATAAATAGTTATTTAAAATTTTTATTTTGTATTAAAAGTTATGTTTTCCCCTGGAATCGAAATCGATTGATTGTTGGATGATTTTAGTGTCTTATAAAAAAGAATTGGCAAAAAGGATCATTAATTGATCAAAATTGAAGGGTAACTTGGATTTATTAAAAAACTTTTACCAAATAAATATTTAAAATTGTTATTTTCCAATAAAAATAATGCTTCACGCGAAATCGAAATCGACTGATAGATTGATGATGCTAGTGTGTTATCAAAGTGAATTGGCAAAAAGGATAATTAATTAATCAAAAAAGAAGGGTAACTTGAACTTATTAAACAACTTTTACCAAATAAATAGTTATTGAAAATTGTTATTTTGTAGTAAAAATTATGTTTCCCCTGAAATCGATTGATCGATTGATGATGCTAGTGTATTATAAAAGTGAATTGGCAAAAAGGGTAATTAATTAATGAAAATAGAAGGGTAACCTGGAATTATTTAAAAACTTTGACCAAGTAAATAGTTATTTGAAACTGTTATTTTGCGTAAAAAGTTATGTTTTCCCCGAAATTGAAATCGATTCATCGATTGACGATGCTAGAGCATTTTAAAAATGAATGGAAAAAAGGGGTAATTAATTAATAAAAATAGAAGGGTGACCTGGAATTATATAAAAACTTTGACCAAATAAATAGTTATTCAAAATTTTTATTTCGTATTAAAATGTATGTTTTCCCCGAAATCGATTGATCGATTGATGATGCTAGTGTATTATAAAAATGAATTGGCAAAAAGGATTATTAATTAATCAAAATAGAAGGGTAACTTGGACTTATTCACTAATTTTTACCAAATAAATAGTTATTTAAAATGTTTATTTTGCATTGGAAATTATGTTTCACCCGAAATCGGAATTGATTGATCGGTTGATGATGCTAGTGTATTATCAGAAAAAATTGGGGAAAAGTATCATTAATTAATCAAAATGGAAGTGTAGCCTAGACTTATTAAACAACTTTTAACAAATAAATAGTTATTAGAAATTGTTATTTTGTAGTCAAAATTATGTTTCCCCTGCAATCGAAATCGATTGATCGATTGATGATGCTAGTATATTATAAAAATGAATTGCAAAAAGGATAATTAATTAATCAAAATAGAAGGGTAACTTGGACTTATAAAGAAGTTTTAACAAATAAATAGTTATTTAAAATTGTTATTTTCTATTAAAACTATTTTTTCCCCCGAAATCGAAATCGATTGATTATGCTAGTATATTATAAAGATGAATTGGTAAAAAGGATTATTAATTAATCAAAATAGAATGTTAACTTGGACCTCATAAAAAACTTTCACCAAAGAAATAGTTATCTTAAATTGTTATTTTGTAGTAAAAATTATGTTTCACCTGAAATCGAAATCGATTGATCGATTGATGATGCTAGTGTATTATAAAAATTATTATTATTATTCTTATATCATTAAGCCGTTTCCCTTTCGGGGTAGGCGTGAATTGCTCGGTGGTAAAGTAGTGATGTGTGGATTTTTCGAAATTTTAGGACACTCTTTGATACAATACCCCATGCAAATTTGTTCAAATCTCTTGAAAATGCTTTAGAATCTTTTTAAATACTCTAAAATATTTCAAGAAAAAAGGAAACAAACTTTGAATGGTAGTGGATTATCAGCAAATCAATAAAGACACCGACCAGGACGTGTACCCTATTCCAGTGATAGACTATATACTTGATCATTTAGGACAAGCAAAGTTCTTTTCAGCTTTTGATATAAGTGCAGGATTCCATCAAACCCCAATGGATGAAAATTCAAAAAAATGTACAGCATTCTCAACAACTCAAGGACATTTTGAGTATAACAGAATTGGATTTAGCCTAAAAAATGCCCCTGAAACATTTCAACGTATGATGGAGAATGCCCTTAAAGGACTTATAGGCGATAAATGCTTTGCATGCATTGATGATATGGTAGCATTTGGTAAGACACTAGATGAACCTAACAAGAACTTGATTGAAGTTCTTGAAAGAATTAAAAAATTAAGATTACGATTGGAACCATCTAAGTGTAAGTATCTCAGGCCGGAATTAGAATATTTGGGTCATTCAGTAAAGAAATTCAATCATTTCTAGGATTAGCTGGATACTATAGAAAGTTTAAAAAAAACTTCTTCACCATGGCTAAACCTTTGACCAACTTGATACGAAAGAAAGTAATATATGATTAGACACCCATATGTCAAGAAAGCTTTGACAGCTTGAAAGAACTTTTATGCAATGCACCAGTACTACGATTTCCAAATTTTAGAGAAGAATTTACTCCAAAAAGATACGCGTCTAATCTTGTTTTAGAAGATGTATTGTGACAAAAAGGAAACCCATGCCTCTTCATATCTAGAACACTTAAGAAAGCAGAAGAAAATTATAGCATTAGCGAAAAATAGCTTTTAGCAATTGTTTGGTCAGTGGAGAGATTGAGACAGTGTCTACTAGGAAATTCCTTTAAAATTAAAACGGATCAAAAAGCTTTGGTTTGGTTTCACAATGTAAAAGACCCTAGTTTAAAATTACTTCGATGGAGATTACGCCTTGAAGAATAAAAGTACGGGGTATTATATGTATAAGGACAAGAAAACAGAGCGGCTGATTGTCTTTCAAGACCATTTCCACATCAAGATCAAGAAACAGTAAATGTTTCAGATACTAAGGTTCCATTAGGTACCTGTGATTCTGATACAGAAAGAGAAAAATCTGAAACTGTTGATGAGAAACCAATGATTATCGAATAAAAAACAATCAAGGACGAACTTAAAATAGCTGATAGATGAATTAAAGAACCGTCAGAAGAACCTTCACCTGAGGAAGAACGCAAGTTTGAGCGCGCCTAGGGCGCGCGACTGTTGGTTCTCGCGCTTCGTGCTCGATAATATACTTATCTCGCGCTTCGCGCTCGATGATGTGTTTACCTCGCGCTACGCCCTCGATCTTTCTATTTCCCCCACATTTGCGCCCAGACCTTTTAAGATTAAAGGTCAAATCATCGACAACTTTAATTTGGTGATTGTGACTTCTCTTTTGTCAAAGCTCCGTTGGCTTTAACGAACACATTCTCATCACGTATCTCGTGCTTCGCACTCGATTTTGTCCAAAATATTAACTTTTCTACACTATGTTCAACACTATTATATCAAATATATATAATATTTATTTCTGTATCTCAAGCTGGCACTGCTTATTCCGCTTTTGCAAAATAATGTAAAAGTGTTATTTTTCATGATTTCTGCAATATCTACTCCTTATTTTGCTCTAATTGTTATCCTCAGCTGCCCTAAAAAATCTATCATTTCAATAATTTTATATTATCACAATTCATAATATGCATTGGTATTGAAACATACGTATTCTGCCTGAAAAGATGAATTCTACACAACTGTTTAATTTTGTACCAAGTATTTGAGTTTTGTACCAAATTGTGAAATTTTCAAGTAAAAAAGATGATTTTTCTATAAAACAGTTGAACTTTCAATCCGAGATTATGAATTTTTAACAAAAAAAAAAAGAAAAAAATTTCTAAGAAAGTAGTTCAACTTCCAATCAAGGACTGGAATTTTCAATAAAAAAAGACGAATTTTCAACAAAAAATGTTATAGTTGAAATTCAAACTATTAGAGATTTTAATTTCAAATAAAAAACAGTTGAATTTAACCGAAAAAGACCAATTTTTAACAAAATACTTGAATCCTCAACTAAAACAAATCAATTTTTAACCATGCATTGCTTTTTTAACCAAAAAATTGATATTTTATAAAAAAATACGAATTTTAAATCAAATACATATATTTTTTATCAAATAGTTCAATTTTTAACTAAGAAGATTAATTTTCTGCCTGAAAAGATGAATTCTACACAACTGTTTAATTTTGTACCAAGTATTTGAGTTTTGTACCAAATTGTGAAATTACCAAAGTCAAAACGACGATTTTTCTATTTATCAGTTGAACTTTCAATCCGAGATTATGAATTTTTAACAAAAAAGTTATTTTCAACCAAAAAAAAAAAGGTTTTAAGAAAGTAGTTCAACTTTTAATCATGGACTGGAGTTATTAATAAAAAAAGATGAATTTTCGACGATAAAGGTAATAGTTGATATTTCAACAAAAAAGGTTTTAATCTAAATTAAAAAACAGTTGGATTTAACCAAAAGAAAATTTTTCAACAAAATACTTGAATCCTCATCTAAACCAGGTTAATTTTTAGCCAAACAATTGCATTTTTAACAAAAAATTGAGTTTCTTCCAAAAAAAAGACGAATTCTTAACAAGTTATATATATTTTCGAACAAATAGTTAAATGTTCTACCAAATTATTTTTTTCGGGCCGAAAATACGATTTTTATTACAAAACAGTTTAATTTTCAACTCTAAAATGTAAATTTTCAACAAAAAAGTTCATTTTCAACCAAAACAGATCAATTTTCAACCAGGCAGTTGCATTTTTAAGAAAAAAAAAAAGATAAAATTGCTACAGAAAGAGATACATCATCAAACTAAAAAGGATGAATGTTCAACAAAATAGTTGAATTAAACATAAAATGTAGTCCAGGCAGAAACGAAATTTTAATCAAACTGTTGAATTATCAAGCCAAAAAAACGACTTTTCAACTAAACAGTTGAATTTTCAACAAAATAATTTTTAACCAAATAATAAAAGTTTTAAATAAAAAAGATGAATTCCTCACCAAAAATTTAATAGTAGACTTTTCAACCGAGTAGAATGAACATTCAACCAAAAATATTTGGATTTTCTTATTAGGTTCTATTCATTCAGTTCGCATTTAAGTGGACAAATGAAAAAAAGGGGAAAGACTGTATAGCCTGCTATAAATAAATAGGAATTTTGATAATTTATAGACCAAAGAAAAACATTTTAAATAAACAAAGTTCATTTTTAATACTTGAAAAAATTTTTGACACTATATTAAACAATTGTTCACACTATTTTTTATCTCTAAAGTGAGTCCGAGGCCTGCAAGTACTAAATCTTCCTTACCATATGACCATTTAAATTCTCATGACAATTCTTTTTCACAATATTTTTTCTCCATAAATTTTGATCAGAGACGATCGTTTCTGGTGTTACAAAAAATCCTATTATAGATTACGTGATAGTCGTGTCGGGTGTAATCGAAGGATTAACTTTGATGACAGTGATGATGACGGAAAAATGGGTGGGGGGGGGTCAAGTGGGATAGGGGGTTGGGGGGAGGGGGGGGGGGGGATGTCATTTTTTAGATGACAGTTGCTCCCAGTGGGACCCTGCGGTGGTTGTTAACCTTTAGTTTTTATGTATATATGGTAAAAAAATGTCTCAATTGAAAGAATTTTTTTTTAGAAAAGAGTTATTTTTCCATTGAATCTTCTTGGAAATAAGCTAGTATTAGTATTCCAGCAATAGTAATGGAATTTACTGTTGTAAGCTAATAATTAATCAAGTATGTAAATGTACTGTGAAAAACGATTTGAAACCAAGTAAATACATTTACTTGAGCGATATTCCTTAAGATAAAGAAAATATTCTTCAACAGTAGCCATTCTTATCTAAAGCAGAGACGTATCTTTTTTTGATCTGCAGATATGCATTCTTTTTCTGTATTTTTTGGGTAACGTCACCAGTATCACGCAGTGCCACCCACAATAGGCCTCTCTTGGATGGAGGCTATGGTTCAGTTGGGAGTGGCAATAGGACCGAACCGAGGCGACGACCAGGCAATTGCCCCGGACAAACACGAAAACATAGATTTCAGTGGTCGGACCAAATCCGGAGGGACATGCTTACCTTTTGGCAAAGAAGTTCGCTGGCGCGATTAGGATTCATGCAGAGGTTAAATGAACGTTCGGTCAATATGCACCCGGAATATGCTCATAAAGCGCCTCAGTATTCAAGAGATCAGGTATCCCTTTTGCGCAAAAACGGATATAAAGCTCTTTATCGGCAAGAAGAAGAGCAAGATCCTCCAGCGAACACACCACCCATTCCAGCAAGATTACCTTCACAGATAGCCGATAATGCCAACATAAGAAGCAGGAGATCTATCCACCAAAAAGTCTTTCTCAGGGTGGACAAAGTATCTGAAGCTAATAAAGCTCTCCCTAATTTGCTCCCTGAAGATGTGAATTTCTGGAATCTGAACTGTGTAGTTTACGAAAAGGCGCTGTCCCTGCTTAGCGACAATAGCAGTAACGATACTTCAGTACGCCTCAGTCGGACTTACGAGCGTACTGCACAGCTTCAGTTTAAAATTGAAACGGCGAGACGGCATGCATCAAATATTCAGTGCGTGATTAGCTACATGACATCAAATAAATAATTCACTCCAAAAGATAGGACACTTTCTCGAAACTTGAGGAAAGCAAATCACACGCTAAACAAGTGTAAACTGTTGACCATCAAGCATCACTGGACAAAAAAAAAAAGATCTCTTTCAACAGCAAAACAGCGCCTTGAACAGCGAGTAAAATGGATTCAGGAAAATTACAACTTTTCAACTCATCCAGGGAAAGAGTATCCACTAATTACTGTTGAAGAAGCGAAGAAAGTTATCGCTAGAACTAAAAACTTTTCAGCGCCAGGGCTATATAAAATCAACAACTTTTGGCGGAAGGAGTTCACTTCTACGCACCAACATCTAGCTCATATATTTACTGCTTTCTTAAATGGAGAACAACTCAGCCCGTAGTGGCTAGTGGAAGGACGCACGGTATTGATGCCTAAGACTGGAGATTTGTCAAGCCCACAGAACTACAGGTCCACAGCTTGCTTAAACACCAGCTAAAAGCTATTCACTGGCATTCTCAAGGAGAGAAGATTAACATCCATCCAGCCGGTATGGAGTGCAATTGTTGAGCAACATGGATGCAAGAGAGGGCTGGCAGGTGGCAGGGAGAACCTGTTGATAGACAGGTGTGTCACCCAAGACTCGCTCATGTATTGACGTAATCTGTCCATGGCTTGGATTGACTATCATGAGGTAGAAACACGAACCATGAGCTACTTATCAAGCTCCTTAAGTGCCTGATACTTTTCTGCATCTCCCTCTTGCCTCTATCTAATGTGCTCCGAGGCGAAAGCTCGACGGGCCACATAAGTATCCACTCTCTCTCCCCTCTCCCCTCTCCCTCTCCCTCACCCTCTCCCTCTCCCTCTCCCTCTTTCTTGGTTAAAAAGTCACAAAGGTTCAACAATTTCGGTGAATTTTTTTCCTTTCATAATTGAAAAATTTTTATTTATTAAAAATTCGTCTTTCAGGTTTGAAAATTAATTTTTTAAGGAAATTTGATCTTTTTTCGGTAGAAATATCAACTATTACCCTTTTTTATTTAGACGTAATCTTTTTAGGTTGAAATTGAAGTATTTTGTTGAAAATTCAAGTATTTCGTTGAAAAGTCATCTTTTATGGTAGAAAAGCAATTTTCAGCGGACAGGTTTTTTTAAAAGTAATGATTCCACTACAGTTAAAAATTTTTGTTTGGAAATGATTTATTATTTTAGTTGAAAATTCGTCGGCTTTGTTTATAATTTAACTATTTAAAATAAAATCGTTTTTTTTCTCTTGAAAATTAATTTGGGTAATTCAAAGTTGAATTATTGCAGTTCTTTATGAAAGTAAGTCAAAAACTCATTTTTGTTTGTTAATAATTCATAATTTTAGTTAAAAGCTTATTTCTGTGTTTGATAATTTAACTACTTTGTTGAAAATTCGTTTTTTTTGTTTGTTGAAAATTAACTTTTTTTTAACTAAAAATTTATCTATTACATGTTTTGTTGAAAATTGATTTTTTTAAGTTGAAAATCCAACTGCTTGTTTCAAACTTCATGTATTTTGTTGAAAATTCAACCTTTTTGGTGGAAAATAAATTTTTTTCAAAAAAATTCACTTTTTTTTTAATTTAACTGTGTTTTTTTTAATGAAATATTTTTTATTTGAAATATCAACTATTACATTTTTTGTTGGGAATTCATCTTTTTTTATTTAAAATTTTGCTACTTGGTTGAACTACACGCTGTTACAAATTAATTTTTTTGGTTGAAAATTCATATCTTTGGTTGAAAATTTAATCAACAAAAAAATGTAATTCGTTTTTCCTTGATTAAATATTAATTTTGTTAATTGAAAATTTAACTATCTAATTTTTGGTTGAAAATTGATTTTTTTAGTTGAAAATTCAACTTTTTGGTTGAAAATTTATTTTTTCTGGTAGAAAATAACCTTCTGCGAAGGAAATTCATTTTTTTTCTTCAAATTAAACTAATTGGTTGAAAGTTAAACTTCCTTGTTAAAGATTTTTTTTAATGATTTATTATTTTAGTTGAAAATTCAACTATTTTGCTTTAAATTATTTTTTTTTTAAATTCAAATACTTGGTAAAAATTTGAACTACGTTATTAAAAATTCATTTTTTGGATTAATGATTCATCATTTGAGTTGAAGATTCATCTTTTGTGCTAAAATTTTTAAATATTTTCTTAAAAATTAGTTATTTTCTTTCTTGAAAATTAATTTTGTTGACTGATTTCGTCAGTAAGTAAAACTGACTGATTTAAAACTTTAGATTAAGGAAGCGATTTTTTGAGTGGAGAAATTTATGTATCACATTCCTTTGTCGGATAAAAAAAAGACATTTAAGTAATTGAGTCAATATTGACTATCACAATGACTCATTAAGTCACTTGTTTTGCAAGAAATTTTATGTCGTGTGAAGAATTTAGATCTAGGTAAAATTTTTATTCCTTAATTTAATAATAAAGTACAATGTAAAAATGATAATTCCAAATTATGAAAAAAATATTTTTAATGTTTGAAGTTTCTTAAATTATTGTTTGAATTTAAAATAACAATAATTGAAAAAACTATATTTCTATATGAAATTTTTTTTTCATTTTTAATTAAATTTTATTCAGAAAAAAGATCTCCTTTCACTCTGCTGGGATTCGAACACCAGGTCAACTGATTTCCGGTCAGGTGCCAACTGTCCCGTCTGCCGCGTAAGGTCATCCGCAGCTAGAGACCTGACTCCAAGGAACAGTGTTGAACGATGTTTTGTCCCGTAAATTTCCCGCTCTTGCTTACCTTTTGGGACAGGAGGAGCTGAAGTGGATGACGAACACGTTCCAGTTGCATCCGCATTGGTTGCTTTAAGGAACCATGATTAAAGCTTCCGGAGCCTAAAACTTCTCTCAAATAATTTCTTTAAGAAATATTATTGAATTGGCTTATTTATCTGATAATTAATGTGCGTTTGGGAGTTATTTGAAAGTTTTGAAATGGTTCAAGAATAATTGGGAACTTGAAAAGATTTCAATAAAATAAATGAAGGCAATGAAAAATTGTCTTTAGTTTCCTGGATAGATTGGAAATATTTTTTTCTTTTTTGAAAAATCAATTTCAAAAGATTTGCAAACTTGTCACAAAAAGAATCAGAAAGATTTTAATGAGGTAATGTTTTTAATTTGGCAGATTTCCTTTATTCTTAGGACAAATTCCTAATATTTAAAAAGATATTTAGAATGATTCAACGCTTTGACAAAATTTATAGATTATTTATGTTTTGATGAAAATTAATTTTTTCAAATAAATGTAAATTTTTGAACATTTCGAAAAAAGTGGGGAAAATTAAATGGATTTTTTACTTCGACTAATTTATTGTCAAAGAAAATTCAAAAAGATGAAAAAAAATTTCTAAACATGTCGGAAAAATATGGAAGATTTAAATGCAATTTTAGTAATTTGAAAGTGTTTCCAAACTTTTAGAAATATTCGAGTTAGTTTGAAACACTTGTGGGATTTTAAAACAAAAAGAACATTTCCGAAGATAGTGAACAAAACATTTATGAATCGAAGAGGAAGCAATACAATTTTAAATCGAATATAGGGTTTTGAACATTTCAAAAAAAACTCCTGAAGTTTGAAGGGTCAAACTGACTTCAATTATTCCTCATATTTAGTAACATCCTATAAAATAAAGAAATTTTCTTTAGAATTTTCTGGATTCATTTTTGACATATCTAAAATGTTCAGATATCTTTTTAAATTTTCTGCAAAATAGTAGGAAAATTATATTTATTATCCTGGTTCTCATATCCCAGAATCTCTTTCTTGCTAGAATTTGAGTGTTTCAAGACTTTTAATAAATAAATAGTTATTCGAAATGTGTATTCTGTATGTCAAATTATTTTCTACTCAAATTAAAAAACTTTCCCTTTTCTGAAAGTGATAAGTCCTTTATTTAAGAGAGACGTTTTTCCTTATACTATATTGTACGATTTTCTTTAAATATGTATAATGGGTTACTATAAGAAGATATGTTTTAGAGGTAATCTTATACAATTTCCTACCTTTTAAGTTTTTCGATTTTTTTATATTAATATTAACTTCACAATAATTATTGAAAAATATATAGGTAAAATTCAGAAAATTGTGATATTTCTAATTACACTGGTTTACAAAAAAAAGGTGAGGACTATTTGACAAGACCACTTTATCCTTATGTATTTTGATACGCTGAATACAAATTCGAGGTCTATTTACCTCCATCACGTCAGGTTCAAGGTCATTTCAAGGTCAAATACAGGAAAAGCCGTGCAAGAAACTTCGAAAACCTTTTACATATGTTTTTTCGGTCGCTAAATAAAAAAACCGAGGTCCATTTACCTCCAACGCTTTAGGTTTAACGTAATTTCAAGGTCAACACACAGGAAAAGCCGTGCAAGAAACGTCAAAAAACTTTTACATATGTTTTTTGGGTCGCTGAATCGAAATCCGAGGTCCATTCACCTCCAACGCTTCAGGTTCAAGGTAATTTCAAGGTCAAACACAGGAAAAGCCGTTCCACAAACTTGTTATAAGCTTTCCTACGTGTTTCACACTCATCGCATGTTGCACAAGCCTCTCGAATCCTTTATCACACGAAGAAGTATTCGCTGGATTGCACAAAGTACATATGAATTTGTACTCATCTTGTGGATCATTTTTAGCTTATTCAGTCAAAATTCCTGATTTTAGGGATTTAAGGGAATTTTTCAAATTTAAGGGGAAAAAGGGGGAATAAAAGGGGATTAGGGGAAAAAGGGGACGAACTGGCATCCCTGCAATTTTGATTTGCTTAAGCAGGTTTTTTTTCGATAACATTAAAAAAATAAAATACATATAATTATTTTTCTGACTGTATAGTGTATAAAAAGAATATATTACCAATTATTTAATTTTTTAAACAAGTATAATTTGTTTAAACACTTATTTTTCCAAAAATATTTTTTAAATCGTATTTTCTAAATTAAACATAATATTGAATGATTTCGAGGAGTAGTAAATTCTGTTAAAAACTTCGTGTCGTTGTTTAAACAATTTTTATTCGTCCAAACAGAATTATATTAAAAAATATGGATCGATTAATATAAAATATTACACATATAATTATTTTCGTAAATATATTTTAATATACATTTTTTTTGTCTTCCAGTATGTCAGATTGATATTCATCAGACTTTCAAATGCTACATTGAAATATAATCTAAATCCATTTCATATGCAGTCCAATTACAACGCTGACCACAAAATATTATGTTTTGGCCGAAGACAAAGTTTTCCTTCTGATATTTCGAAACTGTTTTCTATCATTTGTGACTACTTGCAGTAAGTACTGTTTTTGGTCCTCATTTTTTGTTATCAAGCAGTTCAAGTCCAATATTAATTTAACACCTTTTTCAGCAGTACCATTCACTACTGTCAAATGTTTAACAATTTTTAAGCCTCGCAAGTCCAAGCCTCCTCGAAATCATTCGGGTTTTTCATAAATGTCTGGCTGTTTGTCCAATTTCCAATTGGAGTTAAGTAATAAATTCAAATTTACAAAAATAATTGTTTAAACAATTTATTATCATTTTTTAGCAAAAATAATTGTTTCAAAAAGTTATTGCTGTTTATGACTATTTGCATTTCTATATAATATAACATTTCTCTGCACAATTACCCATAGAATACGAATAAAATATCACTTTTGAAGCACGAACACGATAAATCTGTTTCATAGGGTTCCCGATAGTCAGAAACAGCAATAATTTGTTTGAAAAATTATTTTTGCTAAATCTAATTCGTTATTAAGTTGCTCCAAGTGAAAAATACACAAACTTCACAAAAAACCGCAGCATTCTACCATTAGTAAAATATAATATTATTAACAATGATAATAAATTGTTTGAACAATTTTGAATTAATAATTACTTCACTCTACTTGAAGATTGGACAAAATGCCAACAATTTAAGAAAAAAATGCATCTTTCTAGCATTATTAAAATGGAAAATTAATAATAATAAATTGTTTACACAATTAATGTTTTTCACTATAATTAATAGCTTAGCTTATTTTAACTGAAAATTGAACTAAAAATAAAATTATTTTTACAAAACTTCAATTGTGTAGCATTATTGTAAGAGAATATTATTTGAACCATTTGTTTGAACCATTGCAAAATTTCGTAGACAGTAAATATAATTTTTTTTGTATTAATCAACTGCATTGTAATAATCAAATACGCGGACGTGGAGGCAGAGGTGGCAGAGGCAGATTCAGCAGGCGCGGCGACAAAATAATTTATATTACCCTGCAACGAGTATACATGTGCATATATTCCTTTCGAATAGAACTGAAGGGCCTATGACAAAGCCACCGAACACGTCCTCGGGTTGCGGATAGAGGGTCCCTGTACCAAGGGCCGAAACGTTAAGCAATTCAAAGCGGCTATTCAGATATCGGTTCATGATATTTTTGATACTATGAAAGAGCGTGTGTTTTATTGTTTTAAAAAAAGGGTAGTTCATTGTGCCAGATCAGATGGTGCACATTTCGAAATCCTATATCATTAAGTGTATTGCCCTAGAAATTTTTTTAGTATTTTCAAGATGTTTGTTTCTAAAATATGTAAAACTTTTAAAAACATGCAACTGTGTTCCGTATTGAAACATTGAAGTTTTCACAATTTATTCGTCATCTTGATTTTTTATTCCTATACCTGATCAAAAATAGTAATTAATTTGTTTTCACACCTTTCAATTTGCCACCCTGTGAAGTAGGATCTGGAATGAGATATCGTTTGCAAATATGCAGTTCCTTGACATTGTAATAATTTATAACCCAAACTGTGACTAAAATTGACTAAAAATGACATGGTTTGCACGAGAACAACTTGGACATGTTCGGCTTATTTCCTGCACACATCGGAACCGGCGATTTGAATTTTAAAGATATGTTTCACCTGACGATAAACCAATTCTCTTGATAGTTGAACGCAATACGCATGTGTCGCTGCCAACCCGAGGACATAATGTATTCTCAGCACCCAATCGTGATGTTTAGGCAGCCCTTAATGAATGTTTAAAGAGTAATTTTAAACGAATAACTTTGAACTTTGTGCGCGAAACATGTCCAAAACTGGCAACCAAAGAAGCAGCTTTGTGTAGAACAGGCCACAAACGTTTTCTTGTTTTTAATTCTTAAGACATCAATTATTTTTATTTAATAAGTTACAAGTTTTTAGGTAGTTTTGTACAAAATTTATAATTTCATGATAAGAGTAAATTTGGATGATGAAACTATTACTTCAGGCAAATAAATTTTAAAGAACAAGAAACAAATTTGCCTTAGCCCGGACCAGAACCGAGATCGCGACTATCCATGAGTGGAGCGTTAACCTATTACATCCACAAGACATCAGCAGATATTTTTTTGTTTTCCATAGTCATCCGGGCTGAGGCAGATTGTTTTCTTGTTGCTTAAAATTTATTTGTCCGAAGTAATAGTTTCAATATCAAAATTTGTATTAATTAAAAATTTAAAAACTCGGACGTTATCATCAATCAATGGTTATAAAATCTTTCAAATATCAATTAGATTTAAAATTATTAAAACAATTATTCATGTTTGAACAAAATATTTCGGGTTAGTGAATCATTGAAAGAGATAGTTATCTGAAATTAATTACACAATTTACGAATGTCATCAATCAGAAAATTATTATCACTTGCTCCTTGTTCTAGAAATAATGTAGAAAATTCCAGTTTTTTTTAATCTCTTTCACTATTTCGGTCATTGATCAGTACTTTCTTGTCTCAACGTAATTTATATTAAAAACAACTATCCTTGAAGAATATTAAGGTATCAGTTCTGCGATAAGATGATACTGAATACTTATCGACACATATAGTGTCAGAGATTTGAAGAAGCGAGAATTTTCTACAATATTGAGGAGAGAATTTGAAAGGAAATATATAAATTAAGAAAGGAACTGTTGAAATTTTCACTGAAAATTATTGATTTTAAACCAAACACGAGGGTCTTCAAATAATGAAATTGATTTCCGTCAAAGAATTTCATCTTTATCCTTCAAGAAGTCAATTTTTTTCAAATAAGTCGAAAAAGTCACACGATCCTAGACCTGTCAAATATTTTCCTTTTTAATATGTTTAGATACTGACTGCAGTTTTCTTTGAAAAAGTGAATATTTTATGTTTTAACAGGATTTTGACTAAAATGAAGTCTAGAGTGGTACAATATAAACCAGACGTATTTTATCCTGTCTTTGTTTGTTCTTTTCAAAACTTCTAAATATATTTTAAACTTACTCGATTATTTTCCAAATTAATAATTGTTCAATTGTCATTTATCATTATCATTAAATTTGGATATACTCAAAACTTGTAAATATCTCTTAAACTAACTCAAATTTTTCGAAATTGATAATAATAAAAATTTGTTAAATAGAACAATTAAAACCCTACGGTTTAAAGTTTAAATTTAACACTCTGAAATATAAACGAAAAAAGGCTTTCATTTTTAAATAATTCAGTTTAAAATTATTTAATGTTTAATATTTGATTTATAATTGCTCATTTTAAATGAAAAGGAAAATATTGCTAATTAATCGAAAAAATATTTAACTAAATTGATAAATTTTCAACTAAATTGATTTTCGACCAAGAAAGCTTAATTTGAAACCAAAAAGATTAGTTTTCTACCGTAAAGATTAATTTTTAATTGAAATAATAAACCTTCAACAACAAAATAAATTTTAAAAAATAGTTAAATTTCCAGCCAAAGAAATGAATATTCAATAATAATGATGAATCATAAAAAAAAATTATGAAGAAAGTAGTGTCACAACCAAGTAATAGAAAGGGTCTTGGAAAATCAGAAATCTACTTTAAAAATATTGAGTTATTAACGTTTTTTCGAAAATTTTTAAATTTTTAATTGAAACTTCGAAATTAATTTAAAATTGAATACACAACGTTTCTTGTAAAGGCAAACAGAATATGAGTAGCATGGACAAAACACAAGTAATTTGTTGAAAACCTACTTGATTTTTATAAAAAAATTACTAAATATTCCAAATTACTATATTTTAACTAATGTCCAGGGATTTTTCAAAATTTTGAAGGGTTTCCAAATATTTCAAGAGATTTCTAATGAACTTGATAAATTAATTGAATGAAAATTAAATTTCAAGCGATTTCTAGCGATTACACGGATTTCAAGGGATTATAGGGCATTTCAAGGAATTTCAGAAGATTTAGGAATTTTATTAAATCTCCGAGGATTTCAAGGGATTTCAAAGATTTCCAGGGATTTCCATTGAAATTTAGAAAATAAATTTATTGAAAAGAAATTTCTAGGGATTTATAGCGGTTCTAAAAATGGCAAGGGATTTTAAGGAATTATAAAGGATTTTAAGACCTATGGAAAATTCCAAGGGATTTCAAAGAATTTTGTAGAATTTTCAAATATTTCAGGGGCTTTCTAACATTTCAGATTTTTTCAAGGTATTTTAAGTTATTTCAAAGAATTTTACAAGATTTAAGGATTTTAATAAATCTCCAAGGATTTCAAGGGATTTCAAAGATATCTAGGGATTTACCCTTTTGTTTATAAAGAGGATTCGAATTAATAAGTTTACTTTAGATTATGTTTAAGGGCTTTTGAAAAATTTATACTTTTTTAAATGGCTTTTTAGGATCTTTAAAGAATTCAAGGGATTTCAAGTAATTCTAAAGGATTTTAAGAGCTATAGAAAATTCCAAGGGATTTCAAAGAATTTTGTAGGATTTTCAAATATTTCAAGGGATTTCTAACGATTCAAATTTGTCAAGGTGTTTTAAGGTATTTTAAAGAATTTCACCAGATTTAAGGATTTTATTAAATCTCTTAGGATTTCAAGGGATTTCAAAGACTTTTTTAGAATTTTCAAATATTTCAAGGGGTTTCTAACGATTCACATTTTTTCAAGGTGTTTTAAGGTACTTCGAAGAATTTCACAAGATTTAACAGTTTCATTGAATCTCGAAAGATTTCAACGTATTTCTAGTGATTTCAAAGATTTCAAGGGATTTTAAGGTATTTCAAGGAATTTCACGAGATTTAAGGATTTTATTAAATCTCCACAGATTTTAAGGGATTTGATTGAATAAGATTATAAAGTTTAATAAAAAAATTCTATCAAGTTTGAGATACATTTAGAAGTTTTAAACAGATTCCAAATTAATTCAAAATTTGGAAACATTTAGAAAAAGTTAGAAAAACCGTACATTTTTGAATATTTGTAAATAAAACTTTGGATGCTTCTTAAAGATTTTGAAAGTTTTCACGATAATAAAAAAAATCTTGAAATTCCTTGGAAAATTTAATCGGATTTTTTATTTTGAAAAATAGATTTTAAGAGAAAATTGACAAAGATTTTAAAACATTTGAAATTATTTCCTAAAATTTGGAAAAATAATGTGGACGATATTGAAGCAAAAAATTTCAATTCGCAACATTATAAAGTTTTATAAAAAAATTCTGTAAGTTTAAGAGATATTTAGAGGGTTTAAAAAATTTTTTAATTAATTAAAAAATGTAAAAGATGTTTAGAAGGTTAAAAAAATGTACAATCTTGAATATTTAGTAATAAAAATTTTGAAGCTTCTTAAGGATTTTGAAAGGTTTCATGATAATAAAAAAATGTTCTTAAAATTCCTGGTAAAATTTGAAGTGCTATTTTATGTAAAAAAATTAATTTCAATAGAATGTTTAAGAAGATTTTAAAACTTCAAAAATTTTCATAAGAGAATCTGGAAGATTTGAAGTCAATTTTTGTAATTTTGCAAAATTGAAAAAAATTTTTTGGAATAATTCAAATAATTCTAAAAGAAATTCAGAAGGTTAAAAGTTTTGGGAATGGTTACAAAAATATAAAATAACAAAATATTCCCAAAAAAATAAAAAATAAATGTAAATTTTTGAAGATTTCGAAAAAATTTCGAAATCTTTTAAGAATTTTAAAAGAAAAAGGAATTTAAAAAATCCTGAAAAATAAATTTTTAAAGAAAATGTAAACAGATTTCAAAACATATCAAAAGATTTCTACAAATGTCGAAAAAGATCCGGAAGATTTAAGGGCAATTTTTTTTTTTAATTTCGAAGATTTTTCAAAATTTTAAAAATAACTCCAGTCAGTTTGAAACATGTTTATTTTTATTACTTTCAAAAGTCACAAATATTTTTCAAACTGGCTCGAATTTTTCCTAAAATTTTGCAAAATTCTGTCAAATAAAAAAATTATACTTTTTCGACACAATCGGAATCTTCAAAAATGGTGAAATTTTATTTCTCTCTTGACTGGAAACCTTTTTTGGTTAAAAATTGAACTATTTGGTTGACAATTCGTCTTTTCGGTATGAAAATCAAACTGTTTTGGTTGAGAATTCCACTATTTTGTTGAAAATTCTTATTTATCGTTTAAAAGTGCAACTGATTGAAAATTATTTTGTTTTGGTAGCGGATTCAACTACTTTGTTAAAAATTCATTTTGTTTTTTATTAAAGATTCATCATTTCAGTTAAAAATGGTTCTCTTTGAAAAATCTTCGGAAATTCGGCTTTTTTTGTAGACAAGTAATCTATTTTGTTAAAAATTAATATTTTCGTGTCAAAAAACTTGAACTGTTTTTTAGATAATTTTTCTCTTTTTGAAAAGACTTTATATTTTTTAGTTTGAAATGAAACTGCTAAAAATTATTTCTTGTTCTTGTTGAGGATTCAGCTATTTTGTTAAAAAACATTCTTTTTCGGCATGAATTCAACTATTCTTATTCAAAATTAATATATTTTTTATCTGAAATATCATTTGTGTTATCTGAATAATATTAAATAATTCGATAATAATAATTAATGGTACAAAGGTCTTCAACAGTTTGAAATACAAAATTTAATGTCTTTCGTTTATGAAATATAACATAGAATCCAAGTATCTGTTAATTGCTAAAGTTTCCCTAATTTTTTAGTTACAAATATTTTAAACAAAATTGAAAATTTTCAGAAAAGACTGGAACTTCCTAGCATTGTTATAAAAGAAGATAGTTTTGATCAAAAATAAATTGTTTAAAGAAACAATTTGTTAAATTTCGTTTATTACTTTACCCTAACTGAAAAATTGCAAAAAATTTAGAAATTTCAGAAATAACCCAAGATTTCTAGCATTATTCATAGAAAAAATCATTAAAAATAATAATTTGTTCAAAGAATTATTGTTTATAACGTTAATCATGTATTATATCATCCTACTTGAAAAGTAGACAAAAAAAAAAAGAAATTTCAGAAAAAAAACCGCAACTTTCTAACATCATCCTAAGAGAGTATTATTATGATTAATAATAAATGTTTTGAAAGATTATTTTTTCAAATTTAATTGATTATTGTCTCACTCTAACTGAGAAGTTAAAAGCCAGTTGGAAAATTGAAAAAGAATCCGCACCTTTTTAAATCTATTCCATGGGAAATTTGTTGTTCCCAATAATAAATTGTTTCAACAATTTATTAAAACATCTTATTATAAATACAAAGTATGACAATATATTCAGAATGGATTTTACCAAGAAAAACACCAACAATAATAATTAGCGCCAAAAACTCTCTAAAACCAATTTTCCAGTTATGGGGTTATTTTGGGACCTTATAAAACAGACTTATGGGGATAAAATTCGAAGAAAAAATAATTTGGACCACCCTAATCATGCATTCATATCTTTAAGCTCATGGGGAATGAAGCGAATTTTCAGAAAAAAACAACTTCTAGTAGAAAAGTTGTTAACGAGAGTATTAGTATGTTTTCTGTGGAGAATAACTTGTAAATTATAATGTATTTTGAATATTTCTTTCTCTGCCAAAAGTATTTATACATTTCTGAAGAACTTCCCCACTGAAAGTTTTTTGTTGCTCAAAATTACCTCAGCTATCAATACAGTTGGTTATAGAACCCAGTCCCTTAATTGTAAAGCATCGCTGTTACTTAAAATGGAATCAATATTTTTACTTTCGTTCAAAATGAAAAAAAGCTCAAATATGCGAATAGAAATACTTTAATGAAAAATTATGACTTCAACTAATTTTATAATGAATTCGATTTCATAAATCAAATTATGGAAATAGGCATTTTTAAATTTGAGACTCTCTCATTTTGAATATGTTAATCCTCAAACGGCACACTGGTGCGAATTCGCACCAATTTTTTTTATTTTTCTGGCATTTACGTCGGTACAGCTGCAGCGGCTTATCCCCACTATATTGAATATTTATGTTAAATATGCGAAATATATGCTAGATGTTTATTATATGTTCAATATGATAAATATTCAATATTACCATTGCAAAAAATCAATTCGCACTAGTGTGCTGTTTACGTATGCTGAGTTGAAGTGTGCAGTTTGAGGGTTAATTTGAAATTGTTCAATAACAAGTGTTCAATTTTTCACTTTTTTAATCTTCAAATAATCAACTATGATGTTTTCAGTAGTTTCAAAGTTCAATTATTTTCTTCCATATTGTTTTTAATTTAAATTTCTAGGCATTGACGACTTTTTTATAAATCATAGGATCTTCAACGTTTCCATTTCAATATCAGCAGTTTCCAACAAATATTTTGGGAAATTGATTATTTTAAAGTAAGGACTTGGAATATTTAATCAACTGTATCTATTGAAAAAATTTCAAATACGAGAATTTAAAAAATATATCATTGCCACAAAAACTGGAACACCTAAGTTTATAATTTTTCATGCAATGTGTGTTTCAATTTAGATAAAAATGAAGAAAAATCGAGATAATGTCGAAGTGAGTCATGAAATTTCAAATATTTGAATTAATAGGAACATTAGGATGGATCGGAAAAACAAAATTCGTATTTAATTAAAAATTCGTCTTTTTTGGTCAAAAATTAATCTTCTTGTTTGAAAATTTATCCTTTTGGATTAAAAATGAAACTGTTTGGGTCTAAGTTAACCTGGTTTCTTGGAGGATTTAACGATTTGGTAGAAAATTAAACTATTTGGTTGAAAATTTAATTTTTTGGTAAATTAAACTATATTTATGAAAATTTAACTTTTTGGTAGAAAATCATTTTTTTAATTGATGTATTTTGTTAAAAATTCGTCTTTTTGGTAAAACATTAATCTTCTTGGTGGAAAATTAATCTTTTTGTTTAAAAATTTAATTATTTGGTTAAAAATTCATGTTTTTTACCGGGTTAAAGAATCATCTTTTGGGTTGAACTGTATTGTTGAAAATTCATTTTTTATGATTCATAATTTTAGTTGGAAATTCTCTTCGTTTTGGTTGAGAATTAATATTTTCAACTAACAAAGTAACAATGCCATTTTTTGTTGAAAGTTAATATTTTTATTGAAAATTGATCTTTTCTAGTTAAAAATTCATGTAATTTGTTACAAATTCGCCTTTTTTTGATGGAAAATTAATCTTTTTTGGATGAAAATTAATCCTTTTTGGTCAAAAATGCAAATGGCTAGATCTATATTAATGAAGTTTGGTTGAGGATTCATTAATTTGCTGGAAAATTAACTTTTTTGTTGAAAATTTTTATATTTTTTGATTAAATTTAACTTTTTGTTTAAGAAATAAACAATTTTTATGAAAATTTCACTTTTTGGTAGAAAATTAACTTTTTTGGTGAAGAAATGATATTTTTGAGTGGAAAATTCAACCGTTTTATAATCATTTTTTTTGGCCTTAAAATTCAACAATTTTTTTGAAAATTTTTGTTTTTTGGTATAGCATTAATCTTCTTGCTGAAAAATTTATCATTCTGGTTGAAAATGTAATTATTTGGTTAAAAATTCATCGTTTTTAGTTTAAAAATTTAATTACTTCTGTGAAAGTTGAACTAGTTTGTTGAAATTTCATATTTTTTTAAGATTCACCTCCTTGGTTGAAAATTTAACTATTACAGTTAAAAAAATTTATCTTCTGGTTTAAAAAATTATCTTTTGGATTGAACTCTATTGTTGAAAGTACATTTCTTTATAATTCGTCATTTTAGTTGAATATTCATCTATTTTTTTGAAAATATAACTATTTTGTTGAAAATTCTCTTCTTTTTTGGTTAAATATTCCATTTTTGGTTGAAAATTTATAATTTTGATTAAAAATTGATATTTTCTAGTTGAAAATTCATGTATTTTGTTTAAAATTTATCTTTTTGTAGAAAATTCTATTATTTGGGTGAAGGTTGAACCAATTATTAAAAAATAATTTTTTTGTTTTTGAAAATTCAGCATTCTAGTTCAAAATTCATCTTTTAGGTTGAAAATTAATTTTTTAAATTGAAAATTGAACTATTCCAGTTGAAGATTAATTATTTTTATTAAAAATTCATTTTTTTTATTGGAAGTTTAACTACTTATTTGAAAACTTTTTTTGTTAGTTAAAAAATTAATTTTTTAAGTTGAAAATGTAACTATTCCATTTTTGGCTGAAAATTATTATTTCTTTTAAATTGAAAATTAATCTATGTACTCTGGTAAAAGTTGGACGATTTTGTTAAAAATTAATTTTTTTGTTTGAAAATTCATCTCTTGGGTTCAAAATGGAACTACTTTATTGAAAATTCGTTTTTTTTGTTGTTGAAAATTCATTTTTTAAATTAAAAATTTAATTATTCCAGTTGAACTACTTCGTTGAAACTGATTTTTTGTTTGTTATAAAATTAATTTTTTATCGAAAAATGTAACTTCTCCATTTTTGGCTGAAAATTTATATTAATCTAAGGTCTTGGAAACTTTTTTCTAAAATACATTTTTCAAAATAAAAAATCATTAAAAATTTTCCTAGGAATCTTAATTTAAAGAAATTGCTGTGAATTAGATTCTTTTTAGCAATTTTAGAAATCTCTTGAAATGTTTTAAAATCTTTTGAAATATCCTCTGAACATTAATGTTTCAAAATAAAAAATTATTTTTCCGAGGAATGTTACAATTTTTTTGTCATTATTTTGAAGCCTTCCAAAACCCTTAAAATGTTTATAAATTTTTTGTTCGAAATCTTCAAAAATCTACGTTTTGTTTTAATGTTTTAAAATCTTTCTACATATTTTTTAAAATGATTCAAATTTTTCCTAAATTTTTTTAAATCCAGAAAATTAAAAAAAAATTATTTAATTTTCCAGACAATTTTTCGAGAATTTTGGAAATAAAATCGTTTTCAATTTAATGTTGAAATTAATTTTTCAAAATACAAAATCATTTTAAATTTTCTCAATCATTTTTTTTTAATCTCTCGAATTCACGAATTTGTTCAAAATGGTTGTAATTCAGTTTCGAAATTTTGGGAAATCATTTTAAATATTTTGAAATCTCTCACTTTCCTCTTAAAATTCATTTTTCAAAATTAAAAATAATAAAAAATTTTCCTTGGAATCTTGAGACAAAATTTGTATTCTCTTGAAACTTTTCACAATCTTTAAAATACTTTTAAAATTTTCGTTCAATATCTTGAAAAATCTACATTTTGTTTTAATTTTTTTTTAATTTAAAATTATTTTCAAATTTTTTCAATATTTTTAAACACCCTTTAAAATTATACAAGATCCTAATTAATTATTATCCTATCTGACCTTTTGAAATCTTTTTAAATTTCAAATTATTTTCAAATTATTTTTAAACTTCTAAATATCTTTTATGATTCGCATTTCTCTTAACATTTTTAACATTGTTGCAAAATTTTAAAATTTAACTTAAAGTCTTGGAAACTTTTTTCTAAAATAAATTTTTCAAAATAAAAAATCATTTTAAATTTTCCTAGGAATCATAAATTGGGATGACTGATTTAAAGAAATTGCTTTGATTTCTTCCAGATTCTTTTTGATCAATTTTAGAAATCTCTTGAAATGTTTTAACATCTTTTGAAATATTCTCTTAAAATTAATTTTTCAAAATAAAAATTATTTTTCCAAGGAATCTTACAATTTTTTCCATTTTTTTGAAATCTTTCAAAACCCTTAAAATGCTTATAAATATTTTGTTTGATATCTTCGAAAATCTACGTTTTGTTTTAATTTTTTGAAATCTTTTCAAATTTGTAATTTGAATTTAAAAAAATTTCAATACTTCTACACCTTTTTTAAATGATTCAAATTTTTCATACATTTTTTTAAATCCAGAAAAATAAAAAATAAAGAAAAATTATTTAAATCTTCCAGACAATTTTTCGAAAATTTTGGAAATAAAATCGTTTTCAATTTACTCTTAAAATTAATTTTTCAAAATACAAAATCATTTTAAATTTTCTCAACAATTTTTGTTTTATTCTCTTGAATTCACGAATTTGTTCAAAATGGTCAGTTTCGAAATTTTAGGAAATCATTTTAAATATTTAGAAATTTCTTTTACTTTTCTCTTAAAATAAATTTTTCAAAATAAAAAATCATTTTAAATTTTCCTAGGAATCTTAATTTAAAGAAATTGCTTTGAATTCTTACAGATTCTTTTTGAACAATTTTATAAATCTCTTGAAATGTTTCAAAATCTTTTGAAATATTCTCTTAAAATTAATTTTTCAAAATAAAAAATTATTTTTCCAAGGAATCTTACCATTTTTTTTCATTATTTTGAAGTCTTTCAAAACCCTTAAAAATCTAATTTAACTTGAATTAATTAATTAATCAACGTGAAAATTACCCTAATTTTTTTATTGAAAATTTAACTATTTCATTTTTGATTAACAATTCAACTACTTGGTTAAAAATCTATGTAATTTGTTGAAAATTTGTCTTCTCTGGTGGAAAAATAATCTTCTTGTTTGAAAATGCAACTATTTGATTGAAAATTCATCTTTTGGTATAAAAATAATCTTCTTGATTATAACTGCAACTATTTTACTAAAAATGGATACATTTGATTGAAAGTTCGTCTTTTTGGTAAAAAAATCAATTAGTTTTCATCATTTTAGATTGAAAATTCAACTTTTTGGTTAAAAATTCAACTACTTTGTTAAAAATTTAACTACTTTATTAAAAATTCATTTTTTTGGTTCAAGATTCATAATTTTGGTAGAAGAGTAATCTCTTTAGTTGAAAATTAAACTGCTTTGTTGAAACTTTCTTTTTGGGGCGAAAATTAAGTTTTTTAACTGAAAATTTGACTATTTGGCTGAAACTGAATTTTTTTGTTGAAATTTCATATCTTTGTTATGCATAAATTCAACTATTTGGTTGGAAAATCATCTTTCTTAGTTCAATTCAACCAAATGAAAATTCGTTTTGCTTGGAAGAAAATTTTTAAACTGAAAATTTTGAGAATTCTATTTTTGTTAAATATAATCTTTGTTAGTTGAAATTTCAACTATTTTGGTAAAAATTCGTCTTTTGGTAGAAAATTCATACTTTATGGCAGAAATAGTACTTTTCAATTTGATTTTATTTATACAAAATACTATGAAAAAAGTTGAAAACTAACATTTTTAGCCAAACGACGCAAAATACGAGGAAAAGTTTTGATCCTAACAATTTTGAAAATTTTATTTTTGGTTTTAAAAAATCTTTGTTAGTTGAAAATTCAACTATTTTTGTGAAAATTCGTCTCTCGGTAGAAAATTCATAATTTAAGATAGAAATAGTACTTTTTATTTTGGTTTTATTCATCGATAATACTATGAAGAAAGTCGAAAATTCAAATTGTGGGCCAAAGGAAATTTTTTAAACTGAACATTTTGAAAATTTTATTTTTTGGTTTAAAAAAGTCTTCGTTAGTTGAAAATTCAACTATTTTGGTAGAAAATACATAATTTATGGTAGAAATAGTTTTGAAAGAATTTCAGCGTTCAGTTTAATTCCACAAGTTAAATTCAGCTGGTTTTAATTTAAAATAAATTTTTTTTTTGTTAAAATATCAATTATTACATTTTTTGATGATTGAAATTTTAGGTCTTTTTTGGTCAAAAATGGAACTTTTTGGTTGAAAGTTGAACTGCGTTTTTAAAAATTATTTCTTTTTTTACAAATTCATAATTTTTGTGGAAAAAGCATCTCTTTGGTCAACTATTTAGTTGAAAATTTATGTAATTTGTTGGAAATTCGACTTTTACTGTAAAAAATTAATCTCCTTGGTTTGAAATTCAACTAAATGGTTAAAAAATTATGTTCTTTGTTAAAAATTCATCCTTTTTAATAGAAAATTAATCTCCTTGTTAAAAAATGATTTTTTTGTTTGTTGAAAATGTAATTGTTTGTTGTAAATGCAACTCTGGTTCAAAATTCGCCTGTTTGATTTGAAAATTCATCTCTTTTTGTAGTAATTTCATATTGTTTGGTTGAATTAAACGTGTTTTTCTTTAAAATGAGAATCTTTTCTTAGCTGAAATATCAACTATTATATTTTTTGTTAATAATTTATCATTTTGGGTTGAAAATGCAACTATTTGGTCGAAAATTCGTCTTTTTGGTATTAAAATAATCTTCTTGATTAAAAATGCAACTATTTTGTTAAAAATGTATGCATTTTGTTGAAAGTGGAAAATTCCTGAACAGTTTTTAATATTAGCAAATATCAAAATTCCTGAATAATAAAATTTCTGATAGAAAATTCCCGAATTATAAAATATCCCACACTGAAAAATTTCGAAAAATTAAATTTCCGACACTGTAAAATCTTCGAATTAGAAAATTCCCGAACAGTTGATAATATTACCGAATTTGAAAGGGACGATTAAAAATCCTTAAAAATAAAATTCCCGACCCCGTAAAATTCCCAAAAAATAAAATGTTCGAAATAGCAAATACAAAAAATTCTCGAATAATGAAATTCTCAATGGGAAATTCGCAAATTATAAAATATTTGACACTGTAAAATTCCCGAACTCAAACGGAACGACTGAAAAATCCAGAAAAATAAAATTCCCGATACTGTAAAATTTCAAAATTGGAAAATTCCTGGATAATAAAATTCCCAAATCGTAAAATTCCGAAATAATAAAATTCCAAAATTGAAAAATTTCCTTAAAGTTTCGAATACTACCGAATTCGAAAGGGACTACTGAAAAATCCAGGAAAATCAAATTCCCGACACTGTGAAATTCTCAATCAATAAAATTCCCAAATAATAAAATAATTGATAGAATTCCGGATAGTTTATAACGATGACCGAATTTGAAAATTCCTGACAGAAGCTTGCCCAATCATAACATATCCGAACTAGAACATTCCCGAATTATACATTTTTTTATAAAAATATTATTTTCTTTTTTCCTGATAAATAAATAATATGTATAAAAAATTGTTTATTTGTTCAAATTCGGGAATTTAATGATTCGACAATTTTCCAATTCTGGAATTTTATTATTCGGGAAAGTTATAATTCGAGAATTTCATTATTCGAGAATTTTCCAGTTCTGGATTTTTATAGTGTCGGGAATTATATTTTTCGGAATTTTTTAGTTGTCCCATTTTCATTTCCTGATATTTAAAACATAAAAAAAATATTTGAATAATTTTCAATATTTTTTTTTCAATAATAGCCATTATATTTCGAGCGCGTTTGTAAAGTTTAATTTAAATGTCTTTTCTCGATTTAAGCAGGAAATATTTTTATTTTTAACATTCTTATTAAAGTGGAAGGCAGAAGAAAATATTGATTTTTTTTATTTCGAATTTAACAAGGGATGTCTTATTTATTTTAAACATGTTTATTAATATTTTCATTGAGCTAAAGCGTGGCACCTTCTTTATTTTTAATATTTTTCCTACGCTAAAAGTGAAGAATTTTTCTTTTCAACATTGTTTTGAATCGAAAGAGGGACATTTTTTATTTTAAAAATTATTATACTATTGTTAGGAAGGGGCATTTTTTATATTATTCATTTCTTAATGGAAACGGCAGATTCTTTATTTTATATATTTTTCTAAAAATATAAAGGAGGAACTTTTAGGTTTTAATGTTTTTCTGAATCAGTAAAGAAAGAGTTTTCATTTTTTTATTGGTTAAATACCAATTTTTTTTTTTATTTCAAATTTATTATTTTTACCTAAAATGTCAACTATTACATTTTTCGTCAAAAATTCACCTTTTTAAATTGAAAATTCCAATACTTTCTTAGAAGTAAAATTTGTATTGCATTAAACTTTACAAAATATCCGACGCTGTCCTTCCGAATTTAAATAATTAAAAAAATTGTTTTTTATGAATATTATTTTTTATTAAAAATACCACGATTAAATATTTTGAACGGACAAATAAATTTTTAAATATTTAATGTATGTCTTAATGCTATTGTTTACATTCAAAATGACATTTTTTTTCTCAATGCAAGTTCTTTTTTTAAATTTGAACAGTAGTTTTTGAAAATTATTTCTCTTTGTAGAAAAATCTTGTGCTTATATTATTATGTTGAAAATTGGACTTTTTTGCATTTTTTATTTAAGAATTAATTTCTTTTGGTGGAAATTCCATCTTTTAGGTTGAAAATTCTACTATTTGTTTCAAAATTACCTTTTTTTTGTTGAAAACTCATATTTTGGGGTTGAAAATTCTAGAATTTGATTGAAATTTTTTCTCGACTGAAAAATCTTCCTGCATTGAAAATTGAACTAATTGGTATTTTTGATTTGGGAATTAATTCCTTTTGGTAGAAATTTTATCATTTTTTGGTAAAAGTTCTACTATTTATTTGAAAATTACCCCTTCATGTTGAAAACTCATACTTTGGGGTTGAAAATTCTAAAATTTTATTGAAATTGAACTATTTTGTATTATTGAGTTAAGAATTAATTCCTTTTGTTAGAAATTCCATCTTTTTTGGTTAAAAATGCTTCTATTTGATTAGAAATTACGTTTTTTTGTTGAAAACTCATATAACGTGGTTGAAAAATCTAGAATTTGAGTGAAAATTTTTTCTCGACAGAAAAATCTTCCTGGATTGAAAATTGGACTTTTTTGCATTTTTGATTTAAGAATTAATTCCATTTGGTAGCAATTCCAACTCTTTGGTTAACAATGCTACTATTTGTTTGAAAATTACCCTTTTTTGTTGAAAACTCATATTTTGGAATTGAAGATTCTAGAATTTGATTGAAATGTTTTTTCTCGACTGAAAAATCTTCCTGGGTTGAAAATTGAGCTATTTTGCATTGTTGATTTAAGAATTAATTCCTTTTTTAGAAATTCCATTTTTTTTGTGAAAAATTGTACTATTTGTTTAAAAATTACCTTTTTTGTTGAAAACTCATAATTTGGGGTGGAAGATTCTAGAATTTGATTGAAATTTTTTTCTCGACCAAAAAATTTTCTTGGGTTGAAAATTTAACTAATTGGTATTTTTGATTCAAGAATTAATTCCTTTTGGTAAAAACTTCATCTTTTTTTTGTAAAAATTCTACGATTTATTTGAAAGTTACAGTTTTTTGTTGAATACTCATATTTTGGGTTTGAGAATTCTAAAATTTTATTGAAAGTGAACTATTTTGTATTTTTGATTTAAGAATTAATTCCTTTTGACTGAAAAATCTTCCTGGGTTGAAAAGTGGACTTTTTGCATTTTTTATTTAAGAATTAATTCCTTTTGGTAGAAATTTCATCTTTTTTTTCTGGTATAAATGCTGCTATTTATTTGAAAATTACCCTTTTTTGTTGAAAACTCATATTTTGGGGTTGAAAATTCTAGTATTTGATTAAAAAATTTTTCTCGACTGACAAATCTTCCTGGGTGGATAATTCAGCTATTTTTCATTGTTGATTTAAGAATTAATTCCTTTTTTAGAAATTCCATTTTTTGTTGTTGTTAAAAAAGACTACTGAAATTATTCTGTTTTGTATTTTTCATTTAAGAATTAATTTCTTTTGGTAGAAATTCCATTTTTTTTTGTTTTTTAAAAATTATCTATTTGGTTGAAAATTACCTTTTTTGTTTTGTTAAAAACGCACATTTTGGGGTTGAAGATTCTAGAATTTGTTTGAAATTTTTTTTCTCGACTGAAAAATCTTCCTGGATGGAAAATTGAACTATTTTGCATTGTTGATTCAAGAATGAATTCCTTCTTGAGAAATTCCATCTTTTTTTTGTTGAAAATGCTACTATTTGTTTAAAAATTACCTTTTTTGATGAAAACTCATATTTTGGAACTTAAAATTTTTTAATTTTATTGAAATTATTTTATTTTGTATTTTTTATTTAAGAAATAATTGATTTTGGCAGAAATTATATTTTTTGTTGTTTAAAATTAACTATTTGGTTGATAATTACATTTTTTTTTTGTTTTGATGAATGTCAGGCGAAAGATAATGAACTTGAAGGCGTTTATGGTTTTCTTGAGAAACCCTAACTTTTTCCAAATGATTGTGCAGCACCGAATCATAATGGCTTATGAGTTCTAAAATTCCCAAGAAATTTCCATTGCTTCGATCACCAATGAGGTGACTATCTCCTCTTAAAGCCAACCCTCGTTCTCCCAAGAACAATATAACGTCTAATATTCGAGTCAAAATTTCGCGCCATTTCGAAATTTCATCAGTGAGTTTCTCGTTTAAAAGGTGATCGATAGCAGAATCATTCTGATTACGCGTTTCCGATTCACGCCACTTGACATAACAATTAAGATGATCGTGAGTACTTTCGTGCGATTTCAGTCGATCGTACAGTTTCTTCCATCTTAAATTTTTGGAAAACCCGCTTGAACAACAAAGAAGCGAACGGCTTACGGTATTAACACTGAACAAGCGACATGGCAAACAATAAAACGCGGAATTTTTACGACTCCAGACCAGCCAATCACGCTCCACTGTTTCGCCATTTAAAAGAACTCGTTTTAGTAAGGAAACATAAAAGGGTTTATCATTTTTATCGCGAGGAAATTCATTTGGAAGTTTTTGATGACCTCGGGAAATGATTTGAGCAACAGTTGATGGATCTAAAAACTCACTTGTTACTGTGCCAATATCGAAATCGCAAAGATTTTTCTTATCTTGAGATTCACAATTACAAGATTTGTCAGAACGATCGCGGACAAGTTTTTCATGTGCGTCTGACTTTATTGAACGAGAAGACTGAGAAGAGGATGAAGACGCTTCTTCATTCTGTTTTTCATGTGAAGTCCCAGGCGTGGACTGTTCCGATGAACTTCTGTGCTCAGCTGAGTTCGACCTGGAATTCGATTCCTCCGGATGAGAGATCTCCCTCTCGGTTGCATTCGAATCGAAATTATTTGAGAAAGGAGAGACGTTCGATTTGAAAAAGCTCTGGAGGGTTGGTTGCTTTTTCATAGCAATCGCTTTTCTTTCTTCGCGTTCAGCATGTTCTTTGCGCTTCACATTACCAGGTTTATGCTGGTACGACATGTTGAATTACGCGATAAATGCCAATGTGATTATCTACAAAAAAAATTTACTCATGTGTTTTCTCATGTATTCAGCAGAATGTTCAAATAACCGAAGTGTTCCCCCAAATCGCAAAAATTTATAAATATTTTACAATAGGAAGAAAATTAAATTTCAAAGCTATTCGTAAATTTTTACACAAAAGTTGCTTCGCAATGAAGCAATCTTGGAAGTTTTCAAATCGTTTAAAGTACAGTAATTTAGATAAAATATTAAGATTTAGTTTTTAATCAATCAAATACCATTGACGAGTGTCTTACAGCAACAAAAGTAAGTTCCAAAGCTCATTGCAATGTTTTACACAAGAGTCACTTCTACAAAACGAATTTTAAAATTGTCTAAAAGTCACTTAAAATAAAAAAAGTTTAATATAATATACAAAATTTATGCAAAATCAGTTGAAAACCCGCATAAGAAAAAAAAGTGACTTGTGTTTAACGTAGAAGCTGAAGTTGAATGGAGTTTTTTCGGAATTGTGGAATAAAAAATACATACCATGCATCAAATATAGAAATTACTTATTTTCGAGTCCTTTTTTTCCTTCGAACCTCCGAATCCTTTAAACAAATTCGTTTTAGTGAGAAACTGTAAATTACATAATATTATTATTATAAAGCCTTTAAGATGTTAAATAATGTCAGATAATAACGAAAAAGTACCGAGTGACATATCCGTTGAGGTTAAGTCAATTTGCATAATAATACGTACCGAAATTTGTTTTTCTTCGCACGTTCGATGATCCAAATGATTCAAGTGTCAAAAAGAAAATTTTTGCTCAGAAAATTTACAATCGAAATTTTCAATGTTATTGTTGTTATTGAAGCCGATAGCGCTTTTGAAGTTTTTGGGGAAAAATTTTTTCTGCAGAAAATTTATGCTCACAAAATTTACTATTGAAACTTTCAATGTTATTGTTGTTACTGAAGTCAACAGTGCATTTGACATTGTTGGGAAAAATATTTTTTTCAGGAAATTTTTCATCAGAAAATTTACTATCGAAATTTTAAATGTTATTATTGTTATTGAAGCCGATAGTGCTTTTGAAATTTTTGGGGGAAAATTTTTTCTTCAGAAAAATTTTGTTCAGAAAATTTACTATCGAAATTTTCAATTTTATTTTTGTTATTGAAGTCGATAGTGCATTTGACATTGTTGAGAAAATTTTTTTTTTTCAGAAAACTTTCCTTAGAAAATTCACTATCGAAATTTTCAATGTTATTGTTGTTATTGAAGTCGATCGTACATTTGACATTGTTGGGAAAAAAAATTTTTTTCAGAAAATTTTTCATCAGAAAATTTACTATCGAAATTGTCAATGTTATTGTTGTTACTGAAGCCGATAGTGCTCTTGACATTTTTGGGGAAAAACTTTTTCTTCAGAAAATTTTTTCTCAGTAAATTTACTATGGAAATTTTCAATTTCATTGTAGTTATTGAAGCCGATAGCGCTTTTGACATTGTTGGAAAAAATTTTGTTTTCAGAAAATTTACTATCGAAATTTCCAATGTTATTGTTGTTATTGAAGACGATAGTGCATTTCACGTTTTTAGCGAAAAAATTTTTCTCCAGAAAATTTTTCATCAGAATATTTACTATCGAAATTTTTAATGTTATTGTTGTTATTGAAGCCGATAGCGCTTTTGACATTTTTGGGGAAAAATTTTTTGTAAAGAAAATTTTTGCTTACAAAATTACTATCGAAATTTTCAATGTTATTGTTGTTCTTGAAGCCTATAGCGTTTTTGACATTTTTGGGAAAAAAATTTTTCTTCAGAAACGTTACTATCGAAATTTTCAATGTTATTGTTGTTATTGAAGCCGATAGCGCTTTTGACATTGTTGGGAAAAAAATTTTTCATCAGAAAATTTATTATCGAAATTTTCAATGTCATTGTTGTTATTGAAGCCGATAGTGCTTTTGACATTTTTGGGAAAAAATGTTTTCTAAAGAAAATTTTTGTTCAGAAAATTTACTATCGAAATTTTCAATGTTATTGTTGTTATTGAAGCCGATAGCGCTTTTGACATATTCGGCGAAAAATTTTTTTTTCAGAAAATTTTACCACAGTATATTTACTATAGAAATTTGCCATGTTATTGTTGTTATTGAAGCCGATAGCGTTTTTGACATTTATCGGGAAAAAATTTTTCTTCGGAAAATTTTTCCTCAGAAAATTTACCATCGAAATTTTTAATAATATTGTTGTTATTGAAGCCGATAGCGCTTTTGATATTGTTGGGAAAAATTTTTTCTTCAGAAAATTTTTCTTCAGAAAATTTACTGTCCCAATTTTCAATGTTATTGTTGTTATTGAAGCCGATAACGCTTTTCACAATTTTGGGGTAAAATTTTTTGTTGAGAAAATTTTTCCTCAGAAAATTTACTACCGAAATTTTCAATGTCATTGTTGTTATTGAAGCCGATAGCGCGTTTGACATTTTTGGTGAAAAATTCTTTTCTCAGAAATATTTTACTCAGAAAATTTACTATCGAAATTTTCAATGTTATTGTCGTTATTGAAGTCGATAGTGCATTTGACATTGTTGGGAAAATTTTTTTTTTTCAGAAAATTTTTCCTCAGAAAATTTACTATCGAAATTTTCAATGTTATTGTTGTTATTGAAGCCGATAGGTACCAATCACAGGTAGCTTTAGAAACTTTCGACACACCTTCTGTAAGTTCAAAATACCCCCGACTGCACTTCAACTGGACGAAATAGACAGATACTTCCTAGCTTCCGAACGACAAACATCTAAACCCGAGCGCGAACTTCTCCGTTCTAAGTGTATAAGTAGAATAAATACTACATATTAGAAAAGGAATTTCATTCATTTTACGAATAGAACCTTCATCTTTTCAAATACAAATTTACTCAAAAACATTATGGTCCTTCGAGTCGCGGATGTTCTAACGGGTGTGTTTTTGTGTTTTATGAGTGCAAAAGTCCGTGTAGAGCATTGACTTTCATCGATTTCCAGTGAATTCAAATTTAAACTCTATAGTGATCTTAAAAGTGAATATCTACGTCAGTACAATTCTAACGTGACAAAAACGTGTTTCATAAGTGACCTAAGTGACTTATTGTACACAACTGAGTACCAGTGATATTCACAAGTGAAAATAGAGACATCTCAGTGAAGTTTTAATCTTTACTATCAAAACTCATTATTTCAAAGATGAGCACTGGACAATAATCGAAATTGCAAAGCACGTCAGCACCAAGGAGAAAAGTTCAAGTTCTAAGCTCTCGTTCCTTTAACCACGTTCATCCAGGACGTCAACATTCCAAAAGACGTTACTACTGCAAGGAAGCTTTTTCTCTGGAAACATTTCAAAATCCAGAACTAATTGCAATACAATTTTCTTTCAACGGCATCGGGACAGCAGCAGCTCATACGATGACTGGAATCGTCGTGAATCTGCTCAATGGTCCAAAGTTAATTTCAATTCGAAGAATTATCGCAACTTCGAAAATCGAAACATTCCAAACAATTTATTTCAAAGTCATCTGGACAACAGCAGCCCGTACGAGACTGGAGGCATCGCGGATCTGCTCATCATTTCCAAAACAATCTCATTTCAAACGGCATCTGAGCAATCGCAGCACATACTTCGGCTGGAATCATCGCGAGTCTGGTCATCTTTCCAAGTAAGTCAAGAGAGTTCCAATCTCATTTCCAAATATTGTCATTTCCTTTCCTAAATTATGTTATAATCTCGATAGAAAAGTATTTCAATCGCCTTTAAAGGAACAAAAAATCTCGCGATTAGAATCATGGCTGAAACTCCGCTAACAAAATTAAAAAAGCTTCGGGCTTCAGTAAAATGTCAGGAAAATCAGTTTGAAAATTTTCTTAAAAATCTTGAAGATGACACAGATTTAGAAGCTGTTGATTTAGAAGGCAGGTTTAATAAACATTTGTCATTTTGGGACGAATTCAATGTAGTCCAGGATAAAATCGATGATTCAGCCTTCACTGAAGACGAAAACGCGGAAAATGAGTCAGAAAGGACACAATTCGAAAATCGTTTTTACGCGATCAGTGGACTTGCTAAAAAACGTCTTCAAAAACTTTCAACAGGTTCCACATCTTCCACACCTTCCACGCCATAGTACGGTACGTCATTTTTACCCTCGTCGCGTTTTGAACTTCCCAAGCTTCAAACTCCTACATTTTCCGGTTCTTATGATACTTGGCTCACATTTTACGACTCATTTAAGTCAATGTGTCATGACAATCCAGCAATTCCAGATTTACATAAATTTTATTATCTAAAGGCGTGTTTAACGGGTGAAGCAAGGGAAGTGATCGGTTCTCTCACAACCACAACGGAAAACTATGCGGTAGCATGAGAACTTATAAAAAAACGATATAACAATGAAAGATTCATTGTCGAAAATCATTTTAAATCGCTATTCGAAACTCCGCGCGTGTCAAAAGAATTCTCAACGCGCAAGCTTCTCGACAACGTGCAGAAACAAGTCAGGGCTATCAAATCACTTAGATATTTCAGAGATTTTTTTTGTGCGAGTTGCAATCAAAAAAAGTGAGGGGCCTATACCTTTGGAACCGACTTTAAGTCCGACAATTCGAGAAATTTTCGACGTCCGAAAATCCGAAAAATGTTTCAAGTTCCTAAATTCTACCAATTTTTAAACATCAAAAATAGAAAAGTTGACTAAATGCAAAAATTCGAGATATTTTCCAAGTCCGCGAATTTCACAAATTTTTCAACACCAAAAATAGAGAAGTTGCCTGAGTTCGAAAATTCAAGAAATTCTCTAGGTCTGTAAATTCCAGAACTTTTTCAACATCAAAGAGTAGAAAAGTTGTCAGAGTAAGAATATTCGAAAAATTTTCTAAATCCATAAATTCGAAAAAAATTTCAAGTCTTATAATTCAAGAAATATTTTTGAAGTCTGAAAATTCGAGACAATTTTTAAGTCGATGTTAAGGCTAAAGATGATGGGTTAGCAAGCGGTGTGAGCGACGACGACGATGACTAGTGTAAGCTCCCTGAACAATTGAAGTACCCTTTTTCAATGACAATAAAAACCATCGAAATGTAACAATATCCAGTTTTTCTTGAGTATCCCACGATAAGTGCCATAGCATAAAAATTTGTATTGTGAACACATAATTAAGATTATTGCAACTGTAGCTAAATAAATCTACACAAACCCCCCGATGGCACGGTGCAGTTACAACAAACTACAGCAAAAGTAAGAAATACAGACTTTTCAAAATGATTAATGTTTTGAAAAATTATTATACAGTATTCAAAATTGATGAAGTTGTTGAAAAATCATAATGCCCATATTGCATTCGATAAACATTAGCAAACATGTGAAGGAACAAGCCTTCCCGACTCATTTGTTTGTTACGAAATTATTTTGTGATGCTAATAATTATAAGAAACGCAAAAATGTACATACTTTATTTACAGTTCTTTAAACCGAAACAAAAGTAAAAAAAATTTGACGACTTTGTTCATTGCAAAATTATTTCCAATATTCAACATATTATGCTAGTTAAGAAACCTAAATCTTTAAATTGAAGTCTTTTAACATGAGCGAAAATTTTGAAAAACAGACTTTTTCCACCACTTTTTTATTACAGAATTATTTTGCAACATTAAAAATCTTTTCAGTAGTTAAAAATTTGCATTCTCGCTGTCCATTTTTCAAACTCGGGTCAATCAAAAATATCGATCATATTGACGTTCTTGTTGTTTTTGAAGGGTGTACGTGATCAACTTATAATACAAAAAAGCTGAATTGCTGGAGTAACATTTTTCCTGTAGTACTCCAGAAGAAACTTTTTCCCTCATGTTTTATATATATATCGCTTTTCCTCGGAATTTTTTCTGCTACATTTTTCCCCTCAACATTTTCTGTAACGTTTTTCCCTCTGAACTTTTTCGGTTATTGTTTTTCCTCGGAACTTTTCTATACTGTTTTTCCCCAAAACTCTCTGTGTCACATTTTTCCTCTGAGCGCTTCATATAATGCCTAGGCCTAATGTTGGGCATTATATATAATGCCTAGGAATTATATATATTGCTGGATTATATACTTTGCCTGTAACATATATATATATACATAAGTTTTTGGTTTCGTACCTTGAGGAAGACCGTGAATAAGCAGATGGGAGCATATGAACTCGCATCTAATACTACACTGCTGAAGGCTGGTGACCTCAGTATAAAAAACCAAACAACTATGACTCTCTCGGGTCCATTTCTGTCTCACACGCCCCCTTAATTAACCGAAGTTTGGTGAGAATGACGTCATAACTAGACTCTTCACCCTATGACGACTAACTACTTAATTTGGACATGATTTCGACTCGCAAAATAAATTTCTCGCATAAAACAAAAAATAAAGAATTCGTCTTTTTCGACACGCCCTATTTATGAGCCTAACATTTTTGAAGCACAAAAATTGTCTGTGTTTGAAAATGGGCTGAGAGGATTATTTTAAATCTGCTCCGAAAATTTTCGTTAAATGGCAAAATACGACAATTTAACAATAGTCGAATGAGTCGCGTTCAATCGATATAATCAGCGAGAAAAATAATTTAAAAAAATTTTTATATAAATTTCGAAAATAGTTGCCTATACGATCACGGTAGCGCCATTCGTCACTTCAGGTCTTACGAGTTTGATGTTTTTTGGGCATAACCTCTAAGTAAGCTGTAAAATGCTCTAGAAGCACAAGACCAAATTTTCGCTCAGGAGAATTATTTACAAGGTTTACAACTAAAAATTTCATTTGTAAAACATGAAATTCATAAATACTCCGCGGCAAAGATTTCAGAAAATTTGCCATATCGAAAAAAATAGCGCCGAATCTGGTTACTTTGCACGATCCGAATTCTGCCAATCAGCTTTTAGAACGCCTAGGGACATTTCTCTCTTCGCGTAAATGACTGGACAGTTGGCCATTTCACAAAACGTTCACGTTTTAAGATATCAGTGTCTCCATGTAGAAACCCCTTTATTTGCCTCTTCTTTTTTTTTGCTGTACCTGGTCCCTTTTCTTCTATAATATTGTCTCCCGTTCCATACATAATCGTATACGGGACATTGTTTGACATTTCTGTTAATCAGTTTTGATCGATATTGATCTACGGCAATTTTCACTTAGCAGTCACCTCATTGATCAAAACTGTTCCACTATTCTACTAATCTATCTCCATGGGACTGCGTCCTTATACGAGAGATTCTTAACACCAACGAAAAAAGCGAAAAAAATTCGCAAAAAAAACATTGCATTTTTACGAGCACATTTGGCAGAATTCTATTTTTATCAATTTCAATATGTGCTCTAAAATTTACGTCAATTAAATGCCCCTATCAAAATTACTAGCATAACTACTGAAGGTCTGAAAATAATGTGCACGGAGCAGTAAGTTTCAATTTGAACATTTTGAGTGATAATTTTACATAAATGCGTTTTCTTACACGAGCGACATAAAATCTGGGGACATGTAATTTTGTTCCTAAAACTTAGTTCAAGTTGGTATTATTACAATTTTATAAACATTAATGAATTCCTCAATGTTGTTATATATTATACTCCCAATAAAAACTTTTCATTTGTTAAAATTCTAGTGGTATAAAATTGGAAACCATACAAACTACTGACGGAGGACATAGTGCATGATCGACATATTTCATATTTAATGTTTTTATATTGACTTGTCGGTTATTGTTGTTATATTAAAATTCGTGTCCAGTGTTAAGTTTATTATACTTAAAAATATTCTAAAAGTTATTCTTTTTCCGGAATCTAATACAAAACGTCAAGGCCATAAAAGTTAAAGGTATCACGGAAATTCCCATATCCTGGATTATTTCATTTTTTCCCCTCCGTGTAATTCATCTGCGAAAATGAGCAAAACTTCCAAAGTGCCGAATTTCAAAACGAAAATTTTCATATTATTTCAGCATGCAAAGTTAAAAAGAGCTAAAATATGAAGTTTTTAAAAATGGTTATGTTTCAGTAAGGCACGCACCATTAGCTAACAAGGTTAAAAACATCTCTAATCATCCTCTCAGCAATGAAATGATTTCAGCCTTATCTAAAGGACATAATTTTGTAGTAGCTCCCTCAAAAATCCCGAAAGAAGAAATCATCAGTAATTTGGAATCCACAATATATAGTCTTCCACCCGAAAAAGCCAATGACATACGGCGTAGGACGGCCAACATCTTACGCCAAGCCCAACTTCCCTCCTCAAATGTATTCTTTCTTTCAAGAGAAGCAAACTTGTTTTATGTAGAATTGATTTGGATTTAGATGTTCCCAAATTATTTTTCAACTGTAAGAATTTTGGGACGATGTTATTGTCCCTACACCGTTTTAAGATCTTTTTAGGTTGAACAACTTTTGTCTTTTCAATTTTTTTTGTCTCTCGTATCATTATTCCAAAAATTTAATTTTTTCATTTTTATTCTTATTTTTTACGATCAAAAGAAGCTACTCGCCTCTTCTAAAAATTATAGATAACAAATTTGTACATTCTCTTCGAGTGAACAAATTTGCCTATTAATATTTTTTTCTTTCTTTGTATCGTCTTACAAAACATTATTTTTTTTATTTTTAATGTTATTTCTTACGGTTAAAGCAAAAACTAAGCGACCTCTCGAAAAATTGTTGACGAAAAATTTGTATAAGTCTTTTGGATGAGCAACTTTTGTCTATTCATTTTTCTAATAGCTTGTGTCGTTTGTCCAAAACTTAAATTTTTTTTGTACATTCTCATATCAATGAGAAGGTATTGGTTTTATGTGAAAAATTACTTTCGCAAATTCAATCAAATGTCGAAGTTTTGAGGCCCGTTCCGAGTTTTGAGTTTTGAGTCGTTTTGAGTCAGAAAAAATGTTTTTTTCGAAGGTGGCTGTCTGTCTATCTGTCTATCTGTAGTCTGTAGTATCGTGTAGGCAAGATAACTTTCGGAAGATTGATCAGCTTAGATTGTGCTTTGGCACACTTTTTGGAGTCCTGAGAAAAAAAACGAGTTTGTTAATTAGCTATTTTCGATCAAAATTCAAAAAGTGAACAAATTTTTAAAATTTTTGAGACCACTTTTTTCAATATTTAAAAATTCTATGTACAGCTTTTAGTAGTACTCCAAAAGACAAACAATTTATTCTTGTGAAATTTTTCGATGGAATGGAAATAATCAGAGTTATAGCATTTTCAAAATCCCAAAAAACGAAAGAAAATTAATATTTTAAATCGAACAAAGCACGGTATGAAAAAAAGTCATGAGGAGAAAAACGTTTCTTTTCTATGGCTGTACAAGATTATCATAACAACTTTCAGAATTTTTCCGAAAAATCGAAAATTCAAATTTTGATCGCACCATAAATAATGAAAAATTAAAAAATCCACTTTGCGGTCAAACTATGCAAGATATAAAAGAAGGTGACAATAAAAAAATCGTGCACCCAAAGAAGATCCACAAATTTTCTAATTATCACTTTTTGGTGAGACGCATAGTTTTTGTTTTATTCGTGAAAAATGACATTAAAAATTAAAAATATTTAATTTTTTGGAAGACGACACAAGAGAAGAAAAAAAAAAAATGATAGGCAAACTTGTTCACTCAAAGAGGATGTACCAATTCGTTATTTATAATTTTTAGAAAGGAGTGTATATTTTTCAATCCTAAAAAATAAGCATAAAAATAAAAAAATTAAATGGTTTAAAAATGACACAAGAGATACAAAAAAATGAAAAGGCAAAAGTTGTTCAACTAAAAAAGATCTACAAATTTTTTATAAACTCTTGGTATTAAAATACATCAAAAATTGAAAATGGACTTTTTGGAAAAACGACATAAGTTGCAATAACTTCTTATTTAACAAAATTTTTCGCCTAAATTATATCCACAAATTTGCTTAGAACCACTCTACACTGGTATGAGTATTTTCAGTTTAAATCATGAAAAAATAAAGTTAAAAATAAACAAATTAAATTTATGGAAAAACGACACAAGTTGCAATAAAATGTATAATACCAACATTTGTTTATAGGATGCACACTTTTTTATAATTATAAAAACAAGACAATAAAAATACGTATGTTTCAATACCAATGCATATTATACCGTCGCCACATTTTGAGCCAAGACATTCCCGATGATAGCTGCAGGGCGTGTCATGCACACCCCGAGCATCTAGGAGACATACTATCTAGTTGTCCAACTCATGCGGGAAGGACCTACATCCAACGGCACAATGCGGCACTAAGAGAGCTTTATTACCATCTCTGTCACTCTTACGGAATCAGCCCAACTATCGCTCCGCTAAAGGCTTCTAGGGAAATAGAGTGAATTGTGGAGAGTGAGAAGTGTCAAATATATTGGAACTTCATATTCTGGAAAATTGTTTCTGTTGCGCATCTGAGGCCTGCCGTAGTTCTTCTTGATTTCGAGAAACAAACCATGCTCGTTATCGAATTTTCGGCCCCAGCTGACAAAAACATCATAACCAAGGAGAATGAAAAGAAAGAGATGTATAAAGACCTTATAAGGGAGTTGCGACGGTTATACTTAAAATATTCTATGAAGCTAATCGTCCTGATCATCGGCTCCGTATACATAGGGTACACGAAACTTTTTCTGGATCATCGTATTGAATTCGTCGTAGACTAGCCACCCATCTCACGGCTGTGAGACGTGGTTGCAGCTGAAATGTTACAGCGATTTCGCTGGGAGCGATTGCAATTTTCAAGATTAGCACCTGCTCCCGGCCAGGAGCAACTGTCATCTAAAGAATGACATCGGCTCCCAGTAGGACCGCGGTAAATCCCATTCATGGGCACGTCTCACAATCGTGAGATGGGTGGTCACAGAACATGACAAAATCATAACGACACGCCAGCGAAACCCTCGTGTGTTTTGAGGACACCAAGCGACCCAAGGATGACAGCTTTCTGCATCCATCTCGCAATTGCTGTGGCATATTTTTGGCACGCGGATATGGCTATACGGTTACGAACCAGTGATAGTTTCGCATCTCCGAGAGCACCTATTACAAGGACAATTACTCGTACCGAATATTTTGGGTAGAGTCGTTGCAGCTCCCTTCTAAGGTCTTGATAGCTTCCCTCCTTTTCTTTCTCCTTGGCAGTGATGTTGTATTTGGAAGGAGCCGAGGATTCGATCACGAATATAGTTCGTTTCTCGAAGTCTCGTAAAACAATGTCAGGCCTCGAGTGTGGAACTTCTTGACCCAAAATGTGGTCACGGTACGCCAAGGTGGAAACGGCACCGTCCTGGCAGGCGAAAATAAAACCCTCTTTTCCTGAATTAAGCCCTGATGATCTGAAAAAAGCAAAAGTTTGCTCCTTCGAAAAGGACTGTTTTTCTACATTACTATGAAAATTTCCGTCCATTTTCTTGTCGAATAGCTCTTGATCGAATTTTTCGAATTCTGCTTCCTTTACTTTGGCTTTCAGAAGTGATGCATCTAGATGGAGTTATGCACTTTCCTCACTTCTGACGTTAAAATTCAGGCCAAGGGTCTCAGCTGCCTGCTCCACGGCTTTGTAAGGAACGCTCCTTCGCCTACCATCTCGTGATTCCTGACCATTTTTAGGAGGGGATCTTTTCCATTTGCAACGGTGTAAGCTGTACTCAAAACAATTCGGTTATGAAGACACTGATGATTCAGAAGTCCGCGTCCGCTTTGACGGCGTGAAATGTATAATCTCGGAACTGACTTATTGATATGCAAGCTTTTACGCATATGCATGATCTAACGTGTGGTGACGTCAAGGGCCTTAAGTTTCTCTCTTCGTCCATTGAACCACCTCAAACGAGTAGAGTGGAGCTAGGACGCAAGCATGTTAGTCGCAGATACCTTGTTCAACGCCGACAGATTGGATGACCAAATCTGACGAAGAAGATGCCTGTATCTGCTTCGGAGAGACTCCTTTACTGATGTCACGTCCTGAATGCGGCTTTCAGGCACGCCATTTTGTTTATCATTAAACCCAGCAAGTTAGACACTCAACAATACGTCCTATGTGTTCAAAATTGATGTGGGAGTGGCTGAATCTCAACCCACTCACCTCCTATACATGGACGACATAAAGGTTTATACAAGCTCGGAGTCGAAACTGAATAGCCTACTTAAAATCTTTCTGCAGTTCTCCTATGATATCAGGAGGTCTCTGGGTTTGGACAAATGCAAAAAACTACATTTGTCCCATGGAGAGATAAATGCTCCACTGATACTTGACGACGACGCTCTGATTGAGGCGATAACTGATAAAGAATTGTACGGGTACCTTGGCATATTGCAGACAGGGGCTTCGCTTCACTCTGCAATTAAAAAGGCGCTTGAGACTGCTTTTTTGGTTCGCTTTGTCTCATTATGGCGTCTGGCTCAAGTGCAAAGAATATCACAAAGGCAATTAACACCTACGCTATTCCGCTCCTAACATACTCCTTTGGTTTTGTCACCTGGTCCATGGTTAATATCGTGTGGCCTAACAGAATCATCCGCGTGAAAATGTCTGAGCACTGAATGCACCATGAAAGGACAGCTGTAGAGAGAATAGTTTTACCACGCAAGCTTGAAGGCAGAGGGATATTGGATGTTCGTCCAGAACGGGGTAATCAAGACGAGGAATTACCAAAAACACATCCTCAGTGTGGCGGCAGATATTGAAAGATGCCGCCTTAAGGGAGATCCAGATGTCTTCTGGTTAGATAAATGCGCTCAGCACTTGAGAATTATAGACATGAGCGTTCCCCTTTAAAAAACATTAGGCTCCGATATACTGAGAAAATCCAGAAATACTCGGAGCTACAGCAGAAGATCCTGACCGTGTGGAGGTTGAACAAGATCACCATCCACCCGGTCGTGATCTCCACTGGGAACGTTCATGCGAGGTGCGTACAAATCTTGGAATAGCTGGGAACTCGAAATTCGCTACATCTAATTCAGAAGGCGGAACACGTGCCGCATCGTCCGGTGTATTCTGCGCGTGAACAAAGATAGTGGCTAAAATCGCCTTCTGTGGCCATCCCGCGTACACGGCAGATGACTGTGATGATCACATTTTTAATTTCTTACTTTTAATTTCTCACTTTTTTTGTATATGAGTATGTCCGTGTCCGTGTGTGAAGTTGTGTTTGTCTCTTGCCGTTTAATGTAAATAAAATTAATATTTTGAATCGTTGGTCTCAGTCGCTGGCAATGGAACTCGCGTTTGAAAGAAAGATGAATCCCTATAAATGGGCTCTCTAGTACGAATGTTGGATTCCTATAGGGCTCTCCACGATGAATTTTTGGATCCCTATAAACGGGTTCTCCAGTATGTATGTTGGATCCCTATAAACGGACTGTCCAGGATAAATCTTGGAACCCTTGCCCGGCTAAGAGAAAAGAGCAGCTTTTTATCCAGCAGTCTCTGGGGTTACACATGAACTCCGTTCTGAATATTTGATTAGAAGACCGACAGAATCCAGAGAAATGAATTTTGAGGCGATAAAGTCATTTTTGTCTCTGCTGGAAGCAGAGAGACAGACCAACGCAGGAAATACAGAGGAAAATAAATCAAATTTAGCTTATGAAACATCCAAGTTGCAAACTGGGCCAGATGGAAGATGTTTCCGATCAAATAAATACGGACATAGATCCATTTCATACCCTCTGAAAGAGTGTAACTTAAGTTTTTGTTATTATTGCCAGAAGGCAACAGACCATAAGAGAGACGCCTGCTTTTAAAAGGGGGCACGTTGATCTAAAGGTAGAGGTCGTGGACGAGATACAAGCCAGGTCACTAGAGTTAATAAATTTAGAGGTGGATCTAGAGGTGGGTTTAATGATAAACAAAAGCTTGTATTTCGTGACACTGAAAGGTCGTGAATCGACAAAAGAATGGAATCTGGCTGAGAAAATCCATTCTACACTTGTGAAGTATTACTATTCGTACATTTATGACTTTTTCGTTTAGAATATTTTCTCGAAAAAGTTGTCTGCATTCCAATGAAGGCATTTCAAAATCCTCAATTCAAGACTTTCCGCTCTTTGGGCCTCTTTTTTTCAATTGGTCACCCACTGATGCGGGCGTGGCCGTACAGCCCGTACAGGGACCGTGGCGGGAGATTAAGAAACTGCGCAAATTAGAATAAGCGTGTATAGGGGGTGTAGAATGAGGGAACTGTAGAATAAGCGAACTGTAGAATAAAAGAAAGTTGACTGTATTTTATAGTAAGCGTTGAACACGTGTCGTGCGATCGAGGAGAGGAAATCCATAAGTTGCGGTGTTTTGTTGAAGCGCGAGTGTAGAGGAAATATAATGGATTGAAGTGCGCCTGAAAAAAGTGAGGTTATGTCGGACGAACTTTTGTATCGAGGGAAAAACTATCGCGCTCGCCGAACAGAACTGGAGAGTGTGCAACAGAAAATAGGAAAACAGAGGAAAGTACGAGTGAGGGCAAGAACTCAGGGAAGGCTCTGTCAATGACAAATACTCAGATAAAAATGACAACAAAATAAACTAAAGCACATTAGGTGAAGCAAGTCCGAAAGACAGTCTATCGGGGAAGGAAATAGAGATCGGGTGAATTCACGTCTCTGGGTGGGAAGAGAAATTAGATGGAAAATACAGAGAACTCAAAGAATGGCCGTTAAAAAGAGATCAAGTAGAAGAAGAAGATGATAGAGGATAGGAAGCGATGCACATCGCTCTGGCTAGAGCAAGAAAAAGGGAGATTTTGAGGAGAAAAGAACAGAAAGAACTAGCGGACCAAGTGAGATTGAAAACTAGGAAGTTATTGAAGAAAATGAGGATATGGTGAATTCAACGGAAGAGCTTGATGAACAAGACAAGCCGGAGTGATTGAAGGTTAATGAAATAGAATGGATATAAACGAGAAATAAATTAGAAAAAATTAGGTAATAGTGAGAGGATTCAGGCCATCAGGAGGATGAAATATGGAACAGGAAATACAGGATGTATTGTGGAGATTGGTGGTTAAGAGAGTTTCAATTCGTAAACCGAGAGTGATAGGAGGGGGGATATCATTCAAAATGGCATCCTGGAAAGAGAGAAGGAGATAATTAGCAAAAAATCAGACTGAAAGAAAATCTGATTCGAATAGAAGATAATCTCACACCAAGCGAGAAAGAGATCTAAAAGTGGATAGAAAAAGAAGAGGGAAGAGAGCAAGAAAAGAGATAAAGGGTTAGCAAAAGCTACAGAAGATGGGCAGTAGGAAACACTAAATTCTTTTGGAACGAGGAAGGAAGAGCAGTGGATAAGAAGGGGTTTTGTGGAAGAAACCAACGAGATAATTAAAGGATTATCATGGATCATCGCAGGAGGGATAAACTTATTGAAAGCAGGAGAATATTGGAGAAGCTACGAAATAATCTTTTTTCAAAAAACATGGATAGAAGGGAGATACTTGCAAGAGCAAATAAACAAGCTTGATAAGAGATAGATTTGGTATGAAAAGGCGGCGACGACAGAGAAGAAGAAAAGTAGGGCAAAAGGATTTTTGGGGTCACTGAATCGAAATCCGACGTCTATTTACATTTACCGCGTCAAGTTTAAGGGGATTTCAAGGTCAAATACAGGAAAAGCCGTGCAATAAACTTCAACAACCTTTTTGGAGTTGCTGAATCGGAATCCGTTGTTCGTTTGATCCCTGAAGGTCAGTTTAAGGTCATTTAAAGGTCATCTTCAGGTCAAAATAACAGAAACATAAAAATTCTCACCCAAGCTTCACTCAAGCTTGGCACCAAGCTTGGGAGACTTGGACACAATCTTCACCCAAGCTAGACCCAAGTTTCGGTGCTGTGCAGCAACATGCAGATGCGGCTGTTACCGACACTGTATTTTCGCAGTACGATCCGGGGTCTAAAAAATCTTCAAACTGCCTTTTTGAAACTTTAATCACGATTTATCGAACCTTTGTGGCGAAATTCGAGTGCTGCACAGATTTCATCTCTTTTTTGACACCATTCCAATAGGCTTATGTGAGAGTGCAGCTGTAATCAATGAGGATGTAGAAAAATTAATGTCTGATAAATTACACCGATAAATTATTTTTTCAGATAAGACGAAACGAGATTCTTCAGCGCCCGGAGGGTTATAAACGATCGAAAAAGATTCCTTGAGGCACCCACAACAAAGTTCAACCCATCCTAGCCCCTAACTTTTCGATATTTTTGCATTTATATTTTTGAGAGAATTTAACGTCTTAATTGATCATCTGGTAAATTCTACGATAACACAGGCCTACAAATAATGGGGTCATGTCAGTTGTCGGATAGCGGAGGGTTATTCCCGAAGTAATTTTTTGCGTAGAGCCTGAATCCGGGGTCAAAATTGGATCGTTACGTCAGGATTTTGAGATATTTTTGGTTATGCACCCAAAAAATGACGTTTCTGGCTACTTTTGAGGGTATATACAGAATGCACAACATTTTCTTGGTATTTCTCTTTAGTTACAATATTTATTGTAAGTACTACTCTTACTCTTTAACTTAAGAGTTGTGGAGTGCAATTATGACAAAGTTACGCTAATTTAAAGTTACGAGATATTCGCAATAAAATTATCATGAAAATAAACAATACAATTTTTTTATGTATTGTTAAGTTGGTTATATGATAACTGCAACGTTATAACTTCAGACCTGTGTTATCGTAGAATTTACAAGTTGATCAATTACGACGTTCAATTCTTCATGAAGATGATGTTATAATAAAAAAGTAACATCAGAATCGTGTAGAGAATCCTCAAGAACATAAATAATAACCTGTTAGTGCAATACGAGATAAGATTTTGCAACGAGGAGAAACGAACGTTAAAAAAATTTGCTTTACTTGCATGTGAAAAACCGCATAAATATGGTTGAAATTCAAAACTTTGCAGAGGTGGGATGCGAAAATATCGAAAAGGTAGGGGCTAAGATGCGTTAAAGTTTGTTGTGGGTTCCTCAAGGAATCTTTTTCGACCGGTTATAACCCTCCGGGCGCTGAAAACCTGAAGACCTTCCCTTGTAAGAGCTTAACATCACAGGTAAGTGTAAAAGAATTGTCCCATGCTACTCAAACGAGCCTTCGATCGATTGGAAACTTGGCTACCGCAAATTCGTTTAACATGTCGCTTAAGGAACTCTTACCAAAGCTAAGAAATATAGGAAATCATTAGAATGTATTTCTGAGGGTACTGTCTCTTCTGATGCGGCAGTTTCACTAATTGTAGAGCATAAATTACCAAGATCGTAGTATCAGGGTCTCCGCAGTATTAGCGAGTTAATTAATGGTTATTTTTATCCGCCGTATGAATCTGTTTACAAAGTTGAACACAAATGCTACCCTTTCAAATCAGATATAATTTTATTATAACTGAAACTAAAGCAGAAGTTAAACTCCAGGCTCTCCTTGATCATACCATTAACCGCACTCTGATATATATATATATATAATTAAAAACTAAAGGTTAACAACCAGCGCAGGGTCCCACTGGGAGCAACTGCCATCTAAAAAAAAAAAAAAATGACATCGGCTCCCAGTAGGACCGCAGTCAATCCCATTCATGGCCACGTCTCACAACCGTGAGATGGGTGTTCGAAGGATAATCCTTTTTATTAGGGGTCCAAGAATAGAATGTCATAAAACCTAATCCCTTTTATATTTCCCAGGTTATTTATATTATTTATTTTTATTTATTTTTGCATATTCTATTTTTACTTATATTTAATTATTAATATTTATATATTATATACCTCTGGAACTGAAACATTGTCAACACTGGAAAATTCAGAAAACAATATAAATGCGTATAATATAAATGCGCCTTTGTCTTTAATCCCTCAGAAGTATCGAATTTGACATTTAAGATCAAATCTCAAGCCACTTGACCCACTCTCCAACATGTTCTCTACATTTTATTCACTCTCCACACATGTTCGAAGTATCAAGAAGTGACTTAAAGTAATTAAAAATGTTGTGTAACACGGCAAACATGACGCTGAAAGTCAGTTGCTCCAAAAATGAGTTTCGGGTGTCGGCTGTGTTTTCTCGGCGTTCGGTAGAGGTAGTGACGCAGTCAGTTCTGTTTGACATTCTTGGAGTGTCGATTTGACTATACTGATAGTGAGTCTAAATCACTTGTAGATCTTCAAACGGACTATAAAATTATGGTCGGCCTGACTATGCAGAAAAAATTATGGATGGTACTTGGTACTATGTAGAAGATCAAACAGACCATCTGAATTTTAACACTCAAATTTTGACTATCCATTTTTCTCCGTGTAAATTTTTGGTATGCTTTCTACATGGCATGCTAAATCACAAAAAATATTAGTAACTGTAACATTTCAGATTTTTGACAATAAACCAAATAGCTGCAAAAGCCATATTTTTGGAGTTTTTCTTGTTTTTACGAAAAGGGTCACTTTTAGTGGAAAATAATTGAATAGATTGTCGGGAATTTTATTCCGCACAAAAAGGTTGGTTTGATGTTTTTGTATCAACCGATTATCTAAAGAATGAAAGAAAAGAACGACTTTTGAACAATATTCAAATTTGGTACACTTCATTTGGTGCCTGAGTGTAGGGACTTCGTGGAACGCTTGCTTCACGTGTGTACAAGATATCTGCAAAGTTTCAATAAGTTTCCATAATTTTTTGTCATTAAAAAAAGGCTTTCGTCGACCTGTTAAAAGTTTCTTGGAAAACTCTGAGTTCGTGTACTTGTTGGAAGCTTATAATTAGCTTCTGTTAGATCTTCGACTTTTACAGTTGCAGTTATAAATATTTTACCCCCTTGCAGTGGTTTTAAAGGTCCAGTTACCCAAGTCTCAGACGACATACCCAGTAAGAAGGCTTGCATTCAAAGGTATTAAAAATTTCAATACCTATGAATGCCGTTTCTGTCCTTTTTTGAATCCCCGATTAGGTAGCGAAAATATTTAGATTCCAATTCCTTTCAAAGCCGATTAAAGCTATCAAACGTAACCTGAAATAAATTAAAAACGCCATTTTCGTTTAACGCATTAGAACTATTAGAAGGCGCTTTACAGGCATGAAATTGGCAAAAATCTAGTAGGGCAACTTGAGTACAGTCCAGCACAGTAGTTTTTCTCTCATATTCTGTGGACCGAATTCATTTCCAGTCAGGGAGCCGCTCCATGATGATGTCACAGAATCGTTTCCGCAAGAAATATATTGTTTTTCAAAGGATTTTAGACGACACGTATTTCACCGATTTGATGAAAAAAACTATTTTGATAAAGTTACGACTATTTGAACTTTTAAGACTAGTGGTGCCGTTTACCAAGAGTTTATCTGAATTAAAAAAAAATGTTTTTAAAAGATTTCAAAATTGAGAAAATGGTGGTGGGGTCCAATATCCAAGTCAGCTCGTATTTTTCCAAAAAACGCCAAAATAGACGTAAAATCGACGAAAACAGCGATTTTTCTTGTATATTTTTACAAGTGTAGCGCCAGGCTAGTATTGCATGAATAGACAGGCTTGAGAAAAACTGTACTGGCTTTAGCATGATTCAAGACTGCCACGAAATTTTTCCACATGGGATCCTGCAATCGATATGATCTTTTCGTTTGTATTGGATTTCCTGCACTTGTGTTGTCTGGGGATTATGAAAAAATTGATTGAACGGTGACTGACTGGGGACCTGAATGTAAAATTAGGTCCCAGAATGAGAGAGGCCAATTGGAGAGTCACTCAATTTCGTCTTTTTACGCTGTACTGTGGACCAATTGTACTCATAAACGTTCTGCCAGGGAGACTATATAAACCTTTTTTACTTTTCCACGTGGCTTGTAGAATTTTGTGTTCTGATGGTATATGGATTACATATAATGCATATGCCAAAAAGTATTATGTAACGTTTTTTAAAGGCTTAAAAGATTTTTATGGGGCGAAGACATAAATGCTAAATGCTCATCACCTAATTCATTTAGCAGATTATGTCATAAAGATGGGCTGCAGCTTAAGTACAATCTCATCTTTCGTATTCGAAAATTGCTTAGGAAAGCTAAAAGAAAAGTTAAGAACTCCATACAGCTTACTAGCTCAGATATGCAGAAGGCTACATGAAGAAAGTTCGATACTGGAGCAAAAACCCAAGCTATCTCCTAATGTAGAGATTTTGAAAGAAAAGGCGAACAGCATTTTAAAAATAAAGATCAGAGAAAGTACAATTTGTACCACGAATAACACTGATAACACAATTCTTTTAGCAAATAACGATATTCTAAAAGTAGTAAAAATAGTCGGGACCGTAGAAAATCTTGAAGTGCAAGGATATGTTCATAGAAAACGAAAACCAATCTTTACTTATCCTCTCGATTCATCGTTGCTGCACATGTGGGAAATTTATAGAGCACCTTCAGCTGAATTGAAAACTTTTCCTGTAACATCGATGAACACTAAACTGGTGAAAATCTCCGTCACTATCAAAGCACAAGGAAGCAAACACTTCTACGTTGTACCTATTCTTCACAACGATTAATAAAGTTTAATTTAATTCCATGATATGTGAACACGTGTCAAAAGTATGAAATTAAAAATAAAATTATGATTCAATACAACTTTAGAAATATAAATAAAGTGTATAGAAAGGCAAAGAAATTGAATGCCAATTTCCAAATAAATTGTGCGACGTACATCGTACAGAGGAGAAACTTCATTATTGTAATAAATGCTTGAAAAAGCGCAATTTTATCGATAATTAAGCTTATCCTGTGTATCCAAATTGTCTAGTTTTTTCGTTATTTGTCATCTAATAATATATTATTTAGGGATTAAAAGCATCTTCTTATATGTATATTAAGATATTTCATTTTTAGAAAATTACGCAGCCGCATCGCAACAGTTTGTTTCTCTCGGTGAAAAAATATTGTCCTACTTTTTTCTGATTTTTAACATTTTTTGTAGAAGTTGCGAGAATCAATTTCATGTAACATTTTCAATTTTTGTAGGTTTAGTTTTTTAAAAAAACGCAAATGTTAATAGTAGATTGTTATTATACATTTCAACATTGTCACCAATACAAAGTACAAAACTGTTTGTAGGACAGATAATTGCGTACTTTTACCCTTAAACATTTTTCGTACGGAATGCCTAAATTCTATAACCTTTGCCGTAAACTGAGGAAAGGAACCATTATGGATAAAAGATTAAAAATGTATGAACTGAAAACTAGAAAATATATGAAAAATAATCAATTTAATACTTTCACGATAATTCATTATGATAAATTAGACTTTAAAGCTTTTTCGGGTTTCAATCGTGTGCAAAACTACTAAACTTGCCGACGTTTCGTGAACATTGCAGTTCACTTGTCAGTCTAAAAGTGGTAATGTTACAAGATTGGTTGGAACTTCTAACATGCAAGTGGTATTCACTCCATAATCAGAGAAGTAAAATTGCACCAATTTTTTGTTGGTAATTTTGCAATTCTAACTGGTACAATTTTTTTATTTTTTACAGTGTGGGCGAAGAACAAGTTCACGTCTCTCGGCATTGACACGCGTAAGATCATGCATATGCAGAAGATCTTGCACATCAATTAGTCCGTTTCGCGATTATACATCCCACGCCATCAAGGCGGGCGCGGACTTCTAAATTTCCAATTTATTTATAACCAAATCTTCTACAGGGTGTCCAGTGAAGACGCGTGATAAAATTCCCGTACATTTCCCACATGACTTCTTCAAAATTCCTGTACATATATCATATTTAAAAATTGCTTTATGGTATGCTCTTTTGAAAATGAGACTTCTTATAAACATAAAATATACACCTAATAAAACTCTAAAATGGAAGTACAAAAATGAAACTATTACAATACAAGTTTTATTCTCTGTTTTTCGTTAACATGTTAAAGTGATTAAATAATATAATTCTTTGGATCGCTGCTTTTTTCTCAGCTTCCTTAAGCTTTCTGTTCTTTGCGAGGGCCTCTTTGTACCGACTGTGTTAAATTTTGACTTTTTTTAAAAATCGTTACGACCACCAAAATTTTTGTGAAATAATCTATCAAAAACATTTATACTGAAATTTTGTTCAAAGCAATAGGAAAAAAGATACAAATGTTTGAATGTAAGTAAGTATCATTATTATTTACTTTTACTTACTTGCATAAAGCTGATAGGATGCCTGTCTTCTATTAGCATCAACTTTTCAAAAATATTGAGAAGAATAAAAAGGTTGTGTAACATATTAAATATAGCCCCTGTAGGATGGCTTACTTACATTCAAATAATAATTATTATTAAATAATCATAAATTAAGTATCATCATTACAATTAAGATGTAATGTAATGTAAGTAAAATTGTTTAAATGTTTGCTTAAAAAACCCAAAAATTGTACCCCCTCCACTTTGATAAATATATGAAGGTACACACAAAATTTCCGCTTCAAAATAAAAAATCCCGTACATTTCGCGCATAAATAAAATTCCCGTGCAATTCCCGATTTTCACGCTTTTCCCACACGCTGGACACCCTGTTCTAAAAATGGTCAGGAAGCACGAAATGATTCGCAAAGAAGCGTTCCTTTACAAAGCCGTAGAGCAGGCGACCGAGAGCCTTGGCCTGAATTTTAACATCAGAAGTGAGGAAAGTGCATTACTCCATCTAAATTCCTCAATTCTAAAAGCCCAAGTAAAGAAAGCAGAGGTTAAAAAATTCCGTGAACAGCTTCTAGACAAGAAAATGTACGGAAACTTTCACAGAAATGTAGACAATCAGTCGGGATCTGACAGGAAGTTCATTGCAACTTATAAGGTCAAAGCTGCTGACCATCAGACAGAAGATTTTTGATAGAATACGCGTACTATCTGAAGCTTGAGGAAGTTTAGAGCGGGACCAGCTAGGACCAAGAGCATGATCTATTTCGAAGGCTCAGATGAAGAAAGCATAGGAGGAAAACTTCCACCAACAGCTTCTCGACAGGGGGATGCACGGCATCTTCCACAGAAATTTGAAGGACCATTCGATGTCACTTGAAATAACGTTTGCTTTCCTTAAGTCACCCAGATTAAAGTTGGGCACGGAGGGTTTCAGTTTGACTTGCCAATAAGGCACGTAAAATTGCGACGTTTATGCCCAAAATATTCTGTTAATCTAGTTGTTGATAGGATGCCTGTCTTCTATTAGCATCAACTTTTCAAAAATATTGAGAAGAATAAAAAGGTTGTGTAACATATTAGCACGCGGTTTAATCAAGGCGGTTCTCCGTTTAGGGATATTTTGCGGTGAGGTAAAAACACGCGACTTAGTCAAGGCGGTTCGTAAATTTATGTGGACAGTATAACTGCTTGAACGTAACAGACAACCACCAGGGGTGAGTCTAGGGTTTATATAGGAAAAGACTTCTTCAAAGGTCACGTACAATTCGCTAAAGTTACAAATGGCACGTATGATTCGCTAAAGTTACGAACGGCATGTATGATTTGCTAAAGTTACGAACGGCACGCACAACTCAATAAAGTTATGAACGACACGTACTTACCCATCCATTAACTATCTGATGATTTATGCTAATTTAGTCTTCTCTTTTACTGTTTAATTTATGTACTAGTTATGGATAGATAATTTCGTTACATTTCTCTTGCTCTTTCATGACCAGCTTCTTACTTCTAAGTTGTAGACGCAAACACAAGCAATATGTGTTTGCAACTATTTTTGTTACATTGTATAATTATTTAGTTATAATTAATTTGTATACTGTAATGATACATAATTTGGACGTAAATAATTTGAATTGAACGTAACATAATTTGGGGACGTAACAGTCCTCCCTCCTTAAAATCCTCATCGTCCTCGATGAGTTTTTGTTCCTTGATTATTAATTAACATTTAATATTCTTCAGGGTAAGTATTGTGTGGTTACATAAATGGACTCTATGGTTTTCATTTAAATTTTTCATACTTTTAGTTTGGTGAGTTTTATGACAGAATTTTGTAGTGAATTGCATATAATTTTTTTTGTTCGTGATTCTCAAATTTTTAAATCCATGTGCGGACAACGTGACTAAAGTGTACAATGTTGTGGGTCTGTTTTAATATGTAACTCATAAGGTGAGTGTAATTTGATCCTTCTTTACTATTCGAGTGTCTAATCGCGCTAGGGCCCGGGTGTTATCAGATTTTGTCATTGTCAGCAAATTTTTTCAGGTTGATATGGATGCTGGTCGTTGGCTACATCTGAAGGAGTAGTCAGTCACATTTGAATCCACAATGGAGCACGATTCTGACACTTCATCCTCAGCAGAGAACGTGCCGTATGAGGAATTCCGCGGAAGGAAGGGCATTCCCATGTGCCTAACAGCAAATTCTGAAGTTCCTTCAAATCCGGGTAAGTAAAATTTCTCCTTTTGTTCTGTTCTTGTGACCAGTGTTAATGTAGTTCTCGTCATGTCGACATCTAATAAAAGTGCCGCGAATTTTAATTCTTTTGTGCGGTCAATCGAGGATTTTGATTTAGCTCTATTTGATTTGACGGACAGTAATAGTGTGTTAAAAGTGTCATTGGGTTCATCTGTCAGGCTGAGTTCACCCTCAACTTCCTTTTCGAAAAGTGTCAGCTTAGGCAATCGGATTTCTCGAATCGAAGAAGCATTGGGAATTTTCCAACTTGTTTTATGGAAAGTTAACCCGGACAAGGCCATATCGGTTGTATCGGCGGTGTGTCGGGATAATTCAAATTGCGTGGTTACTGAGTCCGACTTTAGTTTAGTTGAGCGATTGTATCACAAGCACCCAAGTGCTTTAATTGCCGCTTCCTCACTTACGCTAAAACAACATATTTTAGCTGGTCAAGAACTTTTTAAAGTTCGCGGATTCCTAGTGTCAATTGTTGGTTAATTCTTATTATTTATTTTTATTTTCCAGATGCGGTGGTCACGAAGCGACTCCCTAAAGTTTCGATCTCCGTCTTCTTGCATAAGCTTTTTTCTATGACTTGTGCCATGGGGTATTGGACCTCTTTATTAAAAATTATAGAGGATGAGAGGGAGGAGGCTGAGGCGGCCTCTAGTTCTTCCAGTGTTGGGCCCATTCGGAGAAGGGGTCGGCCAAGTGAGCTAAGTCATCAGATATGATTGCGATACTTAAATGCTTGAGCTCTCCATCTTTTTTATAATAAATCACCACAATTAATATTGCAGCTTGGTCCTTATTCCAGAGGAGTGATAGAGCTGTATTCTGAATTATGAACGCGTAATTCTCAACGAAATCGAAGCAAACCAAAAACTCCCCAGGCTCCTTTGAAATAAAGTGATGAGTTTTTTATTTAAACAGCCTTTCACGGAAATCATCTAGGAATTCATCAGTATCCATTACATCTGTCGGTCTGTAACCAAATTTAACATCTCAGTTCATTAATACAATGCTCATCAAAAGCTTTAGTGATGTTGACTTTCAATTTTGCAGTACCTGGACAGTTTTCACACACTCCTAAATGACAGGAACTTGAAGAGTTAGGACACACAATAGCATCCAGACGGTCCTGCTAATTTGTGAACGCCATGTCAGTATCCTCGGTTAAATGTTGAATATTTATTTTATTTAGCATCAACTTGATATACTCATGATGCACGCAAAGGTACACATTATGAGGGCCACTGCTTCCTGCTAGAACACAATAACGAGGTCTGAGTTTTGTGAATTTTGAAATACCGATCTTCAGCCCTGTTCTGATGTAAATTGAGCATATAACTCGTTGGTATTACACAGTACTAACCTTTTCTGAAAATGTGAACGAGTTCCGTCATAATTCTTGATCGACACAAAGTCTTTCACCCCTGGCATCATTCGACTTATGTCATCGCGTCCATAAAAGTTTTTCACTACAGTTTTAGATTCAGGAGTCAATCCTCTTCGTCTTTTTGGATTCGGAAGCGTAAGAATTCCGTGCTCTGAAACTAATTTTTTGACATTTCTTGCTTTTCGCTATGATGTATTGAACACCCGCATCAGTTTTCTTCGTCCAAAGATTTTGGCACAAGCGAGAGAAGTTGAAATTCTTCTTGAAGATCTTTAGAGGCATTGCATTTTTCGATGATTTGACCAAGTACTTCAACACCAGTTTTATGATATTTTTTCACACTGCGGTTTGGTGTGACATTGGTGTGACATTTGGTGTGACAGCTAAATCTTTTTCGCTGTCATATAGCTGATCTTCATCATCGTCAGACATCATTTCATGATCCTCAGTATCTACCTTATCTCTACCAGGAGGCTGTGCAATATTACCAGAGTTCAAGAGATGATATTCCCGCTGAGTTGATGAGTTGGTATCTACGTGAACTCCAAATTTGAGCTCCTTCTGGTACTGCAGGGAATTTCAAACGCAAGTCGTGGGCAATACCACGCAGTTTGAGATTAGTTGCTTTATGCCTCACTTTTTGAAAAAAAGAATTTATTTTAGTGGCATAAAATATTACTTAACTTGAAAAACTGGAACTAAAGCGTTGCACAAGATCCTCAGCGTAAGCGCAATAGGGGAAATCGCGCACCACCCGCTCTATCATGGCATCTTGTTTACGTATCGTTCTATTACTCGAAGACAAATAAATTCAGCACTCTGAAAATTAGGGACTTTATAGGAAAAAATCTCAGCTTTCTTTCAAAACTATTTCAAAGAAAAAAAAGTGTCGACATTTGAAAAAAAGTCAAACTTATTTTTGATTCACAAAAACTGGAGTCAAATTTGGACTTTTTCAAAAATCGTTACGACGACCACTAAGTTCGTGAAAAAATCTATCAAAAACATTTGTAGTGAAATTTTGTTTAAAGCAATAGGAATTTTCGAGGTGGGTACACTTGAGAAATTATGCACCATATACACATACATATATATACTATTTATATTATATATATATGTTACAGGCAAAGTATATAATCCGGCAATATATATAATCCCTAGGCATTATATATAATGCCCAACAGAGAAGTCACTAGTGACTGGTTTTCTGAATCTTGTTACAAGCATGTGACTACTCAGGCTGGTAACTGTGTTAGCTGGGAGGAGCACATCAAAATTGACAAAAACTAAAAAAACTATCCATGAAGCACAAAACTCATTTTCTAATTATTTTTTGGGTCGCTGATTCCCAGTCCATTAACAAAACTTTGAAATTCAAAATGGTGGATCTACTATGGCAACGAATTTTTTTAAAAAATTGTTTATTTTTCATGAAACTCATTTTCTAGTTGTTTTTTGGGTCTATGATTCCAAATTCATTGTCAAAACTTTGAAATTAAGAATGGCGGATCCAATATGGCGACCACATTTTTTAAAAATTGTTTATTTTTTATCAAACTCATTTTCCAGATGATTTTCCAAAATGGCGGATCCAGTATGGCGACAATTTATTTTCTGAATTATTTATTTTTCATAAGACTCATTACCTAGTTGTTTTTTTGGTCGCTGATTCCAAATCCATCATGAAAACTTTGAAATTTAAAATAGCGGCTCCAATAAGGCGATCGAAAATTGTATACATTATTTGTGTTAAATCAAATTCGTTTTCTGTGTGCTTTTTGATGTGAGTCCCCTCGACTCTTACAATTACACTTTTTTAAGGAACTAAAAAGAATTTGAACTGAACTAAACTGAACTGAACTGAAAGGAACTAAACTGACCGGAACTGAGCATTATCAAATCTGGGACTCGGCCTATTGTACAACTTGAAAGAAAAAAAAATTTTGTTTTGAATAACATATAATACATGACACATTTATCTACTTAAAATTAGTTTGGCTTATTACGTGTATTGAGACTAAGTTTTGTGCGGAAGTAATTTTGAGTAATTATTTATCTACTTATCTTCAAGTTGATCATCTGAAAATATTTCTTCTTCTTCATCTAGAAGAATTCAGGGCGAGATTTTTTTGAACAATTTATCTATAGCGATATGCTATCACGCAAAAAGCACCAAATTGATACTGGCTCCGAAATATGTGCATAACTACATAAAAAACCAAAAGTGGCAGCTAGTGGCAGCGCTAGCTCTTCTTCCATTCGTAATAAATCAAATGTGACAAGCTATTTAGCAGCTGCAGGTACTTTCCAAACGTTTTTAATGAATTGTGAAACCTTTAAACATTGAAATTCATAACAAATTGAAGAAATGAAATTTGTTTGCAAACTTTTGATGACGTTGATTGTAAGCCATTCTACGACTTGGATAGACTCTAGAGACAAAGATCTGAAAAAAAATCGCATCTAACTTTGTTTCTATACATCCTACGAGGTTGGGATGAAGTTCAAATAATTTCAAAAGTGAATTGGAATGCATTCATGATATTTATTTTTTTAAATTTTTATTCCCTGCAGAATTATTAACGTTGATTTAAAAAAAAAAATTTTGGACATCGCCCATCATTTTAGGTACAATAGGCTCGCTGCTTCCTGCTGGGCTGGCATGTGCACGTAGCGCAAACATGTGCACCGAAGGGTCAGAATGCAAAAGCGTAGGATTACATACTTTATGCTATGTACTTATGGCAGCGCTGACATAGCGTAAAGTCTGTAAGCCTACGATTTTGCATTGTGACCCTTCGGTGCACATGTTCGCGCTACGTGCTCATGCCACACCAGCAGGGATCAACGAGCCTATTTTACCTAATGACGGCCGATCTCTAAAAACAATCTTGTTGTTTAGGACAGCTGGAAAGATCTTATACAGTGTGTTCAAACAAGTTATTGGCCTGTAATTCTCTGAGTTTGACAAATCACCTTCTTCCGGTAGGAGTATAGTGCGTCCTAACACCAGCCACTGCGGAATGGGCGTCTCCGACTTTAAATATGAGGTGAATAACTCTGGGATACCGGGCGACCTCTCAGAGTATGCAGCCTTATCCTTGCATGCGGGGCTCTACAAGGATGGACGTACCGCTCGCAAATTGATGCTTTCAAATTGCTAAATGTTGAGTACAAATTTATTGTATATCGCTTCATAAGATTTTCAAAATGCGAGTTGTAAAATTCTTTACCTTTATCAACATGTAAATTTTTATATACGCGTCCTTTATCAAGTACAGATTCCATGGCTGCAGCTACATCTTCACCCTTCTTGGATTTAACAGGAACAGCCCAAGCAAAGTTTGAAAATATGTCAATGACAGCTAAAATGTACTTGTATCCTTTGTTTTCTCTCTCGTATGGCTGAAATTCAACAAGATCAGCTTGCCAGGTCTCATCAATGCCACGGATATCAAAATGCCGACGTTGGTAATTTCTTCTAGCTAGCTTATGCAGCTTCTTCACCAACTGCTGCTTCTCAACGTCCATTTTTAAATGCATTCAGTCTAGTGTTTACTTGGCTAATGAGCTTTGAGTTTCGATACACCAATTTTGAAATTGATTCAACATCAATTTTCACATTTTTAAAAGTTTATATGTGGAATTTTCCAAAGTTTCAATCATCATATTATTGTTGAATACTACAGTTGACAAGGAAGCTATAACATTCATATCATAATCTCCTTCAGATGTGACTTTAAAGCCAAATCCAGGAGGACCACGACTTGTACTCTCTGCTCGCTTGGCATAACGTCCGAATACATCGATGCTCATCTTGCAAATAATGAAAATCTTGACAAAAAACTTATTAATTTATAAATCCAGCTTCTCGTAGTTCTTCAATAATTGATATAATTTCGTTTGTGTGACATGGATTTCTAGCTGCTTGAGATGCTAACAGTAAACGTAATCTATCCACTAATTCATTTGGATCATCCCAATAAATGTAGTCTAATTTATTATACTCTGTGCTAATCATATATTTTGGAATTGAACCCTTACCTGATGACAAACGCTCCTTATTTTGTTTATTACTTTTTGAGGGTAATGATACATTTATTGCTTTAGCTATGAAATTTTGAAACTTCAAAGTTTTATTATCACGAAGTGGCCCATCAACTTTATAACATTTTTTATATGCATTTATTGAAATTATGATTTTTTTATCATTTTCAAAGTCATCTAAGCTCATAAAACTTTCTGCTGGATCCTTTTCAAACAAAAGTTCCAACAAGACTTTAGTTGTTGGATAATTGCTTTCACCCACAATAATATTGTTTGGTTCAAAACTTATTAGTGAATCACCAATCATTAATCTATTGTTAGTTAATTTTCGTACACCAAATGTAACATCTACATCCTTTTTTCTTTTTTCTAACATTTCGAGGTAATTTTTCACAATACTATTCCATAAAGTGTTACCTATTGTTTGTTCAGAAACTTCTGATGTTTTTGAATCTGTATCTACAGCTGATTTCAATGAAGTTTCAGCATCATCTTCCGGCTGCGAATCTTCTTAAGATTCACTCTTTACTTCATTTTTTACTATATTCTTGACTTCATCCCCAACTGGATTAATTCTTTTCACAGTTTCAAAATCATTGATTATTTTCACAAGCGGTGTAATGATTGGCTTAAAAGTATCATTTATTGTCTGCTCAACTGTTTCTTTACCCAACTTTAGTAATCTATGCTTTCGTCGAATCGCTTCATTAGCTTTAGCAATTTTACGCAAAATACTTCTTTCGTTATGAAAGCCCTCCTCACGCGTAGACATGTTAATGACACAGTGTTTAAAGTGTAACTGTTTCTATGTAATCATTACATACGTATATATTGCTTTTCCAGATTAACAAAACAGTCAAAACCTTTTCTATATCTACCTTGTAGTCCCATTAATTAGATTATAAAAATATAAATCGAAGTTCAAATCGACCGCGATCAACGACCTAAAAAAGGGTCATTTTCCTTCATAACTTTTGGCTTTAAAACCAAAATTTTTTCATTACAAATTTTTTTTTAAATCCTCAAAAAAATAATTTTATTTCCAAAAGTTTAATTAATATTATTTATATATATACTATTATAAATAATTCATTAATCAATGAGCTCAAATTTAATAATCAATTTATTAAAAAGATTCCCTTTGCCTAGGAATTTAGGCATATTATGAAATCCCGTGAAATGACATAAAAACTTATATTTCATGTAATCCTGGAAAATTGATGAAAAGAATTTAGGAGAAAAATCCCTTAAGATTATTGAAGTCCGCGGAAATCTTATAAAATACCTTGGAATCATTTAAAATCCCTAAAATATTTTAAATGCTATGAAATTTTTTGAAATATCTTGAGATCTTTTGAAATTCCTTGAAATTTTTTAAGCTTTTGAAAATTCATTGGAAGTTTTTAAGAATACATTAGAATCTTTCAAATTCTTTGCAATACCTTCAAATTATTGAAAATTCCTTTGAATTGTTTAAAATACTGTAAAGTATTTAAAATCGGTGTAAATATCTTGAAATCCCTTCAAACTTTTTAAAGCTCTTTAAAATTACTTCGAATTTTAAAAAATACCCTAAAAGCTTTAAAATTCTTTGGAATTACTTTAAATGATTTAAATTTATTAAAATTTCTTGGAATCTTTTAAAATGCCCTAAAATGTTTCAAATCATTTGAAATCCCTTCATTTAAAACTATTAAAAATTCCTTGGAATCTTCTAAAATGCCCTAAAATATTAAAAATACTTTCAAATCTTTTGAAGCTCTTTAAAGCTCTTGAATATTCCTTGAAATCTTTTAAAATGCCCTGAAATATATAAATTCTTTGGAATTTTTTGAAATACCCAAAAATCCTTTGGAATCACTTCAAATTATTGAAATCTATTCAATATTCTTTGAAATACCCGAAAATCCTTTGGAATCACTTCAAATGATTTAAATCTATTAAATATTCCTTGGAATTTTTAAAAATGCTCTAAAATATTTAGAATCCTTTCACACCTTTTGAAATCCTTCGGAATCTTTTAAAATTCGCTGAAATATTGAAAATCCTTTCAAGTTATTGAAATCTATTCAATATTCCTTGAAATCTTTTAAAATGCCCTGAAATATTTAAAATCTTTGGAATTTTTTGAAATACCCAAAAATCCTTTGGAATCACTTCAAATTATTGAAATCGATTCAATATTCCTTGGAATCTTTTAAAATGTCCTAAAATATTCAAAATCTTTGGAATTTTTTGAAATACCCGAAAATCCTTTGGAATCACTTCAGATTATTGAAATCTATTCAGTATTCCTAGGAATTTTTCAAAATGCTCTAAAATATTTAGAATCCTTTCACACCTTTTGAAATCCTTTGAAACTTTTTAAAGCTCTTGAAAATTCCTTGGAATTTTTTTAAATACCCGAAAATCCTTTGGAATCACTTTAAATGATTGAAATCTATTCAATATTCCTTGGAATCTTTTAAACTTCCCTGAAATATTTAAAATCCTTTCAAATTATTGAAATCTATTCAATATTCCTTGAAATCTTTTAAAATGCCCTGAAATATTTAAAATCCTTGGAATTTTTTGAAATACCCAAAAATCCTTTGGAATCACTTCAAATGATTGAAATCTATTCAATATTCCTTGGAATCTTTTAAAATGTCCTAAAATATTTAAAATCCTTTCAAATCTTTTGAAATCCCTTGAAACTTTTTAAAGCTCTTGAAAATTCCTTGGAATTTTTTGAAATACCCGAAAATCCTTTGGAAATTTTAGTGTTTTTTAGTGAAATTTCGAGATTTCACCCTCAAAGAACAGACTGAAGATATTATCCGATTTCAAAACTTCAAAGTGCGCCGAGTTTCGCATTGGACTGCGCCACTTTTCAGCACCCAGGCATTTCCTGGACGCACAATGTTGGGTTTTCGCCCTAGCCTAATATAGAGTCCATATACGAAAAGTCTCCAAACTATAAAGAACAGTTCTATAAAATGATGACCGATGTTTGGCCTAAAAAAACAACTTTTTTTAATTATTATTATCATTATGCTTTGATATTTGTTCACATATTTAATTACATAATTATTTACTATTACGCAAGCAATCACTACATTAATAATTGCACGCTATTAAAATTCGTATTCGATGTGGGTTCGAACCCCCTACCTACACATTCGCAACTTCTAACAAAGCCTAGCAGCTAACTTAATTCGGAGTATAGCTGTTTTTCTAGAATATCGATAATTTGAAAATTATATTATAGTTTCATAATTTCGGGAATTTTAAATTTCCGGAGTTTTATATTTATAATGTCGGAAATGTCAAGATTATTAAATTCGAAAATTTTGTCTTAAATTTGAGGAATTACAATTACAAATTACAATTACAAACAAATTTCTGGGTCTGTATCACGTTTCAAATTTTATAATTTTGGAAAATTTAAATGTCGAAAAATTTGTTAATCGCAAATTATTTCTTGGTTATAAGTTCTAGTAGATTCATGATCAATAAGAAGTTAGAAAGCTATGTAGAATAAGTTTATATATGTTATATGAAGTTAAATAAGTTATGATTCACTTGTACATTATTATTCACTAATCATTATTCACTAACCGGCATTATATGTTAAGCACATTGGCCGGCGGGATGCGGAAAATGTTGCTGCATGTGCGCAGTAACGACTGCGCAGCTACATTTTATATAACTGAGGTCTATAGATCTCATATTAAATTAGTTCACAAACACTCAATACCTTGAATCAAATTTCTATGAGATTTTTAAACATTTTTTCAAGAATTTTTCTATATATTTTATTGAACTTTTTTAAATTGGAGTTCAATATAAAGTTTACAGAACTCTTGTAGAGTTATTCCAGATTTTTTCTACATTAATTCCTGAAAGTTATACAGAATATAGAAAATTTGTTCAAGGTTCGCTCTCATCCCAGACTCTTGAAATATTTCAACAAAGTTTAATAAACTTTTTTTCCGTGTATATGAATAAGAATCGTTTAAACAACGTGATAATATATTAAATGTAAAATCGGAGCCACAATTTAAAGATGAGGCAGAAGTTGAATAGTGATTCAAAATTGAATTTTTTGCAATAATAAGATTTTTATTCCCAGATATGTGGATGCTGAATTAGAATAAAAAATATTTGATACAAAACAACTATTCAGTTCCGTGAAATTGAAAATTAAATATCGCGATATCACAGTAGTATGACAGATTTTTTTGGGTTCCATTCCGAAAAAAACAATAAAATACTTTTTTTTCATTAACTGATGTATTTTATTTTTGTTATAATTCTTCAGAATATTTTTCAGTTCTGCAAATTTTATACCAAACAAAAAATAGTATTGAAGTATAAGGTAGACGTTATTCTCTATGTTCATTTATAATATTATCTCAAATACTATTATGATAAAAGACAAAACATTATAAAATAATTTCCGAAAGTTTCATTTTATAAAATGTCAGTGACATAATTACTGTAAAGCAAAACTGTACTAGACTATACTGTTGTATTACTGCTTAACGAGTTATTATTACTATTATTATTACTATTATTTAATCGCCAGACCGATAGCTTGGGGATAACATACTGCCAGACACGATAATTATCAATAAAAAAAGTCAAAACATGAATCGGCCATTTTAATCTTGATTCTCCGGAACAACGGAACACGAACGACACATAAAAATAAACAGTTGACAATACATGCGAGCGCATCGCATCCACGCTACTGCTATGTCAAGTCTACATCAAGTTAATGCTACGTCGGTTTCTCAAATCCTATTGTGGACTCTCCTTCCGAGTTCAGACTCTCGGGTGCTGAGCACACTATGCCACGGCCTGTGTTCTTAATTCTTTCTCGAAAACTAAGAGATTCCATTTTCATATTTACAGGGCTTTTAGAGGAAACATGGTAAGCTATCTATAAAAGCAAATTAGAGAAAAGCAAAGATGGCTTTTTTCAAAAAATCAGTTTGACAATTTCTTTTTAATAAATCTAAAAAAACTTTTGAATAAATTAAAAAAAAATATTCATTCAAAATTGTGTCTTCTTATGAATAATTAAAAAAATACATCCTAATATCAATAAAATCACCAAACTCATGTAATTTAAAAAAAAAGCACAAAAATTTTCAATGTCTAATATCTTTTTTCGAATTTTTCGAAAATTATTTTTTCTTTTTTCTTTTAATACCTAAGATCACGGATACTACAATTTTCATCAAAATTGTTAACAATAGATAGATAAAATTCTTCAGATGATTTGAAATGGAATTTCTCATATATGTTCTACGTTTTAAGAGATTATAAGTTGCTAAGCAATACCTTTAAGTCGATCTCAGCCTTACTGTAAGCGTATTATTCATTTAAATTAAGGAAAATACGACTGATTATTCTTACGATGCACCCATAATTGTATGTTTAACATATAAATAAAAATATGTTCTGTTATTCAAATAATGTCCATGGATTATTTTTTTCCTATTACAAAATTTGCAATTATTATAAAATATGTATTTATTAACGAGAAAAAGTATCCATATTATCCAATTTAGCGTTGTCAAATTAAAATTATTTTAATTCTTTTCATTTCTTCTTTTCACATTTCCAAGCTCTTTAATTCCTTTTAATACCCTTCTGTTAAATTTGACGAAGTCGATTAAAAGGAATAGGTTTCGCTATTTTTTTATTATCACTGTTCATTCTTTCGTTTACATACATTCTCCGGTTTTTTAATTCCTATTAATACCCTTCCGTTAAATTTCGCGAAGTCGATTAAAAGGAATAGGTTTTTCTATTTTTTATTATCTCTGTTCGTTCCTCCGTTTACATTCTTCGGGTTTTAATTCCTTTTAATACCCTTCCGTTAAATTTGGCGAAGTTGATTAAAAGTTATAGGTTTTGCTATTTTCCTATTCTTTCTGGAGGCTATCTAGATGGAGAAAAAATCACGTATTCATTGGAATACAGATTCTGAATGTTTCTCTATTCCTCTCTTCTTACCGGGCTGGTATGGCTGATATTAGGCTATGGAGCAGAGATATGGGGATGGAAAGAAAGGATATATGGTGAGAGAAGGAGCGCAAAGGAATAAATTAAGTACTAGAGCGGGAAAGAGGACATGGCATTTTGAGACGAAGCTGTGGGAGGGAAAGGGAGGAGAGTTAACGAGAAAGTTTTTGATGGAGATAGAAGAAAGGAGAGGGAAGGGGATGGAATTAATGAGATGGGAAGAATTCTTTGAGGATCGAGATATAGAAAACGGGACTGGAGTAAACTATGAAGAAATGGAAAAAAGGGAAAGGGAAAGACAATTAATAGAAAGATAGGGGATGATTGAGGAATCGAAATATAATAAATGGTATAAGATGATAAAAAAAGAAGGAGTACCAAAGTATTTAGAAAAGGGATGGAAAGAGAAAAGATGGACCAGAATAGCAAGATTTAGATTGGGAAACGAGGTAAGGGCAGGTATGTATTGGGAAAAGAAAGTAGCACGCTCTTTTACATTTTATACTCGTTATACATACAAGTTTAATGTTCCTCATTTTTATTTTAGCTTTATATGACTATTTATGAGACTGTTTTCGAGTTTTTTTTTCAATTAACACATGCAGTGTTGAACCTGGTTTAAACTTCCCGCTTGATTTCCCTTTAAAAATGGAGGACGCCGTACGAATTCCTACGAGCCATTTGATTGATTCACTTTTTTTTAGATGCGCGTGGCGGGACCATAGTTTGTTGGATCATGTGTACTTTGTATCAGTGAGGTGGTCACGTGGTGTAGATTACAAAGTGGAGATACGCTAGTCAAGGCAGAGGGTTAATAGGGAGTTGTTGAATATTGTTCCGTAGCTTACGGTAAACGCTAAATGATACGCTAAAGAACGTCGGATAGCGGAAAACCGTGACTCCGAACTCACAGAGCATGCGCAGAAACGTCATCATGAGACTTTAGCGTTTACCGTGAGCTACGTAACGATATGCGAAAACTCCCTACTATTCCTTCGTGCCGCTCAGTGACACGCAGAGCGCGTTTCCCGCACTTTTGGCGCGTGCAGCATGGAGTCAAAGATGGGTTGTGACATGTCACTCGAGGTTTTTGACGTATAATACATAAACGACGTAATATACGTTGAAAATTGTAGAAAACTATGTATAATACATATCAAAGATGGCGGGCATAATTTACATCGGCTCGGGCCTCAGATAGAGCATAATATAACCTCACTTTTTAAAATTATACTTATTTGTACCTTAAGACCTGAAATCTGTAGCACTGTTCCTGATCATTAAACTTTTTTCTAAAATGATGCAAAATAAAAATAAATCGAGGATAGCCAATATCCCACGGAAAGGCATAAATTTAAAGTGTATAAAAGTAAAAGTGAATATGTATGTCAATAAAGAATAAATATTATATTATTTTCTCCAATAATTTATACAATCTTCATTAATTGTAATTTTCTTTGTATAAAAAGTATGTAATATAATTTTTGTGAATTAAACTCGAGCTACTGCGCATGCGATGCATAAGGAGCTTCATTGGCTACCGTTCGCGCGCTTATTTGAAATGTTGAAAAATACACTTTGTATTTATTAGAAATAAAACTATTAATAAAATTTCCATATCCATTTGAATTAATATGCACTAATGCTCAGAATATATTGGAAATCATCCGCGTACAACTTAAAAATGTTTAAATATAATTATTTTTAATTATTAATAATAAATAAAAAAATAGCATTTTTCAACATTTCAAATAAGCGCGCGAACAGCAGCTAATGAAGCGACTTATGCATCGCATGCGTAGTAGTGCAAGGTGCCCGCTTTGGGAGCACTGCCCTGATACACACAATACTTTTTGTCCTCCTCCTTGAAAACAAGAATGTGAAGCAGATAGAGGATGTTTGTTGTACTTGACAATTTTAGATTACAGGTGAGGTGAAGAAATAGCGTACTTTGCAGAAGGGAGACTGTCGGGTATAGCTATACAATTTTTTCAAATAAAAATATCAATTCATACATGTTCTCACTTACGGGGTGCAGTGTATGTGTAGCGGGCGTAAAGTTTTATGTTGGCCCGGCGGCGGAGTGCGCATGTGAAAAATTGGAATTAAAATTCTCAATATCGAGGAGCTATTCACTGAGTGAGAATGAGTGCAGATTTCGAAGACTACGCCATCTTGAGTCTGATTTGAGATGAGTGAAGTGGAACAAGTCAGAGTTGGCGAGAATCGGAGAGAACTGGAAAGAATCGAAGAGAATCGGGAAGAATACGGATGGATTTAAAGAATACAAGAAGATCAGGAAGAGTACGAAATGAGTTTTCTATTCTGGCTCTGAACTTCTTTCTTTCTTTAAATTTTAAAAATAATACATAAAATCGATTTGCTAATTCTTTAAAAACATTAAAAGTTTTAAATCAATTTGGAAAACGAAAATGATTCGATTTCATATTATTTAATTTCAATCGGACTGTAGTAATGTTTTTGAAATTGCATAATTAGAATCATAAGTCGCTTCTTTTCGTAAGCTAGTCTTGATTCCATCTATACAAAACATCTCTCCGCCCATTTTTTGTTAATGATTGCTGAACAGATTTTAGAATAAATTAAATTAATTTGCATTAAAATAGAAGAAAATACTTTAATATAATGTTTCAGGCGGTTTATTCTCAGTTTATCCCTACCTAACCTCTATTTATCAACAGTGGATGAAACAGTTTGTAGAAACTTGGTTTACTTGTGTCAATAAAAATCAATAAAATTATCGAAGTTTGTTTCGATTGAAGAAATTGAATGTTGCCAAATTATTTATGTTATTTGTTTACAAAAAAAAAAAAAAAATGGCTTATGAAAAAGAATGTCCAATGTGCTTGGAAAAGTTCAAGAACATAAATTCATTTAATCGGAAACAGCATCAAGATGCGTGTAAAACAAAAAAACGCCCGAGAATTGAGAAATTATGAGAATGCTCTTCCCATTCAAAAATAGCCCAATTGAATCGTTCCTTACTGCAAATCGCGTCTACGTACGTTGTACTACTACGGAACTTCCGATCAGGCTCTTTTGTTTGAATTCTTCAAAAATTTATATTTCGTTTTCAATTTTTAAAAATCTTTTCCAAATCTAAATATCTTTTGAAATGATTCGAATTTATTCTAATTTTGTTTAATTTTGCTCATTTCTGAAAAATTACCTTATAAATTTCAATTTTGGAAATCTTTTAGCCCTCTGATTTGACTGGCGTATCTCCACTTTGTAATCTACACCACGTGACCACCTCACCGATACAAAGTACATGAGTGTTGGTGCAAGAGTTGCGGGATCGCATCCATTAAAAAAGTGCATGGACCCCCTGAATAACATATTTTCCTAATAATAAATAAATTAATATTAAAAAGTATTTTAAAAAAAGTATCAGTATTAAATTTTAAGAATATTCTTCAAAATTGCTTCAAAGTGGATAAAAAGTGACAGGTTTATGAAACGAAAATCATGTAGAACATAACCTTAAGAAGGAAACGTCAAATTGAACAAAATACCTTTGAGTGGAAGAATTGTTCAAAATTCATTTAATTTAAATTTAATTGAAGGTGACGTTGTGTATTAAAACGACCCTCGTGACAAGAAAGATCAACTTCATAACACTTTAAGATGTTTCAAACAACGTTTGGTCTTTTTCTGGTCTGTACCCTTGAGCTTATACCTGCATCATTTTTAGGTCATTGAAATAGACACCACTCTCCTCTCTCTCTCTATGAAAGAAGAATAGCTGTCTGTATCAACAGACTAGCTATGCCCAAAAGTCCTAAAGATGCTGGGCTGTTTTATGAGCATTTAGGAGATCTGGAGGAATCAGCCAGTTTCCGTTACTGCTGGCTGGGACAAAAGGACCGTGGTCTTCTGGAGGCCAGAAAAGATCAGTTTAAGATCTCTTTGAGACAGGACTATAAATGCCTATACTGCAGTCTTAAGTTGGTCTTTCTTTTCACGAGGGGATTGTTTGTCTGAAAAATGAAAGGAGTAATCAAAAGAACAATTTTCATGTGTGAAGAATGCGACGTACCTTTATTATTATTATATTATTAAGCCGTTTCCCTTTCAGGGTAGGCGTGAATTGCTCGGTTGGAAAGTAGTGATGTGTGGATAGGTGTATAGGTGGAGGGTAGATAGGTATATAGGTTTAAGGTATAGATATTTTAGATTGATCTAGAATTCTCGTGTTACTTAGTCTAAATTTTCAGGCTGACGCCATATTGCCCCTTTTATGCTAAGATCTTTCGTGTAGGTTAAGCTATTTCTTTGTGTATTTTACAGTTTGTAATGAAACATAAATTTCCAATATTCTATTGTGGATCGAATAGTTTTCTTGACTTGTCAATCATGGTTTGGGTTTAAACCCCCCTTTTTTTTGTAAATTCAAATTTCAACCTTGTATACCACTATTTGCTCAATTTAATTAAATGTACCTCGTTTTACTATATTTTTACAAAACTAAATTCTGGAGTGCTTTTCTCGCCCCCACGAGATCCCTCTTCCTGAGCTAGGGACTTTTTATAAGAGATCATTTATATGCGTTTTTTTTTGTGAACATTTTTGGAGTGGCGCCCAAGAGGTGCCTGGTGCCTAACAACTATTCAACTATTTTCTGTTCCTACGTTGTTGCTGCCATTTTGTAGCGATGCTCCTAGCTTATGTCCCATAAGACTGGAAAAGTCGTTATAAAATTTGGCGCTCAACGTGGGGCCAAAAAAGTGCTACGAATGGGACATACATTTTTTCTTAGAAAATTAAAATCTTTTTGAGTTGAGAAACTCGGTCTTAAACGACCCAACCATGATTAACGATAGGTCAAGTTTAAGACGGCCATTTTGATTTTTGCCATGCTATTAGAACTGGATATTTCCAGATTATACAAACATAGTATGTATGTTTACTAATTGAGTGCTATGTATTAGGCACCCTGAAGAATGTATTGTTGTTGATTCCATTCATTGAACCTTGTTGATATTATAAAATAACCATTGATATTGTTGAATTTTATTTTATTTTAATTGTGAATGAAATTTTCTCTTTTTTTGATCGTGTGATAATCTACTGTGCTTAAGTGTGAAATGTTGTTTAGGAATACTTTACGTAATTTTCAGCTATTCGTACGGAATATTCGAGATTTCGGAAGTGAGTTCGGGATTTCTTTTGTTTAATCTGAGATTGTTCGAGAGCATTATTTCGGGAACAATTCGAGCTATTAGTATGGAATTTTTAGAAATTGTTGTAAATTTCGGATTTTACGAGGGCTTTTTCGAGCTTAACAGAATTTCGGGATCGCTTGGAAATTTCTTTTGGAATTTCGTGAGCATAGTCGGAATTCGGTCTGGAAGTACGGAATTGTTCGGAACTTTCAAATTTAAGAATTTCCGCGAGATTTTTGCGATTTCGGTGATATTTCTGTAGGATTTTCGCGATTTCGGAATTTTAGTAGGGATTTTCAGCTTTCAAAATTTCAAAATGGAGAACTCTACCATTAGAGTTGATAGGTTGTGGGCGGAATCCGATGACTCAATTATAAATTAGGCAAGTTCGCTGACTAAAGAGGAACTGCGGGAAACTCTAGACTATCTCGACCTATCCACTGATGGAGATGACATGGCGATGAGGTGGCTCCTGTTAAGGTTTAACCAACATTGCCGTCGCATGCATCAGTCGTGAGAAGAGAGTGGGGAGCGAAACTTGACAGCCGAGATCGAAAGGATTCACGTTTCGTGAAACGCTACAAATGTAGTTACACCAACTACTCTCAGCGTCCCTACGACAACGTCGCGCGTGCAGCCAACGGGCTTCTCAACGGAGTACACCACGTTTGCGGTTACGTAACCCTTGTTCACACCAGCAACGAATTTTGGATGACTCCGTTCGCAGCTGATCGCGCTTCAACAAGCGGCCTTTGGAGGGACTTGCCTTCGATGAATTTCCCAAACTTTTCGAGACGTCGAGTGGAGGAAACTCATTCGAATGCGAGTTATGCCACGGCCGCTTTACCAAATACTAATCCATTTTTGGATTCTTTTGTGCCAAATGATGATCCCTTTTGCACGAATAATATAGCTAGAAAATCTGGCTGCGGCCTCGTAAGAGCCAATATTTAGTTTAGGCATAAAGAGGCAGTTTCTACCCGGGGTGCGCTTGACCAAAAAGGTATTTTATCTAGAGACATTATTTATCATGGTACGATTTTTAGAATTTGTCAATTTATAATATCCGTCAATTTTTAGGATTTCCTAACATTTTGCGTTCTATTTATAATGTTTTAATTTGAGTTTAATTGAATTTTTAATGTGTGGAAATTTATAATGTTTCAAATAAGTATCTGTGATAGTCTGATTATTATATGATTGAATATCAATTAATTTCACATTACACATATAAAAGACGTTACTAATGTCAGACCTCTGCAGTTCAATTTATAAACGTTGAAATGATTGTTTTTGATAATTTTGTTGAAGCATTTATCGATTTTTAATAAATTTATACTTGCATTTATTCGTAAATCTGTGTCATAATTTCATAAGAAATTTTTAATTATTTGCATATTTCAGTTTTGTCTCATTTTGGAATCATTTCACAAATTTATGTTTTAAAATAATAAAATAAAACTGGATTATTTCACGTATACAGACTAACCATAGAAATACCACTGACCGCCCCCTGAATATATAAAACCAGGATGCGCCCTTATAAATAACGCTCATATAATTTTATCCTTGCTTCTAGGTCCTGCAGCCCTAGATTTAGAACCAGCACGTATACCAAGATTACATGGGATAGAGTTTTTGAATGGCTCGTTTTAAAGTAGAAATCCCAAGATTTAATATGCTATATTCATGAAGATTCTAGCAAGTGCGCTTGTCCTCCTAACATTTTTTAATGAATGGTCAAAAACCTTTTGTCAAGAAAACTATGGATCGCAAAAATAAAATAAAAAAAGACCACACCTGACCGTGTCCTTTCATTACTGAAATTTTCTTCTTTTGTGAAAGTTATTACAGTAATAAAATGCTAACCTACTTATGATTGGAACAACATTCTCGAACTCATCTATCAACGCAGTTTTTTCCCGTTATTCGTACAAAATCACTGGACTAAGTTAATAGAATTATGTCGAAATCGATTCACAATGCATGTTGACTTTCATGAAAGAATTCAACGCGTGGAAACTTATTATTCACTTGTTCGGGTATGATTGTGCCTCCCGTACCAGCTATCTGGCACGATGAAAGCCAGTGTTTTTCGAGTCTAACCAGTACTTTATAAATATTTTGTTTTCTAGTTACACTATCACCAGAAATCTGTTGAGTAAACATAGTAAGCATTTACACTATTATTTAAATATTGATTTTGTTATAAAAAATAGACTGTACTACACTATGGTAGCGTTGAGGTAGCTTTCTCGGACGACGCTGATGAACAACCTCAGAAAATTATTATTGATCACCTAAATCAGTGGTTTAGTGGATCGCACATCGGGCTCGAGCTGGCGCAAAAACTATTAGGTCTATCGACTTCATTTTCTAAATGGAGATGTTTTTCGCGTGTCAAAGCAAAAGTAAATACTGAGAACCCTGAGAAAAATACTCATCATAGCGTTACAATGCATATGTAAACATGAAAATATAAGCCTTTGTGCCTCTCTACAGTGGTTAGCAGAAATTTGTAAATTGCAGTAAACAAAAAGTATTATATAAATCCAGGAGTTCTTATGCCACACATTCAGTTGATACATTCAGATATGTGAGAAAATTTCAGTAAAAATGAATTGATAAGATAGTAACAAGTTTCTAGTATTATTTTAAGTGTTTGAAATTTTATCCAAAGTTAAGAAGTACGCCCTGCAGTCAAAAGTAACTAGAAAATACCTCATACCAATTATCTGACATATATATATATATATATATATATATATATATATATATATATTAGCTCACATACATCCCGGCACCCCATATAACACCGTTGAACATAAGTCAATTACGAGTTTTATGCTATAAAAAAAACCCTATTTTCTATTTTTCTATTCAATATAAAAGTATTTAAATATCGTTGAAATGATCTTTGAAACAATATATTGTTGGCGGTAAAGATGTGGTACAGCACATGTCACGCCGAACTTGTACCATTTTTTTCGTTCCTCACCTTTGTGTATAGATATAAATAATTTTCCTGGATTTTTGACATAGGTGTTCTTACATTTAAGCACAAAATACTAATGGTAGCGCTGTTTTCTTTCCGTTTTTATGAAAAAACGTAAATCATCCGACTTATTTGCAGTACTAAAATTTTAAAAATACAATGTTTAAATCATTCACAATTTCCAACTTCAATGAAAAAAGTTTTATTTATCAACTCAGGCGATGATTTTAAGTTTAATTTAAAAACTTCCGTTGGACAACTTGGAACCATAATTCAACAGAAAATCGCATGAGCAAACACGTTTAATTTAAAGTCGTTTTCTTTCCACCATTATGCATTATCTAAATTAAAATAATTATTTTTGAAAACCAAAGCACGCACAAGCTGAATATTGAATACCGTTATCAAAAGTAATTTTTTAGCAATATTCGAAGTCGTTATGAATGTTAATCACTTCACTCTTACTCGTGGTTGCTTCTTTGAGTGACCTTGCTTTCCTGTGGAAATGCAAACTAAATTAGATAATTGAAGGGTTACAGCGCAAAACTAGATAACGAAAAATTTTGCTGAAAATGGGCTTTTAGCATAAAAACTTCTTAGAAAATTGAATACATGTCGTGTTAGAAGAATTTGTTTTAAATCTCATTATTAATAAATTTATAAACAGATTGGTAATTCAAAACCATATAACTGACTCTCTGTAATCGTCTCTCATCTTCATTTTTTTTTAATCGCCTAACCTCTCGCTTTTTTTAAACCGATTTCTGCCCATATTGCTCTTCCTAAAAATTTTGTAATACAGTAAAATAATAATATACTTATTTTTTCAAAGAAAAAGTCCTCAAGTAAAACTATTCGCCACTTTTTTTCAGCGACAAAGTACCAATCAAATTCCAAACAATAATTTTAAATCTTCATTTTCTACAAAAAGCTACTTTTGTTCGTTTTTTTTTCACTTGACATTTTGCCTGGCGATCAGAAACGATATTTCTTAAGATATTTATCATAAAGAAACTTTTACCTTTCTTCTTTTTCAACGAAACACTTCAGTTCGGGATTAAACTTTTGTTTTATCTTTAAATAGTGATGTCGATTTTACAGAATGTTATTTCGTTCTCAAGATTCCAAAATTGTTGTTTATCTGCTTCTATAATATTTTTAAATGTACACTATAATAATTATTATCGAAAAATATAGACATTTTTTATAATTTGATACTCACTTCGGAATCGGATCTGATGATGCTAGTTTCTGCGAATGATTTTCTTCCAGTATATGGAACTTTTTCGCATGTTGAGACAGTGTTTTAGTACTGCTAAATTCCTTCTTACATATTGCACACTTATACTTTTTTCGGCAAGCAAACTGTGCACATTTTGCAGGTGTCAATTTAAATTACTTTTTTTTAAATAATACAGTGTAGCAAAGATGACAACAAGACTTGATTTTAAGGAAGCACCTGCGCACGAACTTTACAGAATACAACGGCGGATTGGCGTGGACCCTCAGGGTGGCCCACCCCTCGCCCCTGTTGGTGTGGCGCCCCTGAGGACACTTGGGCGTCCCTTAGAACCAGGGATTAGGAGCGAAATGCTGGATGAACGCTCGATGCGTTCCAAACGTGCTCCTCCCCTGTTCAGATTTTCCGAGTGTTACGAATAAATTATTATTCGCCGCAAATACAGGCGTCGAGAATTTTCTCGAATCTCGCCGACTTCATTCCGGAAGTTTCGCAGCTCGGTACGCGTTCGCGGAACATTAAAACACGCTCTCCCCTCCTGCAGCGGCAACCCTCTTTGTCGCCAGTTGTTTTTTTCACTTGCTAGTCTTAATCTATATTCATTATAGAGACGCCGCATCGCTTAATTCGTCATTATAATAACTTAAATATAAAATTATGATTTGCGCACGCTACAATCACAGAGACGTTGGAGAGGGCTAGGATTGTAACCTAGATTATTTTTTGACTAGTCACAGTAGTGCTTTCCCGCCGCACGAGACATTAGAAAGTGATAGGGGTTTAAACAACATCATTTCTGAGACTAGGCACAGGGGTGCCTTTCTTCCCCCCCCCCTCCCACGAGACATTGAAAAGGGGTAGGGGTTTCACCAATATTATTTCTGTAATCAGTCACAGGAGTGCTTTCTCGCCCCTCACTAGCATCATTTCTGTGACCAGTCACGGGGGTGCCTTCCCGCTCAAACGCGTCGTTAATAGTAATATTTGAGTTGCAAATCGACGATAAATTATGATATATAATAAAAAGTTTCATCTTAATCGCCAAAAGTCAAAAACTAATAAAATATCTCTTAAATCATCTTACTCTGAAATGCCTGACAGTCCCTTCAGCATGTTTCCAAAAAGGCTTTTTAAGAAACTGATTAAAAAATTGTCGGCAGCAGTAATCTTTTTTCACCGGTACCGACATGATACGTACTTTGATACATTTTGAGGGTAATATTGAACAAATAATAATAAAATAAATCATAAATAAATAATTAATGAAATAATAAATAATAATAACTATTTGCGCTTATTTTTATCGATCTAGCCATTCACGCAACAACGATCTCGTTGCTCTCGCTCTTATATATACATTTTATTTATTGCTCAATGGAATCTAAATTTATTAAAAATTAATTTGAATTATGAGTACAAAGTTTAATTCTACCTATTCCATGGGCAATCCTACAAACTTAAACACTGATTTTCATCTACTAAGTTATATTTTATAATTTATTTTTCTATAGCTATTGGCAGTTTGGGGAAAATTTTATCTTTCCAACAAATATAAAGCAAATAAAAGTTTCAGTGAAAATCACGTTTTGACATTATGACTAAAATTGTTGCACAGTTATACCAGATCATATAAAAATCAATTTTGATGATGCTGACGCTATTTTCTACGATAGCAAGTGCTTCCTGATTAAGATAAATCCTCCTCAAGTGGTTGAGTATGATTTATAGGGTATCCTTACATTTTTGTTCCTCCTGTACTTTTTCATTTTTAAAGAGATCCTTCCCTTTATATTATTTTTTGATGGCCACCATTTTATCTCTTATTTGTTAAACCCAGAGTTGTAAAAGTAGATTATGTTCTCAGAAGAACGCGAACGTATCTGTATCTGCTGTGCTTATTTATTGGGGATGAAGGAATGCATGCCACCAAATCCTCCTAACTCTTTCTTCAATGAAGTATTGATCAATCCTTATAATAAAATTACATTAAAAGATGAAAGTTTGTAAAAAACGTAAAATAATATTATAAATATAATCAAAAACTTTTTCGCTCCGGGCGGTTATATTTTGTCATTATTTTATAGAATATATTTAAAAATTTCAGAATATATATATATAGGAATAGGAATTATATAGAAATATATAGAAATATATAGAAATATATAGAATAGGAAGTGTCGGGTATACTGGAACTTCATATTCTCGACAATTGTACCTGTTGCGCACTCGAGGCCTGACGTAGTTCTTCTTGACTTCAAGAAACGAACCATGTTCGTTATCGAATTTTCGGCGCAAGCAATCCGAACGTTTAGGTGCTATCGAATTCTTTGAAAATTCTAAATCGCCAGCAATTATCCATCCTAACCGACTTTTTTGCAAATAAAGATTGTTTTTATCTTGAGACAGATTGAGTCGATCGAAAATAAGGATAAGGTTACTTCTGCTCAAATGATCATATCAATTGCAGCGGGTTTGTGAAAGTTTGGATCAGCAAACAAAAGGTTTTTTGGAATTTTTAGACACTCTCGAGGTATTCTTTGATTAGGGACTAAATCTGTAATATTAGGAATGATCAAGAAATTCAGGGTGCGTTTGTGCTCGTTGTAAATTGATTTAAACGAAATAGAAACCATGCCATTTACTGATGTTGTAAGCTGATCAAGAGCACCAACAGAAAAAGAGCATTTGGATGAAGTGAGTTGTAATTTTATAACGAAACTAATTGTTACGAAATTTGCAGTCGCACAAGTATCAAGCAAAACTATAGCCATCATTTGTTTTTTCTTAATGTTAAAAGTTTCTACTATCGCACTTGTCATTAATTGAAAAGATGGCGTTGATGTAACAAAAGTTACGGCGATATTTGAAACTTTCTGTGATTGTCACAGTTCCTTAGATTCGTTTTGATCTTGCGGCTTCGTGAAGTGTAATAAGGTGTTATGACGTTTACCAACATTTTTTACAATTTCTCAATTTACATTCTTTAGCTGAATGATTTCTCAAACAATTGAAACACAAAGAGGCACTTTTCACAATTTTAAAACGTTCATTGACCATTAACTTCCAAAATTTACCACATTTGAAAAGCATGTGAGGCTCTGAACAGAAGGAGCATTTGTGAGAAATGGCAGTTACGAGCACCTCACGCTTAGTTTCAATTTTTTGCTTTTCAGCAGGGTTCGAATCTTTATCATCATTTTCAACCGTAGAAGGATCGGCAGCTACACGCTTAGATAAACGAGCAGCAGTTCTATAGAGAAAATCTATGAGATCGTCTAATTTTGAGAATTCGCTCTTTTTTATTGTCTCATCCCATTTTTCTAGAGTGAATTTATATAATTTTTCTTCAATAATAGCAACAACGATTTCGGGACTTAAATTTACACCCAGTGTAGCTAAAGATTGAAGGTTTGTTGCGATTCATCCGCGAAAGTTATCAACCCTTTATTACATTCTTTTTCTTGGATAGGTAAACGCAACAATAAAATTAAATGCCGTGAGATCAAGAAACGCTTATCTTCGTATGATTTTTCTAAAAGGCTCCAAGCACGATTGTAATTTTCTTTGGTGATAGAAAAAACTTAAATTTTGCGTAAAGCTTCGTCTTTAAGAACTGATTTCAAATATTGTATTTTTTCTACATTAGAAAGTTCTTCACGGTGATGTATTATTGTGCGGAACGTATCTTTAAATGACAACCATTATTCCATCTTTCCGCTAAAAGTTGGGAGTACCGTTTGCGGCAATTTGAGCTTTCTACGGCTTGTCGATGCAACCGATACATTGCCATTTTCGATACCGGAGATCGATTCACGTCTAACTGTATTATCATTTGCGCGCTCGATAATGTATTCAGCTCGCGCTACGCGCTCGGACACATTTGCCTGACGCTTTGAGCTCGGTTCCTCTAGGTTTCCGCACTTCGTGTACTCGCTATTGCGCGCTTAGCCGGCAAATACTCTCTTAGTAAGCTCCATCGTTATGTACTGCTTTTGTTTTAATTATGTCAATTTTACATAAAATGAAGAAATAATTTACTTAAGGTTCTATCGATCTTAAGGAGCACATTCTCATCAAGACACTCACGCTCAATATTTGGTTTAAAAATCATGTAAACCTCGCGCTCCACGCTCGTTTCTGTTCATCGTATAATAGAAATCCAAGCGCGTCAAAATACATAAGGATAAAGTGGTCTTGTCAAATAGTCCTCACCTTTTTTTTTGTAAACCAGTGTAATTAAAAGAACGCACGCAAACCTTGTGCTCTTCTACGCATTAGAATATCTCACCCTTTGACATCTAGGAAGGTAAACTATATTTTTTGGTAATTGCGCCATTATCCATATTTTGGCACATGACGATTACTAATCCTGATTGGCTATCCTACTAATTACCCGCTAGGTACTTAGAAAGGGATGTAATGCACCATAGCTACTACGACACTTTCCGTATATGAGCATACACATCATTCTCAACGCCCATTGGATAATTAGGCTCTTACCACTCTTCTACATAACTGATTATCAAGGCAGATTGGAACCAAGTATAACTTCTGTGCAGAAATCTCGAGTCAAACATTAAAGGAGCACCTGCCACAACAAGGACAACGGAGGCTAGATTCATTGACCTGATCACCCCAGCCGGCAGACCCATATTCTTTACCATTCACTGTGTGAGGATTGAAAGACGAGTCGCTTTCGTTTCAACAAATGAGAGGTGGATACGTATCGACAAACTTAATAAAACTTGTAAGTAGGTAATTATTTGACACCTCTTTCGGATCTTTTTTTTATCATATGCTTGTTTAATCAACTAGTCATCCCTATTTAAGGTGGACTGAAACCAAACAAGAAGATTTAATCCGGAGTTTGATGAAAAAAGAGCATTCCAGCTGCATTATAACATTTTCTCATCTGATCTTTCAAACTTATCTTTTTATATTTTTATTATTTAAAATGTCGAATTTTTTACTCAAGTGGGGGAAATTAATCATCAAAAACGTTTCCGGCTTAAAATGGTGAAGCTGAAATATTAAATACTTTTCCTACTTTTTTCATTTGAAAAAATAAGGAATAAAAAAAAATTTCATACGGTGAGAAAAATTTTGAGTCATAATTTGTTCAACTCGAAAAGGGAAATATTTAAAAAGTAAACATAAATCATTAGAAAAATAAAAATGTTTAAAATCACAAATTTTGACTTGAAAGGGGGACATCTGAAAATTAAACCATTTGTCGACTCATTGAAAAAGGTTAGGTGTGTGACTATTGGGATAACTGCCTTCTGCTGCCTCAAAGCAGGTTAATAACGTTCATCGCGTATCTGATTGACGGACGAATTTACAAGATGCAACTTTGTCAAGCACAATCAACATCGAGAAATAATCATAAAACGTAAAATAATAAAAAAAATGTAAAAGAACTACACTTTTCTAATTTTCCACAGAAAAGGTTAGTCATTTTCAATTTGTTTCTATACAATAGGAGAGGAGCAGCAGTTTATTATCGGGACAAATAGGAACCTTTCTTTTTCTCTTTTTAGCATTCAGGTGTTCCGGACTGATTCTGCAATAAATTTCATTGAATTCTGTGATGAATCACTTAGAATGAGAGGAAACTTAAAGGCTGGACACGTTATCCGGGACGTGTATGACTTCAGAACAGACGATACAACGTTTATCCGGATAATGGCTGCGTTGACTGAGGACCTTTTTCCGCCTGTCATATTTCTGCATGCCGCTCCGAAAAAAATAATCCAAGGAAATAACCACACACTGAACAAGTCAAAGCTACTGACAATCAAGCACCATACGGTTGACAAAATACGGCTATCTGACGCAAGGAGGAGAATACAGAAGAAGGAGAAATGTATCAGGGCGAATCTAAAGTTTCTCGCTCACCCATCTCGCCTCTTCAGTGAACAATCTTTTTCTGTCCTCAATCCACCCAAGCCCAACGATGTAGAGACTTTTTGGAGAGAGGTATACAAGATCCCGAAAACACTAAAGTTGAAAGAAGATACTGACAATATCATCTGGACTCAGTGGTGTCAGGAGAGCATGAATATAAAAGAAGTGGCACGCGATATTATAATTATCGCTGGCTCGCTCTCGTGCTCTCTCTCTCGCTCCAACGAGCGGTAACGCCTATGATTGTATGGCATATCAACGAAGTGACGCGAAGACCATGATAACTAGCCATCAATAACTAGATTGCTCCTTCTCATAGGGTCTACCGTAACAGGTTGTATCTCGCGCTTCGCGCTCGATAATATCTTTACCTCGCCCTTTGCGCTCGGATTTTTTTTGGTTTCCGGACATCGTGCTCGACTTAGATAAAAAGAAGAAATTTACTTTAAAACATTGTAAAATTGACAAAATCTTAACGATTTGAGTGATTGTTAAATTTATTTTTATTATATATTAAAAAGGAAGTTTATTAATTTAGGCTCTATCAGCCTTAAGGAACACATTCTCATTCCCATACTCGCACACTTTTTGAAAGTCCAAAGAACAACGAGAGCATGCATGGAGGAGGAGAAAACCAAAATTGAAAAATATATGTTTAAGGAAAATTAGTGTTGCGTGACTTGGAAAAGCTTGAGCAGTAATGATAAGAGGAAATGAAAGCCCTGAAAGGTCTCGCGCACTTGCTATTCAGGGTGTTCCAGACTCAAGTGTCCGGACTTAGATAGTTATAAAAAAATAATAAATAAAATAAAAATCAGTTGAATTTTTCGTTTTTGAGTTATAAAATATTAAAGCTGGACCAAACAGGAGCGCCGTATAAACAGTCGTGTGTGCGTGAAGCACTGCGTTGGAATCGCGCTCTCTAAGGCCAAGATAGGTGACTTTATAGAAGGACAAGAAATTACTACTACAATAAATCCAATTCTTAACGAAAAATTAACCCTCTTTAGTCTGAGAGCAAAATGAGCTTCCTTATTTTTTTTATAAATTTAAAAAAAATTATTTTCAAATTTTCAATATTATACTTAGAGGAGAAGGCTCGAATTTGATATAGGGCTTGAATTTGATCCACCTGGATTTCTAGAAAACTAAAACATGTACTAGGTTGGTGACAGTAGGAACTGAAAGCACTTCAGAGTAGTGGCAAATAGTAACAGTTTCACTGTTTCATTCGCTTCACAAAAAGATTGAGACAGAAAAATAAAAAATCAGATATCCTGAGTTCATTCCAGGGAAGTCTTAAATGTCTATTCATTATTTCGGGAATGTATTTTTTTCCATGAATTTTGTACGTAGTAGTGAAGTAGGGTTAGTAAAATAGTATTGCTTGGTAGGTATGCAGATGCTTCTGTTTAGGGTTTATGCTTTTTAAACATGAACATTTTGTACCGTGTGGCTCTAATTTGATATACCATGGGTGGCTCGAATTTGATATACTTGTCTGTTGTAAAATTAGTTTCCAAATTCGATCAGAAAATCACAGTTAGACATTATTTAGCTTCCTGCACTGAGAAAAATGGATTATACGAACTGGATAATAGCATTAAAGAATAATACACTGTATATAAAAGTATATTAGCGCCTGTAATCTATAATATTTTTCTAATATATGAAGATATTACCAAATATAATCTCCAGATTTTGAATTCTTATAATCTTTAGGCATTAAATTGTAACATCGCAGATTTTTAAATATCCAGGCGTCTGTGTAGTCTCAGATGGTACGTCGCATCGTGGCGCGTGTCATATGCATCCGTTCGCATTGAAACAAAAATGATAATCAGGTTACAAAATGTTTATTAGTGCTAAATCACACGTGATTTAGAATTAGAAAATGGGTAAACTTATATTTCTTTTCATTATACATCACTGCCACTTGTACAAGTACAGAAACTTAGCCTCCTTTACTTTTGTTTTTGTATAGTCTTATGATAGGCACTCAATAATTCTTCCAATTTTCTAGTTGGAGAATCTATTGTTGAAATAACTGGTCTTAGAGGATAGTCAGTTTTATGAGTTTTAACAAGGCCATAGGCTAAGGAGAGATTAGTACTCGTTGTATCAATATCTCATCTTTAAATATTATTACCTAAGTGCTTATTAGTTCTCATTCTGTCTAAAATTTTAAAAGTCCCTTTTTAAAGCATTTTCGTGGGATTATTAGAAAACTATCTTCATCATTAAAGACATGCAACCTTTTGTGAATATAAACGTCCTTGTGAATCGCTACTGTAATATTTTCTTTATCTGATTTTGTGATAATTAATTCCGGATGATTTTTTAAGAAAATCTTTGCTTCAATTAAACCTTCATTCAATCCCTTTTCTAACAAAGTTTTTGGATTATCATTATTTTACGGCATTATATTAAAATTTCACTTTCAGTCATGTAAAATGAAGTAGGGTAATATTTGATGTGAAAATATGAATTGTTAATATAAATTCATTATAATTCAATTCGCGATTCAGTAAGAAATAATAAAACTAGATAATAAAGATTACCTGACAGTTGGGTAAAATGAGATGTCAATTACCTATACCAGTTAGGTAAAATGAGTCGAACTCTTAGATACAGTTTCAATCAAAGAATACAAAGTCTACCTCTCTAAATATGTGAATTCTTCCCAGTCATGTAAAATTTCGTGCGCCAGCAAAAAAACATTCTTGCTAGAAACAGATTCTGTGGAAGGTCAACCGCTACTACACACATGCTTACACATATGATACTATCAAGGATATTGTTGGTACATATACACAATTTAACTTGAACAATTACATTAAATTACAATACATTACATACGATGTAGTAGTACGCTTTTAACGACATTAACGCTATTAAAAATCGAAAACGCTGTGATGGGTTTCGAACCACCTGAGCTACGTTTAACGCGTTCTATCGGTAACAACTAAACCTCACGGCTAACCTAACAGTACGAGTACGTCAGGGCCGTGCAAACAAATATCTGGTCCATGTTTCATCGAAATTAGTTATTGTAGCAGTTTATTAATAAGCGGGCTTATAAATTTGTAGGAAGTAAATAAAAACATTGGATAATTTTTTATTTTAAATTTTGTAACCTTAAAAATCTAAATTATTGAATTTTCAATATTTTAAACTTTTGCATTTTCTACTATTTAAAAATACTAAAACATTGTGCGTGCTGTGCGCGCCCTAATTACCGTTTCTTTAGAAAAAGAACTCGGTTCATTTTCCAACATTTTGTTGTAGATTTTACAGAAAATCTTATATTATTTCAGAACGTTGTACATGATTTACAAAAGTTTCCTTGTTATAGCGAGAAAATTCCAGTGAATTCAATGTGAATGAACATTTTTTCCACTTACAATTCTTTCTTTTGGTGTAAAATTATTTTTTTTTATTGAAAATAATTTTTTTTTAACTAAAAAGTCAACAAGTTTTGTTTCAAAAATTTTTATGGCCATTTAATCTTTTCGGTAGAGAATTAATTTGTTACCTTGAAAATTTTAATACTTCTACGAAAATTTAAGTTATTTGCTTAAAAACTTATTTCTCTATCTTAAAAATTAAATAATCTATTTCTTGTTGAAAATTTATGTTTTTTAGATATAAATTGATCTATTTTGTTGAAAGTTTGTCTTTTTTTTGTGTAGAAAATTAACCTTTTTAGTTAAAATTCAAGTATTTTATTTAATTTCTTTGGTTAAAAAATAGTTTTTTCTTATTAAAAATTAATTTTTCAAACTAAAAATTTAAGAACATTTCTTATCAAGATTCTTTTTGATGCAAATTTAATTTTTCGGGTAAAAAATTCAATTGTTTAGTTGAAAATTATACTACTGAGCCACAAGGGCATGGAGTTCTACCTTCAAATTTGATCATTTATTACAATAATTACATTTTTTCAATAACAAGGTGAAAAAATACCCTAGGTGAAACACAGCAGGAAACAAAAGAGCTGCGTAAAGAATAAAACTCTCGTGCTTGGCGTTTGTTTCCCCGATTTGGCAGTGTTCAGAAATAAGTAAAAACAGTTGCTTTTCAATATGAGTGAACGCCCTTCATTTACAATAGGCTGGTTCAAAAATGCTTCAGAGAATTTTTTTTTCTTACATTTTTAACAAATGTCGCCCCCAAAGTTGCTCGAATATGCAAAAAAAAAAATTAATGCCATAAAAAAAATTATATTCACAGGTTTTGCAAGCCTCATGAAGCCAATCACGTATTTCTGTACGAAAAAAATTTTCTTTGTAAATTGTATTCAGAATCTTCAATATTAAGTAAATCTAGTTGAAACTTCAGATATCTTTTTAAATTCAGCGGAGAGTAATAGCGAATAATTGATTGTCAAATATCACCCTTATAAGTCTGTTTTATAGGGTCCCAAAAAAACCCCTTGAGTGAAAAATTGGGCTTTGCCAGTTTTTGACGCTGATTATGATTTGTTTTAGTTTTATTTTAAAAAAATTGTTTGAAATCTAAAATACTACTTTTTACTTATAATTAGATATTTACATAAATTATACAAAACTCAAACCCTTGCGACACGGACCAATCAAAAACAAACAAAGTCAAACCTAAAAAATGCATCGCTAACCTAACAAGTCAGGATATCTTTAGGTTTTCAGGGTCGCTGAATTCAAATCAATTGTACGTTTGGTCCCATCAGGTCAGGGTCAAGGTTGATTCAAGGTCAAACCTATAAAAATCATCGCTAAACAAATAATTCAGGGTACCTATCGGTTTTCGGGGTCCCTGAATCTAAGCCCATAACTTCTAGCTCACAAAATTCAAGTTCACAAAGCCCAAGCCTACAATTTTAAGCTTAGAAGTACCAAGCTCACAAACTGCAAATCCACAAATGTGCAACTTATAGAAAAACGTTTTTAATTCAGATGTGATACTTATTTAAAACGATTCGTATTTTTCTGAAGAACGCTTTTTTCAACTCAAATCATCTTGGAATACTCTTACGTTCGTGACTGGTCTTTATATCCTTTTTTAGACACTAGCAATCGTCAGATATCATGTGAGTATCCCATACTCCTTGTCATCTTTGATCTATCTTTTTGAAGTCTTGATGAAACCTCTCTCCCTGCTCTCCACTCATATCACCTAAATTTTCAGGGAACCAATCCATAGAGAATCCAAAAGATGGAGTTTTGAATTCATCTAACACCCCAACTTTTCAAAATTTTTAATCAAATTAACAACCATTTCTTTATAGCGAGGGTGTTTATGATTTCCTAAACAGTTGGGACAAACTTCCCTGAAACTTTGCCATGCTTCTTTTTCATCTTTTGTCATTCTTCGCTCAAATTTATCATCTCTTCGCAGAGCTCTAGTTTGCGGACCGTCAAATTTTCCCTCTTCTATTTTAGCATCAGAAAGTTAAGGAAATTTCTCAAAAATGTACTTATGAGCATATATACTTTTCGTTTTCCCATTTCCTTAACATATTGTTTCACTAAACCGAGTTTTATATCTAACTGTGGTAACAGTCCTTTTTTTGGATGCACCTAATGTTTATTCATAACATTAGATGATCATCTATTGAGATTCTTTCAAAGATCCCATTTGTCCTGTTTATGATGCTTCTCACGAGCTCGGCTATCCCATTTGCAAATAAAACACTGAAATTTTGTGAATCCACTCTGCAATACCAGCATGATTGCTATTCTTGTGATATCTCCACAAAGCTGCCATAGGCACCACAAAACGACCGCTACATACACGCATAACAGAACACACAAAAGACGTTTACAAACCTCCAAACAAATGGTCAGCAATGACAAAACACGCATGGATGCAGGACCATCGTTTTGATTTTAAAAATACGACCATTTTAGAAAAAAAAGAGTACTACAGTAAAAGAATGATTTTAGAAATGGCTCATATAGTCAGCAATCCTTCAGCAATCAGTCAAAGGACAGACACGAAGAACTTGTCAACATTTTATTACCCTATCTTAGAAAAATGCAAATTTTAACCTTAGGCATAAAAGACAACATACCAAAACATAATAGTTAAAATTTCACTTGGAAAATGTTTAAAAAAGAAAATTAATTTTCAAGGAAATAGTTAAATTTTCAACCAAAGAAATGAAATTTGAACCAAAAGGATGAAGTTTCTATCAATAAGATTAATTTTACATTTAAATAAAAGACAACATACCAAAAGTATAATAGGTGAATTTTCACTTGAAAAATGTTTGAGAAAAAAAAACGAATTTTCAACAAAAATAGTTTAATTTCTAAACAAAAAAATGAATTCTGAACCAAAAAGATGAAGTTGCAATTATTACGTTTACTTTTCTACACTTAGAATACAATTTGATTTAATCAACAAAATTTTTGTTGGTACAATATTTACATTTTCACTTTTAAAAAATGTTAAATAAAAAAAACGAATTTTCAACAAAAGAAATTAATTTTTAATCAAAAAATATAAAGTTTCAATTAATAAGATTACTTTTATACATTTATATAAAATACGACATACCAAAATATAATAGTTAACAAATTTTCAACATAATAGTTTAATTTCTAACCAAAGAAATGAATTTTGAACCAAAAAGATGATGTTTCAACTAATAAGATTACTTTTCTATACTTAGAATACGATTTTGCTGAATCGACAAAATTTTTTTTGGTATAATGTTTAAATTTTCACTTTAAAAAATGTTTAATAAAACGAATTTTCAACCAAATAAATGAAATTTGAACCAAAAAAGATGAAGTTTCAGTAAAATAAAATGAAAATAACTTAGTAAAATAAAATTAAAATCGACAACAAATAACTTTCCTTCAACCGTTAAAGAACACTAACAAAGGCATCAGTTTTCATGCATTTTTCAAACGAAATAGACGTCTAAACTGAACTGCTTCACATTTCAGTCTGTCAGAATGCATACGCATTGCATTAGAATTTTCACAAGGTTGGTTGACAAAAATATGTTTAATTACAATTCGAATTTTAAATTTGGATAAAATCTCACATTTTCCAGTCAATTTGATTACATTTTAAATTTTAATTGATGCTTATAACAAATAATTTCATCCAACAATTATGAGGACAAAACATTTTTCAATCTCTGAGAACTGTACCAAAGTTACCAAAGTTTTCATTATTTAAGACTACACTAGACCCTTATATTATGTTAAAAATTTTATTTTAATAATTAGTTCAATTATTGTGAGGACAACACGCCTTTTTTATATTATATTCCAAATGTTATTAATTTGTCCAATTATTGTAAGGGTAACACACATTTTAAATGTATGCAAACATAATCAAAGATATTTAAGATTGTAATAAACTAAATTTGGAATAATTTTCTTATATAAACAACATTCTTACACTGCGTTTCTGATAAACATTTTTTTGTAACTGTCTTTTCCAGAATAAAAATCAACCACTGATGAGGGCCACCATTGTGCGCCGAAACGTTTGGTTCAATTGAAAATTGACTGAATTATATATTCTGACCCTAATGCCAAAATTAACATCCAACATTATAAACAATTATTTTCATCGAGAGTCAATTTAATCTTCCCGCTGAGTATTATAAATAAATAATATATATATATATATATATATATATATGGGTGATTCCAAATGTTTTGTTAAAACCGGGTGCGCGATCATCTCAAGGATTTCACTTGCGATTTTTTTCCTTATAGTAGGTGTCAGAAAAACCCCAAAAGCGAAGTATTAGATTCAGTTCAGCTTTTACGTTTCGGATACTACACACACCTCCAAAACAAAGATTGCACAATTTCTTCCCGCGTACTAGCTTTATATCACTTCTCTGAGCTTCTTCATAAAGTTCAATAGTTATGCCCAGATTCGATTCCCAAATTACGCGATTTGCATGTTTATTGAATGGTTCACAAAATACCACTTCTTTTAAAGGAAATCTAACGAGATATAAGTACTTTTTGATTCAAACAAATGGTCTCAAATTTACTTCCTCATCATTTTTTACTCCGCTTTTAATAAAAATTTGATCTACTCAACTTAGATAGTTCGTGTTATGCAAAGCCGTCTCCAAAACATTTAGCGTTAAATAACAAGGTTTATTCGGCTATTCTCTCTCTGCCCCCCCCCCCCTCCAAACCGGCAACTAATAAACACGTTATATCTTTTTTGATATATTGTATAGGATGTAAATGAATGAGTTCTCACATAGAACATTTTTTGCAAATACTCGGCTATGGTGTAAACTTTTTCAATAATTACTCGGAAAAAACTGTTAAGTAAATTTACGCGGAGAAAATTTGTTCATTAAAATTTACCCAATTAGTTCGGTAAATGGAGGACATCACTGCATTTAGATAAAGTTTAGAATTATTTACGGATTTAATACAAAACGAAACTATAAATAATACAAAAGAGATAAGTAAAATCTCAAGGCCAAAAGTGAAAATTCTGATATGTAATAATTGATATAAGGGTTGAATTATTTTCATACAAGTATATTATAAAATAACGCAAAGTATTGTAAATTTGTATTAAATGAATGATATAAAGTTCACTTTTGTGTGATATTAACGATTCACTCAAAAGAAAGTATCGATTGCTGAATTTTTAAAGAGATTTTCACTTTTATTAGGAGAGGAATTACACAACAGTAAGGTAAAATGAGAATCGCTAGGGAGGTCAACATTCTCAGGGCTGATGTTTAAAGCAAAGTACCCCGTAGAAATTGAACATGCTCAATTTCAATGGCTTGAATGTTTTAGGTCAAAAATCTTTCTCTAAAAAATAGATGTGTCACGAAAATCTCGAAAGCATTGTTGTTGGTTTTTCTTAATTCCGATTCGGTAATTTGAAAAACTCTAAGAAAGCAATGTTGCCAAATTCACACACACACATGTAATTAAGAATTGTGTTTCAGTTGAAGGGCACTGCCAAATGAATGTCACATTTGGGTGCATAATAGAACTGACAAAAATTTAAGATTTATAAATGCAAAATTTTATTATCACATTTTCAGTTAAAGTAATTAATTTCCAATTAAGAAAAAGGGAGTTTTCAACGAATTAGTTAAATTCTTATCCAAACTGATGAATCTTTAGTAGAAAAATATTAATTCTCAGAAAAAAGTGTTATTGTTACATTACAAAAAGTTGATATTTTCAGCAAAGACTATTTCACTTTTCAATAAAAAATTGTTGACTTGTACCAAAAATACAAATTTTCAACAAAAGAGTTGAATTTTCAAACAAGAAGGATAATTCAGTCGATAAAAAAATTCTCATCCAAAATGTTGTGTTTTCAAGTCATGAATTGAATTTCTCATAAAAGAGAAAATGTTTTTAACAGAATAAGTTACAAAAAAAAACATCATATTTTCGACAAAATTTGTTCAATTTTTAACAGGAGAAATCATTTTTCAACGAAAATATTGCATCTTCAAACAAAAAAAAAAAAAAACATTTCATCAATACTCAATCCAGACCATTGACAGGACAATCCTGTTGTTTGGGTCGAAGATGAAGATCTTATACACTGTATTCAAACTAACAAAAAGACACTGCTGAATGTGTGTCTCCGACAGTAAATATCAGATGAATATGCGGGCCAGATGTTATGAGGTTGTCACACAACTCCTTCAAGCGTATGATATGATCAGTATCTTCTTTCAACTCCAGTGTTTTCGGGATGTTGTATACCTCCATCCGAAAAGTCTCTAACTCGTTGGGCTTAGGTTCATTTTTGACAGAAATAGGGTGATCGCTGAAGAGACGCGACGGGTCAGCGAACACCTGTTGATTCTCCCACCTATGTATTCTCCTCCTGGCGTCGGATAATACCCGAATTTTTCGAAAATTTATGATAATTTTGGGAAATTTATGGTAAAATTACCGAAAATTTGTGGTGAATTTGTAAATTACCAAAAATGTCCATAAATTTAGGGTATCAAAAGATTTTTGGAAGAGATCCAAAAGTTTTCAAATATTTTGAAAAATGCTAAATTAAACAAATTACCGGAAATTTATGGAAAGTTGATAAATTACTAGAGATTTCAGGTATTTCAATATTTTCGAAATTGTTGGTGACTTATCGGTAATTTATGGCAATTTATCAGTCATTCATGGCAAATTAGTTCTTCGAGTTTGTCCAATCACTATTCGCTACTCATAATCAGTCTCTTAAGCGTCAAATCATAATGAAGTGAGGTTATAATTTCGGCAGTCCTGGAAAGTAATTCTAAGGGTCTATATCATCTCACATGAGGCAAGTCTCTCTTCAGAAAGTCACACCCGCGGCATGTCATATCTGCGGCATTTCACACCCGCAGCATGTCAGATCTGCGGCAAGTCACAACTGCGGCATCTCTACCTTGCGGCTTCTCTCCCGCGCGGCATTTCTGACAGTGAAATTGACATTTTTGCGGCATCTCGCACCAGTGGACAAAATAAAATGGTAAAACTGTGGCAAGTCTCCCAGGACTTATTGTCTCTCCGGCGGCATTTCTCATCCAGCATCAATTTCAAGTCCATATTAAAATAGCGAGACTGCAGAAAGCCTCACAGGACTAATTGTCACATCTGCGGCATCTCCTACTTGCGGCAAGTCTCCCCAGTGGCATCTCTCATCCGGAAAAATTGTTCAAGACCACATCAAAGTGGCAAAACTGCGGCAAGTCTCCCAGGACTGATTGTCACATCTACGGCATCTATCACCCGCGGCAAGTCTCTCCAGCGGAATCTATCGCCGAAGAAAATTTTGTAAGTGGTTGTAAAGATGGAAAAACTGCGGCAAGCCTCCCGAGCGGCATCTCTCGCCAAGAAAATTTTCTGAGCAGTTCTAAAGATGACAAAGCTGCGGCAAGTCTCTCCAGCAGCATCTCTCGCCAAGAAATTTTTTGAGCAGTTCTAAAGACGGCCAAACTGCGGCAAGTTTCTCCAGCGGCATCTCTCGCTAAAAAAAATTTCTGAGCAGTTCTAAAGATGGCAAAACTGCAACAAGTCTCTCCAGCGGCATCTCTCTCCTAAGAACATTTTCTATATTGTTTTAATAATGGCAAAACTGCAGCAAGCCTCCCCAGCGGCATTTATCGCCCCTAAAAATTTTCTAAGTAGTTCTAAAGATGGCAAAACTGCGGCAAGTCGCTCAAGCAGCATTTCTCACCCTGAAAAACATTTTCTATATTGTTGTAAAGATGGTAAAACTGCAGCAAGCCTTCCGAGCAGTATCTCTCCTCAAGAACATCTTTTACGTAGTTCTAAAGATAGCAAAGCTGCGGCAAGTCTCTCCAGCAGCATCTCTCGCCAAGAAATTTTTTGAGCAGTTCTAAAGATGGCAAAACTGCGTCCGTCTCTAGTGAATGTCAACGAATAAGAGGTTATATCACAGCTATCATTATTTTTATTAAAAATAACTTATTCTTCTTGCTGGATATGTTTAAAGGTAATTCCAGTACATAAAATACCACAAACGCAAATCATCATGTTTTCCCATCTTCAAATGTTTTTATTTTTATAAAAAGCTGCGGCCGGCTTTGCCCTCCGGTGTGGGGCAAGGCCGACGAAATACAGCTTGTTAGAAATAATTAAATTATTAAATTATTGTTTTATTCATGTAATTAATAATTATAGAAATATGATATTCAATAATTGTTAACTTTAAAAAAATCATCAAATATTTTAACCTCATTTCCCCAAATACAATAGAAAGCTTTTCGTCTTCGTTCCTTTACAACTGGATAAGAAAAAATGAGTGTAAAAATAAATGTCATACATTTTGGAAAATAAGGTTTAAAAGAAAAATCTAAAAACAATCTTCAAACTTCGAAAGTTTTAAAATGAATATTTAGTTAATTTTCTGTTAGCTTTAATTGTAAAACTATATCAAAATTCTTAAAAATTCACCACTTTCTGCAGAAATTTCAAATTTTTTGATTAAAAATGCATTTGTCTGGTTATGAAATAATCTGTTTTCAATGAAAATTCGTAGTTTTAATTCGAAAATTCATCTTTTTTTGATAGAAAAACAATTTTTTGGATTTAAAAACTAGTGCTATATTGAAAATTCGTATTTTTTAATTAAATAAAACTTTTTTTGTTACTAACTAAACTATTTTTTTGTTTGTTACAATATCAATTATTACATTTTTCGTTGAAAATTCATCATTCTAGGTTGAAAATTCAACAACTCGGTTAAAAGTTGTAATACTTTCTCAAAAGTTCATTTTTTAGTTTGAAGTGTCATAATTTTAGTTGAAAATTCGTTTTTTTTTGTTGGTTAAAAAGTAATTTTATTACTAAAAATTAAACTGTTTTGTTAAAAATTCAACTGATTGGTTATAAATAAACTTTATTGTTGTTAATTCCGTGTTAAAAATTCAACTGTTTTATAGAAAGTTCATCCTTTTGGCTTTAAAATTCCACAATTTGATATAAAATTCAACTGTTTGGTACAAAATTAAACTGTTTTCTAAAAACATCGTTTTCTGTTGAAAATTAATTCGTCTCAATTAAAATTTATCTACTCCATTTTTTGTTAAAAATCGATCTTTTTGGTTTAAAAATTCAACTATTTAGTTTTAAAAAAGGTTAGAGACGAAAAAACTATAAACTAAACATTAATCAAATAAAATTTAGACTAACATCAAACCCATTGTTCAAACTATTTAGTTGAAAATGTATGTAACTTGTTAAAAAATTCGTCTTTTTTGGTATAAAATTAATCTTCTTGGTTCTAAATTCAACTATTTGGTTAGAAATGTATGGATTTTGTTAAAAATTCTTAATTTCTGATAAAAAAAATTAATCTTCACGGTTTTAAATTCAACTATTTGGTTAAAAATATATGTATTTTGTTGAGAATTCATCTTTTGAGTAAGACATTAGTCTTCTTGGTTCAAAATTCATCTATTATTTGGTTGAAAATTTAACTATTTTGATGACATTCAACTTTTTTGTTGAATGCTCATGTTTTTGGTTTGAAAATTCAATATTTTTGATGAAAATTCGGTTCTTTATTAACTAAAAAATCGTTCTTGGTTGCAAATTCGTCATTTTGAGTTGAAAATAGTGCCTTCAGTGTAATTTTTTTCGAAATAGCAGAATAGTGACATCGCTTTAAAAAAGTGTCAAATAGTATCAACAGGGCTCGGAACTGCTCAAGCTTCAAAAAATAGTAAAATAGTAACCATACTTCTCTCGAAAAAGTAACCGAAAAGTAAATTTCCTATTCCATATCACACTCATAATTATTTTCGAAAATTTCCTCTTACAATTCATAAATCTTTCTGAAAATTCTCCAAGCCAAAATCGACAATCTTTTCAGAAGTTTCACGTTTTAGGTTCAAATTGTTACACTTTTCCAAAATTGATTGTTCAGAAGCGCAGTTATAATTTTTGGTTTCAAAAATTCCCCACTCCAAGTCAGAATTATAACACTTTTGAAAAATTCGTTATTTCGTATCTGAATTATTATTTTTTCTTGTCAAAAATCTCAGTTCTGAATCAAAATTATAATTTTTCTTGAAAATTTCCTCTTGCAATTTACAATCATAATTATTTTGGAAAATTACCCGTACCAAGTCAGAATCATGATTCTTTTTGAAAAATTCTTCGTTCCATGACAAATTATTATTTTGGAACGTTTCTTGTTAGTACTCACAATTATAATTTTTTGTAATTCCGTGTGGCAAGTCAGAATTAGAAATATCAGGAGTTTCCAAAATTTCAAAAATTACCAAAGTAAGGGTTGCAACCCGTGAGAATCGCAATGCTGTGCATAACATCGGCTTTCGAAGATAAAAAATTTCCAATTTGTTTCAAGAAAAAAAATGTGTATGGGGACAGAGATATCTTGAAGAAACTGTTTTTGGGGGTGAACTTTATGGGTTATTTTCACCATTTTGAGATTTTTTTTAGCCGAACAAAAATATACGTGTTTTGTCTTGTTTTGACCTCTACAAATAGCAAAGTATTATTGATATCGTTCACTGAAACTTCAATAACTTTTCTTGTCCGACCTAACTTATAATTTTTACATTTTCAATATTCTAATCAATGAGAAGGTATTGGTTTTATGTGAAAAATGACTTTCGCGGATTCCATAAAATGTCGACGTTTCGAAAGACCCTGAGTGTAAGCAGGAAAGACGAGTTCGTTAGCCAGCCATATTGGAAAAAATTTCAAAGAGTTAGAGCATTCTCAAAATTTTCAAAATCAAACGAAAAATGAAAATTTTAATCCAAACAACGGACGATATAAAAAAAAAAGTTAGTAGAAGACAAACTTTTCTTTTTGAAAGCCCTACAAGACCATTGGAACAACTTCTTGAATTTTTTTGAAGAATGGAAAATTCAAATTTTGCTCAAATTGAACAATTTTAATCAATTTTGATTCAAATTTGAAATTTTTGAGGATCTTTTAAGAAATTTAATTATATTTCTTAAAAAATCCTAAAAAATTTCTTTCAACTATTTTTTCATAAGACTTCTAATTGAATTTATTGTAATGCTTTAGGAAGATTCCTTCTTTCAAATCTGAATTATAATTGTTTTCTAATAATCTACACTTCCAAATCAGAATTAAAATTCATTTCAAAAATTATACTTTAAAAGACAAAATTATTGTAGATCTCTAGGTACATTCTCTCTCGCATATCTGTATTATAACCGTTTTTCGTAAATTCAATGTTCGAACTCAGAATTAAAATTATTTCATTTAAGAATATTAGAAGAAAAATTTAGGGCAACATTTATTTTCAAGAGGTTTTCCAGAAATTCTTTTAAATGCCTTGAAACATTATTTACGCGAGCAGTGTAACCAAACTTTTCATTTGCTCTCCTTCAGATTATGTACAGAAATAAACACTCAAAGAACTAGGCCTTCGTTGAATACAAATCTTAATCGATTGAAAAAAATTTCTACGAAGTGTTGTATTACTACAAACTATTCTATGAGATTCGTTTCAAACAAAATCTCTATTTGATCACCTTCACGCATCTTGAGCGTGAAATATGACAAACATTTTTAAAATGTACCCACCATTGACATTGTTAGCTGACAAACATGCAATTTTTCCATTCCCTTACGCTCCGTGAGAGTGGGAGAAGCGCCTCGGCGAGCTCGAGCAAGGATGAGGGGGAAGCGGTCTTATTCGGAGCGGTCTTATTTAGAGCTTCGACTGTAATAAAAATAAATTTTGTTTGAAAATTCGATCTTTTTTGCTGGAAATTAATTTTTTTATCGGAAAATTGAAATATTCTACTTTTGGTTGAAACTTGACCTTTGTTAGTTGAAAATTCAACTATTTGTTTGAAAATCCATCTTCTTATTTGAAATTTCAACAGCTTGATGAAATTTTTTTTCTCTCTCTTAACTGACAAATCTTTCTTAGTAGAAAATTCATCTTTTTGGTTGAGTTATACTGTTTTTTATTAAAATTTAATATTTTTTGTTTGAAATATCAACTTTTACATTTTTTGTTGAGAATTCATTTTTTTATTGAAAACTCAAATACTTCGTTGAAAGTTAACCTCTTTTTTAAAAAATTTATTTTTTTGCTTGAAGATTCATCATTTTGACTGAAAAATCATTTCTCTGGTTTAATTAGTTTTTTAAAATGAGGGTTAAGCTAATACTAAACCAGTTGAATATTCCATAATTTTAGTTGGAAATCCATATGATTGGTTAATAATTAATTTGTTCAGTGTAAACTTAATTATTCAATTTTTTGTTGAAACGTTACCTCTTTTACTTAAAGATTCATGTATTTTGTTAAAAATTCGTCTTTTTCGTGGAAAATTAATCTTATTGGTTAAAAAATTCATCTTTCTATTCAGATTTTGAAATCAATGTAAAATTCATCATTTTTGTTGAATATTCATCATTTTGGTTGTAAATTAAACTATTCCAGTTGAAGATTCATCATATTAGTTGAAAATTCATCACTTTGGTTGAAAATTTAACTGTTTTGTTTAGAAATCGTTTTTAGTCGAAAATTAATTTTTTAACTGAAAATTTAACTATTTCATTTCTTGTACAAAATTTTTCTCTGTAGTTGAAAATTCACGTATTTTGTTAAAAATTCGTCTTTTTTAAAGAAAATTAATGTTATTGATTGATAAACTCATCTTTTTGGTCGAAAATTTAAAATTAATTTAAATTAATTTGAAATTCATAATGTTAGTTAAGAATTCATCTTTTTGTTTAAAATTCAACTATTTCAGTTAAGGATTCATCATTTTAGGTGAAAATTTATCTCTTTAATAAAGAGTTTAACTATTTTGTTAAAAACTCTTTTTTTCCATCGAGAATTAATTTTTTAACTGAAAATATAACTATTTGATTTTTGGTTGAAATTTTTTTTTTTTTGTAGAAAAAAAAAATAATAATAATAATAATAAAATAAAAATTCTTATTGGTTGAAAATTTCATCTTTTTGTTTCAATTTGGAAATTAGTTAAAATTATTTGAATATTATAATTTTAGTTGAAAATTCATCTTTTTGGTTTAAAAGTAAACTATTCCAGTTGAAGATTCATGATTTTATTTTTTATAATTTTTTTTAATTGAAACAGAGTTTCAGTTTTCTATTCATCATTTTAGGTGAAAATTCATCTCTTTGATTAAGAGTTTAACTATTTTGTTAAAAACTCTTTTTTTTCCATCGAAAACTAATTTTTTAACTGAAAATATAACTATTTCATTTTTGGTTGAAAATTCTTGTTTTTTGATAGAAAATTATTATTATTGGTTGAAAATTTTATCTTTTTGTTTAAATTGTGAAAATAATTAAAATTAATTTGAATATTATAATTTTACTTGAAAATTCATCTTTTTGGTTTAAAATTAAACTATTCCAGTTGAAGATTCATGATTTTATTTTCTAATAATTTTTTTTAATTGAAACAGAGTTTCAGTTTTCTATTCATCATTTTAGGTGAAAATTCATCTCTTTGATTAAGACTCTCCAGTGTTAAGATGTCTAATAACACTTATATCCACAAGCTCAGGGTCCTTGGGAACGCCAACAATCTTTCTTTCCTTCAGATGAATTTTGGCACATTTCTCTGATTCAAAGTCCATCCCAATCTCTCTTGTGTACTTCTCGACGATATTATTGGCAATTTGAAGTTTGCCTTTACCAGAGGCATAGATCTTCAGATCATCCATATAAAATACATGAGTGACCTCATGCTCGCGCTGGTTAGTGTCGCTGTACCCTCAAGCTTTCCAACAGACAGATGATAAGTCTATGAGAGGTTGAATCGAAAGCTTTGCTGTAGTCAATCCAGGCCATTGACAGGGATCGTTGATGAACCGCAGCATCTTCACAGACATACCTGTCAATTAGCAGGTTCTCTCGACAGCCTGCTACACCTTTTTTCGAGTCACGTTCTTCGTACATCTCACGCGACACAGGCTCAATTCGCCCAACCATCCTGTTTTTTTAGAACAGCTGCAAAGATCGTATACAGTGTGTTTAAACAAGTCATTGGCCTGTGATTCTCTGGGTTGGACTAGTTGCCTTTTTTCGGTAGGAGTATGGTGCGTCCTAATACCAGCTACTGCGAAATGGGAGCAAAATTCCTCGGAGCGGATGATATTGTCGGGCTCAGGTGGATTTTTGCAGAAATAGGGTGTTCACTGAAGAGGCTAGATGGGTCAGCGAGAAACTTTGGATTCTCCCTGATCCATTTCTCCCTATTCCGTATCATCCTTCTTGCGTCAGATAACAGCCGTATTTTGTGAACAATATGCTGATTGATTGTCAGCAGCTTTGACTTGTTCAAAGCGTGATTCAAGATTCTCGGGCGAACTTTTGAACCCTTTTCGTGAACGGTCTACCAGATGTTATGCAGTCAATCACACATTGAACACGGGACACATTCTGTCTTGCCCATCCAATCTTCTTGTTCAGTTGATGCAAGTGTCTTCTGGTCTTTTGATCAATCGTCGGTTTGAGCCTTCGATTCGAATCAGCGAAAGCTCTCCCTGCACCATGAACTGAGCAAATGATGGTCTAAAGGTCAGACTTTTGCTAGTTTGCTTCACGAAGGGAGGCATTCATTTCAGCCAGATCTTGGGGCTCAGATGGAACTTGCATGTTAATGTTCCTTCTTGTCCTGAAATTGTGATCATCTCTCAGAAGGTGCCTGCTTTTTGCGGTTGGTATTATTGCCGCTTTCTCGCCCTTGGCTGCAGCTTGATCAAGCAGTGGTTGGGAAAGCGCTCCGCGTACATATTTATTTTTCGAGAGGTAGGCACGTTGATTTCGCAAGGACTGAATCGAAACGTGCTGAAGCTCTGGGTGTTTTTGGCACCACAAAGTGTGCATACGCGCGATAAAGCCTCGATAAGCAGTGATAATGGTGGCCTCATAGCAGTCTAGAAATTTATCCTTGAGTTGATTCGTTCACTCAATGTGGGCCTTTTGCCGGTGCGTCGTCGTGTTTTCATCTAATTTTTTTTTCAGCACCCCGAACTGTAGGATGATCGGCATTGTTTGCCGACTTATTTTCGGGTGCTCTGCGGGTTCGATCATTTTGAACCGCATCTAAAACTTCTTGGTGTTTTGGTGGTGTCATTATTGTTTCCACAAGCAGCTAGGGAAAGGCATCGTCCATCTTTGTAGAGCCTCGCGTGCAAAGATAAGGCTGCATACTCTGAGTGGTTGCCCGGTATCCCAGAGTCACCGTTTAAGACACCTCATCCAGGTGTCATATAGCTCTCGGCACGGTTGCTACGCCTCCGCTAAGGTGTTATTCCTTCGGGACCATCCCTGGACAATTGTCCGCGACTGCTCATTAATTATTGTAACCATATTCAGCAGAAACCTCTAATCTTTAGTAAAAAAAAAACAACATCTGTCCATTTCTGAATAGGTCATCGATTCTGATAGAAAGATTATAGACAAAAGCACATTTAATGGTGCATAATTAAACAATATCACATATTGACTTTCAAATAAAACTATTTTATCGTTAGACAGTACAGTTAATTGTTAAACATTTCAATATGAAAATCATATCGTTGGTTATACTGCTCGAATTCAATTTTCCTTATCCCCTTTTATTTGCTTCTGTTTATATCTCGATAAAATGTCTTTCAGTTGTGATTAAAGTCTGAAGAACAAATTTTTTTAAATTATTTAAATGAATTCAAATGAGCTCCTTTCAAATGTGACCTACTTTTGCATATTTTTCGCAATATACGATGATTCTTAGACAGCTTTATATACTTAATTCGCTAACATGACTATTCTTCATTCGCGAGGTTAATTTAGTAGTACATTTCTGATTGAATTGGTGCAAAACAGCTTCAAATTTTTAATCTTCGTCGGAATATTCGATATAATCAAGTTTGCATAGAAAAACTGAAGAATAGATAATAAAATAAATAATATAAAAAAATATATGTATTTTATTATTATCGAAAATCTCACGTATTTGGCATCTTTTCATAGTATCATTTACAGTAATTCAGCCATTTTTGCTTTTATTTGACTCATAGGATGAGAATATTAGAGGCTAGTTTATTACATATTTAAAAACGAATTGTTATCAGATTTCACCACATTGACTTTGAAATGCAAATGTCAGCATTAAACGCTGTTATCAAAAAATCCGTGAAACAGGAATAATATCTCAAGAAAATTTATTTTTGTAACCTCACAAATTACCGACAATCTGAATAAAAAATATTTCTTACACAATACCCCTAATAATTCTGAGAATAATGCATGCAAAACCGCTATACCAATAAAGATGAGCACATTTATTTCAGTGCTCAGTCACTTTTTGTAGCAAGTGAGACTTCATATTCATGAAAATTTAATCAAAATTTTATGAGAAACATAGGGAAAGGGGTAAAAAATCTTAATTTTTTTTATTTAAAAAGATGTTTGGAATTTAGGAGAAAAGAGAAGAAAGGCGTATTAGATTCTTTTCAAATTATTTGAATTCTATTAAACTCACTTCTGAAGAGATTGTTTAAAAGACACAGATTCCAAAAATGGTATCAAAAGTTAGAATTTAAAAAAATTGGATTCAATATGACGTCAAATAGTTCTTAATAATTATTCGATTTCTACAAAACTAATGTTTTAGAAGTCTTCTAAGTTACATGTTACAAATATTGTATGAAAAATTTAAATTTGCAGATCCAAAGTTGCGACCTGGATTTAAAAAAAGTATGCGATTGGTATGAAACACATTTTTAAGATTGTTTTGATTTACAGATTTGAAATACTGTATCAAGGTACTTTTTCGTTAATTTGTATCGCCATTTTATATTAATTCTTCTTTTTTCAATTTTCAATACAATATTTAAATCTTAGGCTCAGAAAAAATCCCGTGAACTAAGTTTCACATCAAAAAGTTAATGTTTTGACCCGTTGATTCGCTTTTTTAAAATCTCAATTTCGAATGCTATATTTGGAATTTGTGATTTTGAAAAACCTGTCACGAATTACTTTTATACGATTCAAATAATTTTTAAAATCCTGCCTATCGCATGTTTTCGAACTGCTATTTTGAGCACGGCCTGCCTGACTCTCTGCATTACTTTTGCATTCTTTGTACCAATAACAGGACTTAGATTTATCTATTCTTCTCCAAGCCTCCTATATCCACTGCCCTTCTTTTATTTTTACTCCTATATCTAGTTCTTTGTTCAGCTCCTCTAGCTCGTCCTGCTTTCTCATTATCCACGAATTTTCTACAAACAGTTTAATTTTGTACGAAATTGTTGAATTTTCAAGCCAAAAAGACAAATTTTCTACAAAGCAATTGCATTTTTAACAAAAGAAAACAAATAAAAAACGAATTTTCAACTAAAATTATGAATCTTCAACCAAAATTTTTTTTTTAATCAAAAATTTAATAGCTGATATTTCAATAAAATAATAATTTAATTTGAAATGAAAAACAGGTGGATTTTACCAATAAACATGGATTTTCAAACAAAATTTTAAATTTTCTACAAAATTGCTGAATTTGCGAGCCATAAATATGTGTCTTTTACAAAACAGTTAAATTTTCAACTCGAGAATGTGAAGATTCTACAAAAAAAGTTAATTTTTCGATGAATAAGATGAATTTTCATTAAAAAATTAAATTTTCAGTTAAAAGAATGCATTTTTAACAAAAAAAAAAAAGAGTTTCAACTAAAATTATGAATCTCGAACCAAGAAAAAAAAATTTAGATAGTAGTTGAACGTTCATCCAAGGAGTTTCGTTTTCTACGAAAAGAGGCGTATTTCCAACAAAATACATCAATTTTTAGCTTAGTAGTTAATTTTTCTACCAAATTATTCAATTTTCGAGCCAAAGATTCGAATTTTCTACAACACAGTTTAATTTTTCTAAAAAAGTTAATATTTAACCGAAGCAGATTCATTTTTAACCACACAGTTGCATTTTTCACAAAAAAGATTACATTTCTACAGAAAGAGATACATTTTTAACCCAAAAAGACGCTTGTTGAACAAAATAGTTGAATTTTCAACCAAGAAGTATGACTTTTTAACAAACTTGTTGCATTTTCATTAAAATATTTTCAACCAAAAATATTTCCTTTTTTTTATTGAGTTCTATTAATTCAGTTTGCATTTGTATGGAAAGACGAGAAAAAAAGGGGAATAGGGAAATGACAGTGAAGCCTGCCATAAATAAATAAGGAATTTTGATCATTTATAAACTAAAGAATAACATTTTACACAAAACTTGAACTTTATTTTTAATACTTTAAAAAAATTAGGTCAGAAAACTGGAGTTTTTGCTTGAAAAATTAAATTAATTCTCCATTGCACATTTTTGGATTTCGAAATATACACTTTCATATTGAGACTGCACATTAGGGTGGTCCAAAAAATTTTTTTTCTCGAATTTTTATGGGGACACCCGCCAAATTTGTTCGAATCCACCCAAAGTTATTCAACTATTCAAATACAATGTTATTAATAATTATAATAAATTGTTTAAACAATTATTTCATTAATTTAAGTTTATTATTATTTCACTCCATATGAAAATTGGACAAAAAGCCAGAAATTTCAACCAAAAAGACCGCATCTTTCTAGCATTATTCAAATATAATATAATTAATAATTATAATACATTATTTAAACAATTATTTAGTTAACTTGAATTTATTATCACTTCACTCCAAATGAAAATTGGACAAAAAGCCAGAAATCTAAAAAAAACCTCATCTTTCTAGCATTATTAAAATATAATATTATGATTAATAATAATAAACTGTTTAAACAATCACTATTGTTAACATTGATAAACTATCACTGCCCTCTAATTGAAAATTGGACAACGAATGGAAAATTTGAAGAAAAAAAACCGCGTCTTTCTAACTCCATTCTATCAGAAAATTGCTAAAAACAATAATAAATTGTTTAAACAATTCATGAAAATATATATTTTTCAGTATAAAGTAATATTTCATGTATTATAAACAATTTGCTATAAAGAAACCGCAAAAAAATCATAATTAGCGCCAAAAACTCGCAAAATCCATTTTTTCGCTTATGGGGTTTCTTTTGGACCCTATAAAACATACTTATGGGGGATGCCTCGTACGCGTAACAACTCAATAAAGAAACGCATAATTTTATTGTTTTCATTCCAGAGAGTTGTACGACCCTTTTACAATTCATATTTCATGGACTGTTTTTATTATCGATCGACGAAGAAAAAAAATTACAAATTGTTGAACTTTCAAGCCAGAAGACGAATTTTCTGTAAGACAGTTGGATACAAAAAATCAATTTTAACGAAATCGTTGCAATTTCAAACAAATAAGAAGAAATTATAAACCAAGCAGGTTAGTTTTCTGACAAAAAATTAATTTTCTACTGGAAAAAAAAACAAATTCCAAACAAAAATGGAAAAAATATATTTAAAGTTACAAAAATGAATTTTAAACAAAAAAAAAAAGAATTTTCAACGAATTAGTCAAATTTGCAACCAAAGAGAAGAATTTTCAACTAAAATGATGAATTTGTAAACTGAAAGACGAATTTTCAGTCAGGAGAGAAAAACATATTTCCAAATTGTTGAACTTTCAAGCTAAAAGACGAATTTTTTCTAAACCAGTTGAATTTCAACCAGATAATATGAATTTTCAAAAAAAGTTCAATTTCCACGAAACCCTTGCATTTTCAACCAAATAAGAAGAAATTTTAATCCAAGATCATTAGTTTTCTACAACAAAAAAGACAAATTTTTTGACCAAAAAAGATCAATTTTCAAACAAAAATGTAAAACTTGCATTTTTAGTTACAAAAATTATTTTTTAACCAAAAAAAAAAATTTTTCAACAGAATAGTTAAATTTTCGATCAAAGATATAAACCGGCAAATAGAAAAAGAAATTTTTAACAAAGAAGTTCATTTTTTACCCAACTAGTTTAATTTTTATTTACAAAATACCAATAATAAAATTAATAGTTCAACTTTTAACGAAAGAGATGAATTTTCAATAAAATAGTTAAATTCGTAACCCAAGAAGATTGATTTTCAACCAAAACGTTGCACTTTTATTCAAAAAAGATTAAATTTCTACTAAAACTGGCAATTTTTTTAACCAATAAGACTAATTTAAACAAAAGAATAGATTTTCAACCAGGAAATATTTTAGTTGAATTTCTAACCACAAAATGTGAATTTTCAAGAAATGTTAATGTTCTACCAAATTAGTTGAATGGTCAACCAAAGAACATGACTTTTCTACAAAACCATTCAATTTTTAACCAAATAATAAAATTTTCAACTAAACACACGAGGAAAATAAATTATTAACTAGAATATTGTATTAAAATTGCCACAAAGCTTCATTTTCAGAATTCCCTGATTTTTCCCTGACCAATTTTTCATTTTAAAATTGAAATATAAAAATTTCAAATTTATTTAATTGTATGAATCTTACCTTGGATTATTAGTCAATTTGCGTAGTTTTTTGAAGCTCGCCTCCTGGGGTGATTGCTAGAGAGGTAGCATAACGAGGCTAGAACCAAAGGAGCTAAATGACCGAAAAAGTGGCCAAAAAAGATCACTTTTCTACCGTAAAAGATAAATTGTCAATCCTAAGGGATGAATTTTCCACAAGGCAGTTTTGAATCTTCGACCATAACAAATTACTATTTGAACGAATAGTTCAATTTTCAACAAAACAGTCGAAGTTTTCAACCAAATTGTCAAAATTTCAACCAAAAAAGAATTAACCACAACCAAAAACAGTTGCATTTGAAACCAAATATTTTAATTTTTATCAACAAAAAAAAATTAATTTTTGATTAAACAGTTGCATTTACAACTACATAATTGATTTTTAAATCCAAAGAAACAAATTTTTTAGAAGGCAGTTGAATTTTCAATAAAATAGTTAAATTCGTAACCCAAGAAGATTGATTTTCAACCAAAACGTTGCACTTTTATTCAAAAAAAATTAAAATTCAAAAAAAAAAAAAAACAAAAAAAAAAAAAAGAATTCCCAACAAAATAGTTATTTTTTCATGCAAAGAAAAGAATTTTCAACTAAAATGAGGAATCTTTAACTGCAGAAAAGTGAATTTTAAATCAAGAAGGTTAATTTTTTACCAAAAAGACGGATTTTCAACAGTATACATGAATTTTCGACTGAATAAGATAAATTTTAAACCCGAAATGGAATAGTAATATGTACAATTTAAGAAATTAACTTTAAAAAATTAATAATTTTCAACGAAATAGTTGAATTTTTTTTCAAAGAAATAACATTTTCAACTAAAATGAGGAATCTTTAACAACAGAAAAATTTATTTTGAACCAAGAAGGTTA